>CM033280.1:1200000-1800000 GCA_019343175.1 Oedothorax gibbosus | reverse complement strand
TCGGGCAGTGCAGGGGGGGGACTCGTATTCAATTATTGAATCGCGCTGTTCTGCCCGAGTGGTGACATCAGACGCCATTCCCCGCGGTTGTCATGGCGACGCCACAACAAACTCCAGATGGAACCGACTGAAAAAAAACGATGGACATATTGCGAGGAGTAAAAATACCTCCGATTTAATATCACTGACGTGTCGCACCCTGGGACTAGCGCTACAAGAAAATCCCATGAGTCTCTTTTTCCAACAAAGGATTTATCTGCTTACTGAGCACTTGTGTACAGTTCAACGTTGTCCGGGCCATTGTTGTTCCTTGTAAAGCAAATAAATACTTATACCGTATATAAAAGAGTCATTTTGAAATAAGTCGAGCAAAGGATTTCCCATTCACAACGTCCGAGCTCAGAAAACTCGATCCCGACACGAGTCCCACTAAGTTAAGCACCAGGGAAGGGCATTCACTGGTAAAAATCAGATTAAAAATAGTATGATTATATCGTGTACATGGATCGATTTATTAGATTTTGAGTATTTCTAGAGCGTCATCACCAAACCCCAATGAGAGGATTTAGCAGCTTGCCTCCCGTGTTTCCAAACCACTATTGTATTCGAAATGCCTTCCTTGCTGGAAGAAGGTGAATGGCGGGAGAAAGTTCATTCTTTCTAAGAATATTCTCCCTAACCCTTATTTGGAAACAAATCCCTATTTTTATTCCTAATCATTTAAGATGCAAGATGCCATTTCTATTGTTACGGCTTGCATAATTTAATAGAGCTTCCTACCGCTAAGGGTGATTCTCGGCCGCACCGCAAAAGTACCGCTTTCTCTTGAGCTGAGATGAGAAAGGAAATACCAGGCAGGTCTTTTTCTAAATCTGTTTTAAACAAAATGGGGATGCTAGTTCTTCACCATGACTATTGGCCACTTCATCAAAATGTTTCGAATATCAAATGGCCCAAAACAAAACGAATAAATATTAATGAATGAAATGCTCCAGAGTTGAAGCAGTTTCAAACAAATTGGCATTCTTATAAAAGAGTCATACTTCTAAAACATAAAATTTCAATTGCCAGTATTTCTTTATTAGTCTTAAAGTGCCTGCAAGATACAATTGTACTTGAAGATGACGAAACGCTAACTTCAAATAACTGTTTGTATCTGCGCGCATATTCTGTGAGGAGTGCTCTTTTTTTTACGACGCATTACAAGTTACCCCAATGCGAAATGTACTTCTGGAGAATACGTCTCTCTTTTTTTTTAAGGTCCATAAAGGTTTCTCTATCTTTATTTCGACATTTGGGTGTTTCGGGCAGTTTCTACGAGAAAAATGAGGGCTTATAGAAGTTTTTGGGTCATGTGACCAGGTTTTCATCTTTATTGCAGAACATTTTATATATTTTTTTACTGCTTAAGATAATTATATAAACTGCTATGGTGAGAGATTTAAGGCATATACGGATGAAAAGCGGTAAATTGGGTCGCATCGTATAGTCTTCTGAGTATGGATTACAAGACATATATGGCCACGTCAAGTTGTAAGTATACGCAACAGTACAATGAACTGTGCAGATTGAACGGTAACCTGCCTTTTATACACGCTAAGTTTCCATCATAAATGCAGATTTTCCACTCATCTACATGATACGTCAATCTGATAACAGGGCGCACATTTGAGTTGGGTAAAACCTCTGTCATCTTAAGCCGGGGGTTTTCCCTCGACGGAGTCACGAATAATCAGGGGGATGCAAAAGTTTCAAATACTATATATTTATTATATTTTTTTATTATTACTATTTATTATTACTATATATTTAATATTATTTTTTAATCACCCAGAAAGGCAACGTTTTCAGTTCTTGTGACTTAGTGCACCTAACTGTGGTGTAAATGAGCATTTTCCTTGCATTGGTACCTACCTGTAAAACCCGTTTTGCTGTTAGCATACTCTCTTCGCAGATCAGCTACACTGCAGGAGAGTTTCTCTTTCGTCAGCTTGTGTCAAGTTGCACCTCAGTTATGCTACCACTTTGGTAGATGCCATTTTTGGGTCATTGGAATGACTACCTTTTCCTCTCGAATTGTTGTCGTGTTTCATGAAAGTGAAGGCATGTTCATATTTAACGGTACGCTAATTGTTGTGGTGAAACTCTAAATGTGTATGACAACTTCCTTATTTTAATTTCAAAAATTATTATTTTTACCTGTACTAAAGTACTAGTGTTAGATTGCTTTTCCCAGTATCAGCATCTGTGGCCTTTTATGACCCCTTCTGCCATGCGAAATTATCTTTCAACCTCTAATTAACTTTCCTATGGCAAAATACGCTTGTACCACACCAGGATACGCTAGAAAACTTTTCCCCATTTGCTCGTAGGAGGAAATATAGTATTTTTTGAGAGCTCCAACTTCTTCTCTCGTGCCGATGATCGAGCACCCCCCAATCAGAGATCGATCCCTGCCTCATCAGGGCGAGTGGCTTCTTGTTGGGCATTCGCGGCGGCGCCCCAATCACGCGGAGTGGGGGGGGGGGGCAATTAGAGCCCCATCTGTCACTGCAACCCCCTTCTCTCCATTTCGATGCCAAATCAAAGAGAGAAACTATGGACTACTCTTCCCCAGTTTGGTTTTCTTAATGAGAGTCTGGCCAGGGGGGAAAAAACCTATAGATGACCCTAATGTGACCAGGTTTTTTTTTATATTCGAAGGGGATGGAGGGAATTACCTTTCCGGCTATGAATCCTTCTAAAAGTTTGGGCGCAACTTCGTTGATAACAAATATGTCGTTGGGGAATTTCAATAGTCGGATAAACTGCACAGCCACATGAAATGTCACTTTTGAAAAAAAAAATTGTATACGAACAAACTCTTTTCTGTATACAATCACGAGAACTAACGACTGAAAACAGACTTTTTTGTTTGGTTTGACGACTTACTAGAGTTAAACGAGGGCAAACGTTTGAAGTGTGTTTATTTTGTTAGGAATGGAATGCAACTTTCAAAAGTTACCAATTTTTTCCGAGTGCTTGAAGTTGACAAATACTGTGTCTTTCTAACGATATTCTTTTTAAATACTTTATTTTTTTTTGCCACTTTAACGGAAATATCCCATACTTTTGACGGTTTAAAATCATTGCTTTACGGTCTTGAAACGTTTTATTCAAGTCACAGTTTAACACCGTTTTCTTCAAAGCATTTTTCTTAATGATGAACCTTTGGAGGCGTGGGAGACGTCTACAAGATTACTTTTTATGCTTTAATCCATCGAGAGGTGGTGACTGAGTTGGTATGACTCTTCACTTGTAAATTAAAGATTGCGGGTTTGAATAGCACCTAACTGAAAACATTTTCTCAATTTTAAAAATGACCAGTACTTAAAGGAAGTTATTAAAATGTAACTATTTGAAAACAATGAGACCACTCGAATGAATTGGCTTGAATAGATTTACTAAATCTATTCGAGCTCATTCGTTCGAATGGTCAGTCACTCAATTAATTCTAGCCTTAATATCTCATCAAGTTTGAAGCACTATCAAACTGAAAATGATATTGTAAACTTCTTTGGGCGACAAAGCATAATGAAGAAATTTATGAAACCAGAATATTTGACTTCAAGAACTCATTCAATAATCATAAATTCGACTAATGGAGAATTCTTTTACATTCATCACCATTTTTCCGATCCTTCAAACACAGAGAAAAACAGAACCGAAATGCATGTCTGCCCCTTCTAAGCCGCTGAACAGTGAACACGCCCTTCGCGACGAGCGAGCAGAGAACAACCATGCGCGGCCAACTTGCCGAGGAAATAAATCAAAAAGCATCCTGCAGAACCACAAAAAACCGGATTAGGTCCATTTTACATGACCATTAGGATGAGTTATTGCATTACCAAGTATGCAAACTCAACTTACGATCAAACATCCATACAATTAAATTAAACGTGTTTTAAATTTCCCCCTTTTTTTCCCGCTGCAGCCACATTCGCGCCACCTCTCTTCTTTTCGGGGGGGGGGGGGGTGTTAAGTGGCTGTCGGGAGGGCAATTAAACGACACCCGGGGAGGGCGGAATTCGATCCGGCAAGAAGCGACGAAAACAAACAAAAAGCGAACAGGACGCTCTTTCCAAGTAGAGCTGACTGTTTGCGTTTCTTTAGAAGTACAGGTCCCCACAATACAGATCCCCACAATACAGATCATTCATAGCTCATTCCTTTTCGCTTCCGCTGACTTCCTGTCGTTGGGGTGGGCGTCGTCTATTTTTATTTTTTAGGTATGCACATTTTTTTATACCCAACTTCCACCTATCTTCATTTCGCCCCCATCTGTGTAAGACTTTCAGCTGTATTATTTCGGAATATGGTAATTTTATATTCCAAAATATCGTGTGATCGGACTGCGCCCGATTTTGTGTTTTACTTTTAAGCTCACGAACGTTCACCATACACATCAAGACACGTTTTAATAATACGTTCGGTTTTATAGGTATTTTTAATAATGTGTTCTATGTACATAAAAAAATCAAATCTATAAAAATATATTTTAAAATTTTATTGAAAAAAAATTCCATTCCTGAACAGCGTGAAAGCGAAAACGGTCCGTTTTTGTCTTCTCCATCCTTTGAAGAGAACCCGAAGAAGTGTGATTGAATGAAGAGGGCGAAATCGAATCTCGCGCAAATGGGGCAACAGAAGAACGCACTTGCCTCCCCGCGTCAATTAGGAGGCGCCCTCAGTTTGACACAGTGACATCACGCGGAAGGGCCACGTGGTGTGGGGGGAATGCCATGGTGGGTGCCCCCCCGGTTCTGTCATCGTTTTGACCACCTTATTAACGGATCGTGCTGATAAAAAAATAAACCATGAATAACTTGTATTACCGACACTACATGGAAGAAACAATAGGACCAAAATGCAAATGGCTTGTTTCTCGATAAATTATTCAAATAAATTTAAATATTTTTTTCTCCCAGTACTAAACCCATTTAGAAAACGGAACTCAAGAATATAAGTCAAACCTTGTTAGACAGGAAATCGCAATTTGGATGAATGCTGTTTGCCTGTACTTTGCTCATTTTTAAAGATATTTGTAAATTTTAAATTACTTCTGGTTCTTGTTGACGTTCGTAATATGAAAATGGGTCATTTCAATCGGATTTATAATTTTCACGTACGATTATTAAGTGGCAATGGTGATTTGGAAGAATTAAAAAAATGGCATTAAATTACGTGGGTTTGCAGTTTTCTTAATAATTGAAGTACATACTTCGAATTCGAATTGTTAATGATATTTTCAATGAATAATAGTTTCGATATGCTAAATTTTCTAACGTATTACATTTTTCTGTAGCATTTGTAGTTTGGACTGTGAAAGAGGGTGATGAACAGACTGACTGACATAGTCTTTATAATAACTTCCACTTTTTACTTTATAAACGTAGTGTGGAACCTAAATTAGATTATTAAACAATATATTTCATAGAAAATGCATGTACTGCTCCACGATACAGCAGATTTATAGTAAATTATACAAATGAAAATGGCTATATATTTCCAATCTAGACACTGGTCAAAAGACAAAATTACACTTAATTTAATTTCCTGAATAACACACGAGTTTTTTTTTATGATAAATAATTTACTTTTACGCAAAAAACAGGAAATTTTTTCATAAATATTGGAAGCTTGTATTTTTTTAAGAACATATTAATGTGATTCGATTAAATGTTGCCTCTCAATTAAAAAAAATAATTGGAAACTAGAATATTTATCTTATTTCTCGAAAATATGTTAAATGAACGCTGGAAAATACATCGGTTTTTTTTAAACCTATAGTTGGTAGTCCACGAAATGGGTAAAAATGCTCGTACAGTATAGCCGCAGCACTCCACGAATAAAGTGTAGTCCACGAATGTTCCTCCGGTGCCCCTGTAAAACCCGTTTTTCTGCTAGGGTAGTCTTAGGGAGGAGAAAGGCGCAACACGGGCTATTCAAAAAATCGTTCTTTACAGTCGCGTCTGTGTTGAAGCTTAACGTATTTAATTGCTTGGTTTTTTTGGGGTCGATTAACACTATAGATCTTATTAAGCGGCAGTGGACTCTTACTTTGGAAAGATGCACATTTAAGGTTGACGGTGAATTGTTGATGGATCTTTATGATCATCAACTATGAATTATAAAAGGATATATTTTTAACGGACTATTTTCAAAGTAATATTTTATAAACATCATTGTGTTGCTCACATTTTAATATTTAAATGAAAAAAATATGTAATTATATTAAATTATTAATTATGTTAAAAAAATATTCAATACTACATACATGTTAAAATATTTCTTTTTTTTTCTAGGTAAGCTTATTTTCTGATGACATATTTTCCTTCTTTATAATTGCTGGTAAGTCATCATAAATGTTTTATAATGTTATGATCCCATTGCTTTTTTTGTGGAATGAAATAGTTATTAATTACCTAAAATGTTAGTTTTAATTAACCGCCCCTAAAGAGCGATTTGTAAAAACAGTTGCATCCATTTAGGAATTTTTTTTATAAATTAATATTTATAAATTGATTTATCGTTTTAGTTTCTAAATTTTAAAAAAAATTACCGTCTACGGTATGTTAAAAAAATAACAGTTTTAGTATTGTTGCTTTAACAACTTTCGTATTTTGTAAAGCGTTTTTCGTTTATAATTTTATTTAAAACCTTTCACTATAAAATTAATATAATAAAAATATGCTTAAAAATTTTAATTGCATGAAGTGAAAACAAATCGAAACCCTTTACTTTCTACTATCGGGCTATATAATAACTATAGATATATTGCAGTAATTCAACTTTTTATAATGAATGCACTATATCTATAGGGATTTTTTTAGAAACGTTCTAGTTACTCGAAATATGTCATTTAATTTTTTCTTCTTTTGAATTTAAGCCAATAAGCTTCAAATCTATTTATTAATTTTTTTTAATGAAAAATCCCTTTTGGATAATCAAGGAATACGAAAATGATATCGTGGATTAATATTTTCTACGTTTTCATAAAAACAATTGAACTTTTTAGGGTTTTCCGTTTGAAAATGTGTTTTCGTTTCCCAGAAAGCATTTTTTTATCAATTTGATAATTCTTTCGGTGAAGACAAAGAAGCGCGTCCTTTTTTATCACTACTTAAAGAAATAATTATCTGTGAATGTAATCAGTGTAATCTGAAATGCGCTTTAGTGTTTTACTAATTGAAATTATGAATTTTTTTTCACAATAAATTTTTTTGTCTGTCTAGGGGTTTAACAGGTTTTTGTAAAATATATTTTACTAAATCCAAATAATTTTTTTATATATTCTAAGGGATTTACTACTTTTTTGTTTACTGAGATTTTAAAAGGTTTTTTCCACAAAACAAACTTTATCTTTCTAGATACGTAACTGGTTTTTTAAAAAGAATTTATGTATTTATACATACATCTCCTTAGAATTTTTTTCATACACCCTTTAGTGGATTTACTTTTATGTGTTGTTTGTTCATTTGTTGAATTTTTACTGAAAGTATATCACAGCTAAAACCTTTTGCGGTCTTGCAAGAACTGTAGAAGAAATACTAGATTATTTAATTAGAAGAACTAAATTAATATTATTCCTTTAAAATACAATATATTTCCATGGATAATCGTAAGGCTTCAATTTTTTAAAAAAAATACAATACCATTTTTTGGAAGAGGAAGAATTGCTATGACGTAATAATTATTAGAAAATAGTTTTTAAAATGAATATCCCACCTTCACTTGACTGCTTCTTCAAAATAAGATGAGACCCGAATTTTCATTTACATTTCTCTCTCTTCTGCACATTGTGCCTCTCGCATCGGTTTCAATTTCAAAATGAAATGTTCTGGGCTCACCACAAGCAACCTGTTTGGAAACACGGAGAGTGGATTGCTTTCAAAAGGGGTGTAAGTCACCCTTTATGCTTTTTGGATATTAATCGACTTCGGAGAGCTTTACATCAATTTAATATTTTGTACATTTTCTTATTTTTAATAGGGTTCACAATCCTGGGTTGTTGTGAAGGGATCCTATACATAGTTTGTTTTAGACGTTCCTAACCCAGCAAAAATATGACTGCCCGTGCATACTTTAACTCTAACCAACTGACACACACGAAACGAATTACGCAACTTTATTAGTAATGCATATGTACTATTTTAAGAGTAGTTTTTATATTTTCGCGTTACAAAAGCCTACTCTACACCTGTAAAACTTCGGTGGAACGTTACTCTGTAAGCTGGCAAAAATGATGCCACGTGCTTAAGGAGTTCCACCAAAGTTTTACAGTGTACCAAGCAGTTTTAATCGTAATTATCTAGTTAATGAACTAAAGGCGATGTTCTTTTTTTTTTGTCCTTCAAAAGCAAACGCGTTTAACCCATTCGCCGCTGATGAACGGGGGGGAAACACCGCTGGAAAAGGGAACGTGTTGAACAAACAGGTGTTATTAGGAAAGTGCACCACCAACTGTCCGTAGTGCGCACTTCTCTGGTAATTGGATCAGCACAAGGAGTGAATTATAGATGAGAAAACCCGCCGCACCGCGAGCATGATTTGGTATAAAATCCGGTTTTTGGAAGGGAAGTAAATAAATAAAGTGGATATATTCACCCGCACACAATGCGGCCCCAAGATTTAATAAAAACGGAGGACACGATTTTAATACGAGCGCCGGAGGGATATCGAGGATCGTCTGCACCTTTTGTGGGGGCGGATCGAACGACGGTTTTCGAATCAATTCTTCCTGTGGAGAAATCCGTTCATTAAATCCTTATCAATTCTCCGTGTGTCGACGAAAAGAAGATGTAGCTCTTTTTATACACGTACTACCCAAAAAAGGCGCGCTCATTTTTCAGCACTTGTGATCTGCTGTTTTCTTAGTGCATTATGTTCGTCCTATTACTGCCTGTCTTTTCGTACCTCATTTACTTGGCTCTGTTCGGAAACTATTGTTTTTCACAAACAAATCAGGGATAAATACATTGGTACCCGATTTGCTTGGGAAAAATAATACTTTCCGCTATATAACAGAGCCAAGTAAATCACTAAAATTATGAATTTCGGTAAAAAAAAAACGATTGCAAATTAATATAGGAACTCCCCACTTGAAAAAGGACGTACTTCTGGTGCAAGTACAAACATGCCTCTCTTTATCGTTCAACATACATCGAAAGTCTTTTTCCATCGTATGTTTGTATTTTGCCATAAACTGATATGCCATACATACAGACTAGAAAATGCTATAAACTCATTTTCGACGAAAATGGATTCGTCGACAGTGCCTGGCCCAGTCAGAGACTTTTTTTTTACCCCTATTGACAATGTTTTTCTGTTTCAAAACTGTGTTTTTATGAGTTCTCCATCCACACGGTAAATAATAGTGAATTGAGGTAACTTTCTGTGGGTCTTCTTCCTGAAAGCAGTTTTTATCTCTTAAGTTATTTCGGATATAAGTTCCCTTTTTTTGGCAGGGCTGTTCTTTGTGCTCATTTTTATTTTAAATTATTATAAAAAAGTTTAATTTTTTAATCTGAAAATACTGTTTAGTTTTCAAAAAAATGTTCTTTTTTTTAATGTAATTATTACCCGTAAGAACATGGCTAAAAACAAATTGCGTTTTAATCCATGTTTTTATAGGAGTACTTCATTTTATGCTTCGATAATTCTAAATCCATAAAAGAGAGCAGGATGAGCATGCGATGCCAAAAAAAACCCTCCACGTATTCGAAAGTGGCCTTGGTACAGCTTCCAGTTTCTGGATGGCCCAAAAGAACCCTCTTTTAGTCCATGAAAATACGCGTTCGAAGAACAGATTGTTCCGGCCTTCGAAAAAAGAACAGTTGAGGGCGGCCTTTCGTGCGTGCTCCGCGGTCTCCATGACGACGGGCCGCCGTCTCCCTGGCAACCGGGGATGATTAGCCCCTCCAGCTGGAGCGGAGAGCAGCTGCCAATTCACAGATTGGAAAAGGCCTCCCTGGTATCCAGGCCGGCGGTGAGGGCAGTGGTCTCCTACCGCGGGCAGAATCTGGCCCGGATATTTGTAAGTCCGGCCCGCACGGATTCACATGGTCTGATCACAAAATGGGCACCATAGGAAGACGGGGATTCACCTTAACACATATACACTCTATTTTTTACTTGTTATTTTATGATTTTTTTTACTGGAATTTTCTCATATTTTACTGAAATATCGCTAGGTTCCGTGTCATTTTATCAATAAATGAGGTCTACTACATAGTTTGATGTTTGTAAAAAAATCGAAAACGCTAAAAAATTATTGTATACATACACTATGATTTGTGCTGGGTTTTTTTTAAAAGTTAATAAGAACAACTGTGCCAAGTCATTTCGCATTACTAAACGACATTGTAATTAGAGCTCCTAATCATCCCCTAATGCATACTTTTCTTACGTTGAAAGTTATATTGGGCCATGGGAAAACACGCAGTTTTAGTTCATATTTATTATACTAACACCTTTCTAGAATCTCAATTTTTTTTATAGGGGGTGTAAAAAAAAGTTTCGCAAACATAGCTCTGCGACGAATACATTTAATCCTGAATGCGTATATCAAACTTGAAGCCATGGTCCAGTTGGCGTGCGGTGACCTTGGGGACACGGATAGGTGACCGTTGGCAACATGACGCCGCAGCCACCGAAAATCGAACAGAAAAATATCGAAAAGTGGGATTAAAGGGTAGGATTTCACGAACTTTTTTTAATACGTTTTTTTAAAAATTAGATGTTTATAGATACGAATGTTGAAACAATTAACCTTAAAACAAATCAATATTCATTGTGATGTTTCTCGAAAATTATTTTCGGTTGTGCTTTTACTGCTATTCTTACAATTATTTAATCAATATTTAGGCATTTAAAACTCAGGTTCAGCATCGAAAAGTTTTAGTTTAAAACGGATTTCTCTCTTCCTCTTTGAATAATTTAATTAGAATCGCCTTCATCCTTTGACAGTGGTTCATAAATACAAGGAGTGGTTACACACTGGTTGTTCTTTTTGATAAACCCGAACCGTAGTCAACTCATATCCAGCCCTATTTTTTTTAATAGTAAGACTCAGATTTTTTTTTACCTAACTAATCCTTCACAATCGAGTCCAGAAGATAAGTTAACGCAAACTTTACTATACAGAACCTTTTCACAGTTCTCAATTTAAATGATATGCCTATTTAGAATAAAAGCTCCTTGTTGTTAAAAGCAAATCCGACAATTTCTCGCAATAAAATTCGAAACGAGAAACACAAAAACTGTTTTGCATAAGAAAACGATTCGCCGTTTTGAATAATACAGAGACGCGACGCTTTTTTTTTAAAGAAAACTTGAGTCCGGAAAACTTTCTTCGGCGTAAAACATCTTTCTAATCGGAGGAGGAGACCCTTCCTGAGACGCGCTCGCTTTTTAATTTATTCCGGTCACGCCCCGGACGCACTCTTTCTGTTCTCACCATTCCAAATCATACTGTTCGTGGAAAAGTGGAAATATGACAGCGAAAACTACTCAAACATTCACATTTTCAAGGCTATTGAAGAAGCATGTCTTCCATCGATCGGTGCAATAGCTAGGGTATACAGTTAGCAGATCTATTCACCTCATCTTTTTTTTATATATAGTCATGCACTGGCAACGCCTAAACTTCGGATGATTCTTTTGGATTTTCTTAGCTAAATACGCCACTTTTCTGCGTAGAGTGCCTTTCAGTTTCAGTAGAAGAATAAGGCATTAAGCATTATTGAGCAAACACATTTTTAGCCGTTTCCCCACCAAATACGGAGTTTTTATGCATCGGCATTCATTCATGTGAAAGGAAATTTTACAAAAAACTTTTTGGGAAAAAAATCCCTTAAAAGTAATGAAAACCTTTATAACCTTTATTTAACGTCATTTTGTATATGCGACTCATAAAAAAAATTACTTCGCCTAACAAACATTTCTTATGCAAAAGTATAAAACAAAGCTAAGTGTATTTACGCTGAAATTCCATAGCTTTTAGTTGTTCCTTTGACTCGCAGAAATGACGCTGCCCTTCGAAGGATCTAATAGTTTATTTGAATTTTGGTAACATTTTATTGGGGGAACTGTGGCCCGAAGGTTACTTTGACCGAGAATTTCTCCGACATAATGTTTGGCGTTTTATTTCAGTAAGTGGCCATACTATCTTATAAGTAGAAATAAATACATTTGTTTAGTTATTAGGATAATATGAGTGGGACGAAGCTGCAGTCATCTCTTAGTCATTAATGATTGTGATTAATAATTAGTTTTTTTTTATAATTATGTGAATTTATCTTCTGGACTTTTCGAGCCACTGCATACTTTTACAAGGATTCGTCGAATTTCCTTCCTGGAGTCGGAATCGTTCTAGTTTCCTGGAAATCCCGATCGGCTTCTTTTTCTCGAGTATATGGGACATGAATTATTCATTCTCGGAATAAAACAAAAAGAAAGCGGGGGGGGGGGGGGGGTTGGAGAATGAGGAGGCTTCTTTCCGACATGCTCTTTGACGTTTTTCCAACTTTCTGTTCGATTCGCAGCTCACACCGTGATTGAATAGGGAGTAGTCGACTGGTCCACTATAAAATTTCAATGATAGTGAATTCTCTGTAGGTCAAATGAATCGCTGCAAGGGAATGATCGGTTAAAACCTGCATCGGTAACCCTCGTCCCGCAGACCACATGCAGCCCTTTGCACACTATTTTTGTGGCCCTTGGCCTTTTAAAAAACTTAAAATTGAAAAATTTTAAAGAATTAGTTTTTACACAAATAAAAACATTACACTTTTAAACAGTTATTTCCGTCTTATATTGCTGGTAATAACCGTAAACTATTACAAAAACTATATATTTTAGTTTAATCGAACCAAACTAAAAAAGAAATTATTAATGTACATTAAGATATTTTTAAAGTATGTACCCTTACTGCCACGATTAAGTATGTTGACCAAAATAAGCAACATCCAATGATGCTACTATTTCCTTGCGGTATAACGGTTTGGTAGTTACATGCAAAGAGTGCGGAGTGGAGGAAGTTACTGTTTTGAAGAACACTTGTTTTTAAACGCTTCCTGACATTTTCTTTTGAAAACCATAATTTTTTTTTACAATTGTCGCACCAAAAGTTATTTTTCCGTTCTTTTAGTTCAGTACGTCGTCTCCGACTAGAGCTTTTTTTTTTGTTTCAGTTGAATTAACACCGCTCTTCTAGAGCTACACAAGGCGACTAGTGACGCTTCTGTTAGAGTATAAAAGGATCAACGTTCACATTTCATTACTTATGATCATTTTACACCGGCTTAATATGCTTCATTAACGAAAGGTACCAAAGGGACTCACCAAAAGGATATCTGTATCACAAAAACTTTTAGAAGAAGGTTTGCGGGATCGATCCATTAATTGGGTTCCTAAATTGTCCTCCTTGTTTTGGTCTCTTGATGAAAATCTTGGACCAACTCCAATGAATTCGTTTTTTGCGTGCCAGTTTTTTATTATCTTTTCTTCGAAGATGATCCCCGACTCTCTATATTTTACACGGCCCATTATTGCTTTACCTACAACATAAATCGACGAAATGCTATTTTTTAAAAGATTTTTTTAAAAAACTTTTTTCTAAATGTGTTTCTAGAACGTTGGGCGAAAATAAAAATGCAAGTTTAAACGGGTTGCACTAGACTAAAGCGGCGCTTAGCATATTTGAATGCATTGAAATGCTTATTGCTTAATCGAAGAACGAGATCTTTCTTTTTGCTCACCGAAATTTTCACTGGACGGCAGACACTGACAAAAAAATCTTTATGTCATATCATGTATGTCGTACAAATTATTTTGAAAATGTGATGTTTAGAACAGAAGCTAAAAGAGGTATGGCTGGACGAAAAACTCCACCATGTTAATTCTTTTTCTCCATTTATACTTTTTATTACCTAATATTAAAGTATTGCTGATGGGGTCGAAAATCCGAAACGGAGTGTTTTCTGAAACATGTTTTATTAAAATGCAAAAAAGTATTTCACTAGAAATTTGAAGTTTGAAACGTTATTCTCAATTACCCTATTCACAAAACTAATTTTTACATTGTTAAATCCGATGATTATTAAAATGGTTCAAAACTTTTTTAATTAACAAAATATTTAAATGAAAGTCATTAAGTAATTTAAAGTATGTCATATTAAGTAATAAAAATTGTTTACAAATTTTCTTTATTACATTTTTTCATTAATTTTTTAAAGGAAATTTCGCTTTTTTTTGGTCGAAATGCATAAACTTTTTTTTTAATTTTGCGACCATAAATTAAAAAATAATTTAAATTTGACAATTATTTTCACGAATTATATTCTGTATAAGTCTTTAAAAATATCCTAAATGATACTTAGTGATTCCAATACATTCGAAAAGGAAGAAAGGAATTTTTATTTTTTTTTCAAAAATGCACAAACTTAATTTTATTGAGTATAATAATATTATTGGATATAAATATTATTGAATCATAAATTCAAAAATAATTTAAATATTAGTTATTTTCATTAAATAAATTTGTATGAATAGCGAAACATATCCTATAAAATATAAATTATTCGGATTATATTGGATGAGATAATGATTTTGACTAAAATTTTTACCGAGCGGCTTATCAAATATATATTAATAAGTGATAATTGAAAATCGTATGGTGTTTCACATACCTAGTTTTAATTCTTTCGAATTAAAAAAAAAGGGGGCCAAATTTAAGTGGAGTGTTTTAAGGATATTGAGAGCCCGTTTTACGCCCCTTCCGAAGCCACTTTGCACCTGTCGGCTTCCCCTCCTTGGAGAGGGGGAGGGGGGTGATGCGACGACGAAAACAAATCAAAGCTATCCCCTTCTCCTCCCTTTATCCATCCAGCAAAGGGGTATAGAGAGGGGGAAGGACACAAACAGAAGAGGGATGAAGAAACGATTCTATTTCTGTTTTATTCCTTGAGAGAGTTTCTCTGTTCCTCGCGACTTTTCTCTTCATTTGAGTGACAATCACACCTCCCTTTCCGCCTTCTTCTTCTTTTATTCTTCGATGTTTGTTTTTACTGGGCTTTTTTTAAAGGATGGTTTGGGAGAGTAAAAAGCTTTTAACTGACCTGTATTCGGACATTTAGAAATCTTACTGATGTGTTAGCGGACAATTCGCCAAATGAATGATGAGGTGAATGGGGGAAAGTCCGGTTTCATTAATGGGTCAAAATTTATTTTTTCAGGAAATCATTTATACTACATAAATAAAAATTATTTGTCAATTAAAGTCTAAAACGTTTTTAATGTGGAAGACTTAAGGTTGCAATGCAACCAAATCTTTTCCGTGAATCGAAACCAGATCCAATATCTTACACAATATTAGCTTACCAAATAAATCTACAAATCCCAGTATTTAAGGATATATGCCGAATTAACTGGGGCCAGAATATCTCACAACCTTGCGTGAAATTCGATGACAATGAATTCTTGTTCATTCACGTAACCCTCGCATAATGAGAAACGATCTATAACATATACTGGCTAATATACTGGCTAACGGATCTAGGAAAACACGACCCATTTTGTCTCTCGCACAATGACGCGTGGTAGCAAAAGTTGCGTTATTTAGCGACACATTTAGAGCTTTATCGCTAAATGACGGCGATCAAGTACTTAAAGAGCGTTAAAATGAGCCAAAAACCATCGCCCGCGTTGGAAAATAAGCCAAATAGTTGTCTCCAGGTTACCCTGCATCGGTCGCGTTTTCTTAATATTGAGCAGTTTATCCAGTATATATTGTAGATCGCTGGGAATGATCTACCCCCTTTGACGTCAGGAGGGGTTGTGATGCCGGCGGAGAGAGAGAGAAGTCATTCTGATCGATATTGATGGCATCCCCTTCTCTCCTCTCGCGGGGGGGGGGGGGGGTAAACGCCGCTGTTGTGGTTTTTGGGATGAATTAGTGTCGATTAAGCGCCAGGTACTCCATTCAGGGAGGATTTGTTTGCTTCTGCGTAGAATTAGGTGAGGGATGGGTAGCAAGAGTCCGAGTACGGGATATTTCAAAATGAACAGAACATCGACTCAAGAGTTGTGTTCATTGGGTCACATGTAATAAAATGTGTAAAATTCATTTAATCATCATGTTTTCGGTCCTCTAGCGTTACTCAGGTGAGAAGATATATAAGATATATTAAGATATATTTTTTTATTCCTTTTACATTTTTGGCAAGCAAAAAGCCTGCCAAAAATATAAAAGCTACGTATCCAAAAATAAAATAAAGCTTGAAATATGAATTCGAAAACCAGTATACTTTGTTAAAGTGTTTTTTTAGTCGATAATTTCTCTTACTCCTAAAGTTACCAACAACCTTCTTTTGCCGAATCCTATTATTGTACTCAAACTCCTTCAACTCGATTATTTGCAAAGCTGCGTGAGTTATAAAAAGGTGTTTTCCCCAATTAAAGTGCGATTAGAGGATATTCGAATAGACTGTTCTTTTACTAAGACATTTGTTTCAAGACTCGAATATTACAAGACTATTTTCGAAACTTATTCAAACCTCAACTTTTTGGTATCAGTAGTCTGGTTAAATTTCTGTCCTTCGCATTTTTTTCAAGGCATTTCGCAAGTCAAATAAACGTCCTGAATCTTTAGACTTTTATCAAATAGCAAGTTCAATAAGCCAGAAGGTTTTCTCTTTCAGTTATTAAATACCTAAAAACTTCCGATCTGCTTTCGTTTGATTGCGTAGGCCACTCAGATCAATTGCAGGTTAAATTTAGCTTCCTCTTTCGATCCCTAGCTATTCCAATAGACGGACGAGTTGTTTGAAAGTAAAATTCTATTCTCTTTTACAACTCTTTTCCCCCAACAACTATTTTCATCCACTATCCCGCTTTTGTTGTTTGCTCTTTTTTTCCAGTTTGTGAGTTTTCCCATTTTTATCTTTCAATGCATTCTTTTATGTTCCAGTATCGATATGCACGGGATGCCAAAAAGTCCCCATGTGTCCAAAAGTGAATGCAAGAAGCCCTGTTCCCCAAATTTCCATGATTATAGCTCTTTCGGGGATAATTTGTCAACCCTAAATAATGAAATCTCAAAAAAGAAGTCCAAATATCCGCTTCTACGATGTGTCTTAAGAAACAGGTGGCGAAGGAAATATTGTTTTGTCGGTCTCACTTCTTCTGTTTGAATCGTTTTCCTGCAATCATTTTGAGCAGCTGAATCGAAATTTCCGATGGAATCGCACTCTTCCAGGATTTATGTTCCGCAAACACTTTCCTGAAAATACCAACGTTTTTCAGTTTTAGAACTTTGATCATTTTTCTGACCGAGTTTGGGAAAACCAAAATTATTCTTATTATTTTAAATGGATGCTTTAAATAGAAAATGCTTTATTTTTAATAATGTTTTATGTCGTTTTTCTAAAGATATAAATTTAAAAAAAATAAAAATACTTTCAAATTGTTTTTTGTCGTGTCCATGTTTGCTTGAAAACTACTTGCACTCCCATAGTAACCATTGGAGAAATATAATAATAAGTAAATAAAATAACATTCAAATATATTTTTGATAACCTATTCAGTGTTAAGTTTTAATAAAAATCGACGATATGAAGCACTTATTTGCTCCCAATGAAAGAATAAGAAAAAAAAATTAAGCGATTTCTAAAATTACGCTTCAAAAGATTATTTCTACATGCAAGATAAAATTACATTTAATTTTGTAAATAAGTAATAGTTTTCTAATAGTTTTAATAATAACTTGCAATGTGTTTTTAACACATTGCAAGCATTAACGAATTGCACATTGCATTTTGTGTTTAAAACATAAAATACCAGATGTACAGCTGGGGAAAAAAACAGCTGGGATCCACCCTTCATATTTCGGCTGCTATTGGTCAAGGAATTTTGCGCAAGGTGTCATTTTTCAGGAAATAGCGTAAGGAATTAAGAACTGGCAACCAAAATTGTATAAGGGGTCGTCTACATATTAAAATGAGTTCCAACTTTGAAAATTCCAATGGCAACACCCAATTTTTTTTTACATAAAAATGTTCAGCAACTTCAAAATACCCCAGGTATAAAAAAGAATTATTCATTTTGCATTATTTGCTGAGATATTAAAGCATTAATTTTCAATTCGTTTGGGGGGAAATCTCCAAATTGATAAAGGTAATATTTAGGGTGTTTTTTCGAAACGACAAGCTAGCAAAAGGGTTACAATAATCTCGCCAAAAGATGCTAGAATTAAACCTTCTTCAGTAATATTGTGATTTTTTTTTTATGTTTTTACCTTTTTTTTTTTTAATTTTGGATTTTAAAATTCAGAAATAAAATAAAGGGTAGACGAGAAAAAGTTTTAATTTTAAATTAAGTCACATATACGATTATTTATAACGAACAGATTTTCAAATGCGATTAGTTACAATCAGATAGACAAACACAATTATTACATTTATGTTTTACATTTTATGCAAATTTTTGTTTCATTCATATTGCTACAAAAGGTTGGTTTAAAATTCGGCACACTGGGTCCGGGACATATCCCGACAGCCGAAATCCCGACAAACCAAAATTCCGACAAGCCGAAATCCCGAATGAGTCAAAATCCCGAATGGGTCTAAATACCGAAAATAGATTTTTGTCCATTTCTCGATTTTTTTTAAATATTAGAGATTATTTATTTATTTGTTATTTAGTCAGTTATTTAATCAGTTAGTTAGTCAGTTAGTTAGTCAGTCAGTAAGTTAGTCAGTCAGTCAGTCAGTCAGTTAGTCAGTTAATCATTCAGTTAGTTATTCAGTCAGTTAACCAGTCAGTTAATTAGTCAGTTAGTTAATCAGTCCGTTAGTTAGTCATTCTGTCAGTCCGTTAGCTAGTCCGTTATTCAGTCAGTTAGTTAGTCAGTTAGTTAGTCTGTCCGTTAGTTGATAAGTCAGTCAGTCATTTAGTTAGTCAGTCAGTCAATTAATCACTCCGTTAGTTAGTCACTCCTTTAGTTAGTCCAGACTGAATAACTTAGTCTAACTGACTGTCAATAGTTAGTCAGTGAACTGACTGACTCACTGACTAACTAATTGACTGACTGGCTAACTAACAGACTAACTAACGGACTAACTGACTGACTCACTGACTAACTAATTGACTGACTGGCTAACTAACGGACTAACTGACTGACTAACTGACTGACTGACTGACTAACTAACTGACTAACTAACTGACTAACATTACTGACTAACTAACTTACGGAAAGACTAACTTACGGACTGACTAACTTACGGACTGACTAACTAACGGAATGACTAACTAACTAAATAACTAAGTAAATAAGTAAATCTCTAATAATTTAAAAAAAAATCGAGAAAATAACATATTATTGGAAATTTTATAATAAAATAATTATAAATAATATTGGAAATAACATACATTCAAAAACATAGTAATCGATATAATTTAATGTTAATTATACAAACAAAATACATTGTATGCACTTGAAACGAGAAAAGATTTTTATACATTTGACAGACATCAATAATTTGAATAAACATTTACCAAAAACGCTTTTCAACCACCAAACGATAATGTAAATTAGGGTCCAATTTGCTAAGTAATTTTTTACACGGTCCCTAAAATTCGTTTTTTTCAGTATTTTTACAATAACTCGGCAAATAATTGTTGTTGAATTACAAAATTCGGGATTTTGGTTCTACTTGATCTACTTTATCGATTTATGTAACAAAAATTTGGGGTTGCTATTCATAATTTATTTTTTCTTATTTAAATTTAAATAAAAAAATAATAATAATTAAAAATTGATGAAAAAACTTGTGTGATTTGTTTTTGGAAGATTAAGAAGTATATATAGAAAAAAAAAGTTGGTTTAATTCATTTTATTTGTGGAGGTATAAATAAAAGTTTGTAAAACTTTTTTAACATTATGGGCCTTCAACTTCGAATGCTTATATCTCAACAAATAATGCAAATTAATAATTTTTTTTTGGATCTGGGGTATTTTGAAGATGATAAACATTTTTATATAAAAAAAATTGGGTGTTGCCATTGGAATTTTCAAAGTTGGTACTCATTTTAATATGTAGACGACCCTTTATACAATTTTGGTTGCCAGTTCTGAATTCCTTACGCTATTTCCTGAAAAATGACATCTTTCACAAAATTCCCTGATCAATAGCAGCCGAAAAACGAAGGGTGGATCGTTTTTTTTTCCCCAGCTGTACTTCTAATTACGATCACCAGCGCATCAGAATTTCAACACTATCCTAAATATTCTTCTTGCGTTTCTCTGCACATTCAATTTCAGATCCAGTCCCTTTTGCTGCTCAAAATAGCGTTTATGTCATAAATAAATTGCCCGTTGAAAGTGCCGTGCGCGGAGCTCAAGTGAAGAAATCAGTGAATCGAGATTTGGTCACTCGGGTGAGGCGCGGATTAATCTGTTTCCACGGCAATGCCGGTTTGTAAACATCGCGAGGGCGGAATTCACGTCGCACTAGAGTTACACGGTTGTCCTCGTCCGTTTTTATTGGGGTCAAGCGACCAGCCTGACATCGTACGGGGCGTCAAGACCATGCTCATTTAATGTGCACTAGTCCCCACATGCTAGGCATTATTCATTTTGGGGAATGATTTTTCACCAGGAAAATCAAAGGATGACCTAGAACGGCTAAGGACCTATCCTCCCTCACATGACGAATGACCACGTCGGCCCAGGGATAATTCGATGTTTCCAGTGATAATAGCCTCTTTTAACGCATCCAATCAACGTTTCTCCAATAATACTCCACACACACAAACATCCAATGAACAAACAATTTTTTTTTTACCGGAGCTGGTACTCGACCCAATCCGAATACTAATAATATCTCAAGCCTGCTCTTCTTAATCCGTATCGGGATTCGGACCACGGACAGATTTAATGTGCAATCTATTTCTGCCGCAAAAAAATGAAAGTGTAAATAAAACTATTGAAGCATGAGTGCCCTGAGTAGTTTGTATTCAGAGGAGTGGTTAGTCCCGTAGACCATTAGTTTTAAAATCCTAACTTATTGCTTTGTTATAAACGCATTTTTTCCCCTTCCAGGTATGAAAATAGTAAAAACAACCAACTAAAACAAATTTGAAGGGATCCTATTATTAGTAACTGATAAAGTTTAAAAATAGCGTCGCACATGTCATTTTAAGTCTTTAATAATTAAAAAATATTTTTTTTTTCAAATTTGGTTTGTTTCAGTGTTGTTACGACTTTCTTGCCTAATAAAAAAAATCCTTACATAGCAATGCAATACTGTAATAGATGTTTTTGTATCATAAAGGTCCTTAGTTTCATTAAAAAATCGTCTATTCTAATCACCAAATTGGTTTGTTGAATGATCCTAAGTGTGTCTTTTTCGCGTCTCTTTTGTGCGAGGCTGGTGCGGAGTGATTCCATGGTTTCCATGGCGACGACATTCGTATTTGCAAACATTTAGGGGTTGGACACTTGTCCAATTTTCCAGAAAATACACACACTTCACGCGAGGGGGAGGGCTTTTAAAAAGCATTCTAAACAAGTCCCCTTTCCTCGCGAACGCCGATATCACTACAACAAACAACTACGCTCCATCCTGTAAGTGGTAAAGTGACATATCTGACAAATATAACTTTTCGGAGAACATGAGTGCAATTTTCAATTTGTATTGATCTATCTATTGATATTACTTTTAAATAGATTGGTACAATACCTCCGGTATCATCAACAAATACGTATATTTTCAACAGTGAAATATAAAACGTGGAATTCATCGAGAAAAACATATTTTTCCCATAGGCCACTTATCCACGCAAAGTACGATATAATAATCGATCCTTTTTTATAAACAAACTGGTTGGAAGCTATTTTGCTCGATATTCTTAAAAACTATCTATTATTGTAGAAATAAGTTTGTATCACCATTAACCGATAAATACCAACATAAATGGAGTAGGATTAGTTTGGTCACCACTTTTATAGATCTGAAGCACGAATATGCAGTTGCTGACAAAATTTATTTTTCAAATACTTAGATGTTTTCAAAAATTATGAATAGAAACCCCGTTATTTTAAGAAATGAATTCGTCAAAGGAAATTAACCCGTCAGAACAGGCTGTAGAATTATTTTTAGAACTAATATCCTTATGTACTTGTATTTTTTTCTTTTCAAGGCGTGTCAAATCTTTAGATTTGAATAGAAGGTGACTCGATTAACTTAAATTTGTTTTACGGCAGAGATATCCCTAAAAATAATAATTGAAATCTGTCTTCAATAGCCAGCGCCGGAGCATGAAAACAACATAAACTAACTTCCCAGTCATTAATTGTCGAGGAATTGTGGCACGGGACTGCGCAATATGTTATTTTGTATAAACATTTAGAGTTTTCAACGATACTTGACAATTTTATTTCATAAAAATACGGGATCCTTACTATCCTAAAGTTGGTATTACTTTTCAAGGGCCCGGTTCTGTTCATCGGGAACTCTCCCATTCGAAAGCCAGCCCGACACGCGATGCATGTATGTTTGTTTGCCTGCCAAACAACTCGTCCCGGTGATGAGTTCTTTCTCCAAATACTTTGGACGTTTCTGACATGTGACGGAGGAGTTTCGCCGCCTCGAGGTGGCAGAGCGTCCCCGCGTTGCCATGGAGACGGCCGGGGAGGGGAATGGATCTGTTAGGAATACGCCCCACTCCCTTTCCTTGGGATTTTTTTAAGTATCAGTTATTTTAATGGCCTTGTTATTTGTCTATAAAAAGCAGCTCCTGGTCTCCCTTTTTTTGATAATGCTGTTTCATTTGCTAAGGTTTTTTTTTATTGCAGTGCACATCTATGTAGAGTAAAAATAAAACCCTTAAAAATTTAACTTTCAATATTTTTTTTTATCAATAAAGAACACTAACACTATTAATGTACGTTATACGTAACGTAAGCTATCTTCGATTCATTAAAATAATTGCGATTTAAACGTTTTCAACCCTATGTTTATTACTACCTAATTATTCTGTTTACAATGAATACTTAAAAAAAAACGTTTAAAGAAAGGCCCCCGGTCAGGTTTAGCTATTTAGGAAATGTACCTTCCGGTTTGTCCAATGCACTGCATCGTTTAGACATTTGGACTTCAAAATATTCCGAACATCTGGGAATATTGCAAGCATTACAAATAAGGATGCAGTTAAATGAGTCGTTCTTAAAAACTGTCCACCCGACGTATGTGAACGAGGCGTTGCTTTAGGGGCCATCAAATAGTTGCTCTACTAAATAGTGGCTATCCGCATTCACTCAGTTCTTGGTGTGGCTCCTTCAGGAGATGGAAAGAAGAGTTCGCCCAAACCTCTTGTTTCATCTTCTGCCTGGAGAGAAACTCCTTTTCGGAGGGAGCATTCCCCTCGATTCTGGATGGAGGGAGAGCTCTGTTTCTCCTCGACGCTGAGATGGGTCGGTCACTCTGGGTAGAATAGAGACGTCATAAAACAACGCGACTCGGACAGGTCGTCACAAGTCGGCCGCATTGAGACGTCTTCATTGAGCAATCCTCCACTTGCATACTGGAGACAAGCTATGTGCGAAAAACCACAATACCGAGGATGGAGCAGATTTAACTAGCAGCCTCTTACTCGGGATTTTATGGGTTATCCCTTAGACATTTACTATTGGATGACAAAGGGAATGAAGCGTCTTGTTCAGAAGTCATATCGTAACGTATGCACAAGTCTCTCACATATTTTCGACTCGTCTCATTCTGTCGGGAAAGACGTATTTGTGATCGGGTTCTTTTTATTCATTTTAACTCGGTTAACTGACAAAAAAAAACGACGAAGAACGATACATGCACAGAGCTTGTCCCTGCAACTGTTAGTTAGGTTAGTTTTAGTCCTGGCTCCTAGTGCAAATTAAATCTGATCTCGGGGGACACTCTGTAAGTTGATATTTAGCCTTTCGCAAATTTTCGAGCAAAGATTAGGCGCATGAAGTGGATTATCGACGGGGCGGCGCGTTCCTGGGGCGTGGGAGCGCGCCCGTCTGGCCGGCCTCAATTAAAAGCGCCCCTCTCGCAACGGGGCAGCACGGAAAGTGCGCATTAAGGAGCTGTAGACTACCAGGGTGCAGGGGCGCCATCTTGGCCCTTTTGGGACACCCCTTCGCTAAGACTACAGGAATTTCTGAGAAACATTTAACAGCAATGTCTATTCTTATGTCCGATATTGAAGTCAAATGTATGACAGGAGTAACAGGATTTGAACTATAGAATAGGACAACAGCTGCTCTGCTACCTAGGATTTCAGAACTGATTTTAGTCAGATTTGGATCGCTGAGTCTAAATATGAAATCAGTTCATCGATATTCATCTCTGATCATCACTACTTTTTTAGACATTCACGATCAAGCAATCAAAGAAGTCTGGAAAAAAAACAAAATTTTAGTTTGAACCTTTTTTTTAAATGTAATATATGTTTCTTACGTATAGTGTTTGATGCTAAACACGAATCTGGTGACTGTCGGTTTTTCTCTACCTTTGATGGTTTCGTCACAATATGACTTCTTTATCTCAAAAAAGCCGCATCTTCCCACTTTCAGAAAAATCATATTTTGACAGAAACGTTAGATGTAGCGAAGAACAGACACCCACCAAATTCATGTTCAACATCAAACACTACGTAAGAAACACATATTACATTTTAAAAAACGTTCAAAACGTTTTTTTTTATTATTTCGAGCACTTCTTTCTGTAAAGCCGCAATTTAATAGGAGAAAGGATTTTCCGATTCTTTTTATGGTGAATGTTTTCAAACAATTGTTCCCTCAGTTCTCCCTTTCGTCCACGTCGTTTTAAACACTCTTTAGTTTAGCTTTCACTGGGGCACCTTGAAAATGCGGCAGACAAGCCTCAAAATAAGCGTGTAAGCCTTGGAGGTTCGTACCTCCATAGTGCAAGTATGTTTTTTTTCTTATGGGAATTAACCTGCCTAGTTCTCCTTTTTACTCTGGTCGTGTTACGGAAGTGTGCCCCAAAATGGCCACTAAAAATCGCTTCCTCTCGACAAAAAACATCATCAATGGGAAATTCGAAACTCCGTCCATAATGACCCCCCTCCCACCTTTTCCTCTTCCTACCGCTTATGAAAAAAAAAAGCTGCTTGGGATTAACAAAAATGTATCTGACATGAAACTGTTTTGGTGATAAAGTTCGTATGAAAATAAAAATTATTATTAATTCTATGAGCAGGTGTACATTTTTAACAGTTCAAATGCTTAATTACAAATTGCAACCAAAATGTGTTTAGATTTAGAAGAGTGTTCCATAATTTAAATAAATAAGAAACTCGTTCTTGATCAAAACGTTAGTTATTGCTTTTTCTAAAATGGAAACTCAGCTCTTAATGTCTCTATCGCTCTCCTCCATTTGCGCGCCATTCCAGGGTGCATTTGAAACAGAATATTCGCAACGCAAAATCATTCGACACGCAAATGTTCCGAATATATCGGAGTGCCTCCCCTTTTAATGGAGCCTTCATTCGTCTGAATTGGTGGTACATAATTCGAGCTTGATGAGGCTCAGTGTGTGTAAAACGAGATAAATCCGTGCTTATCTGGTGTTGGACGCATGCGTATACGAGCCCACTCAGGTGTTGCTCCTCTGCCTTGGGCAGGTGTCCCCACTCTCGCAGGTAAATAAAAAAAATAAGAGTGGGTTTCGGTGTGCGTGCATCTCCATGGCAACTCCGTCCCCATGGCAACCCCCCAATGATTCTGTTTCGCTGTTTGCGCTCCTCCAGCCGAGATTCAAAAGAAACAACGACTTCCCGCAACCCCGTTTTACATACAAGAAGCGGGCCGTTATTGAGAAGCATTAATAGGGTAATAATTTGTTTAAAAAATATACGATGATTATTTCATTGTTTTGCATGGAAAACTTTTCTTACTATGAGTTGAGTGGGAATCAAGAGAGGGCGGGCATAGAAAATTATCCATGTCCACAAGATCGAAGCATAGTGGTAATCAGTTAATAACGTCATTTAAGCTTATGCCATTGTTTGAAGAAAAAAGTAGTACTATAATCTATGCACATGTGTAATGTGTGTATAAAAAGCATATTTGATATTTTTACTGAATATTCATCAGTTCTTAGTACTTTTTACCTAATATTGAAAAGTATCACTCATTAAAAAAAATTCGGTGCGCCGAACTCTTGTTTTCTTATAAATGAATGTAAAGAACAATATCTCTAAAAAAAGGTTATTTAATATGAAACAATGGAAAAGCAAAAGAACTGTTTTCTACCAAGTACGTTTCTTCTCTCCCCCGCAGACAGGGACGAATTAAAGCGAAACAATTCATTTTAAAAGGCGGTGGTTTCTTCATTTTTTTCCCCTTTTGAGTTTCTTTCAGGGCGCGTTTAAAATGCGTTTAGTTCGTGCCTCCTGGGTGAATATTTAGTTGGGTGGTTGCTGAAACATCGCATTACGGTTGAGCTCGAGGCAGCAATTTAGTTTTACAGAAGAGAATGAATTCAATATGATATATTTAAGAAATTAAATTGTAATAAATAATTTGCATTAATTAAAATGTTATCACTTTCATCAGATGACAATACCTGCCTTTTTTTTAAAAAAAATATCATACAACGTGTTTAAATCCACAAGCACATTCCCAGTTAAATACCAATAACATATTCTCCAGCGGCAAACAAATACAGGATTTCTTGATATTGATACTGGACACCGACCGTGATATATCGATCAAATTAACAAGAAACTCATATAAGGTTGCAGGGGGCCAGTTGAGTTACCGGCCCCTCAAGGCCAATAAAATTATGTTAATAATATTTTATGAAATATAATGCATTCAGATTCTATTTCAATGTGATTTTTGATAAAGATCAACGATTTTATGAAGCTCTTTTAACCAGACCAAAGCTACCAACATAGAAAAATGGCTAATATTAGTTCGACGAAAAATAGTTTTCGTCCTAAATATATATTTTAATATAAAAGTTCTAAAAAAGATATTTTAATATAAAAAGTTTAATTCTAATAACAAAAAGGGCCTTTAGATATTTGTAATTCCAACTTTTAAACGCCAAAATTAACTATTTTCATTAATCTTCTTTCTCAGATTTAATAATTCGACGGTTTGCTAAATTTGTTTGAAGTTCGAAGAAGAATGATGTAATCTTTTTTAATAAATATCTTTGTGATGCCACAATTTCCCTTTCGAAAATTCACTTATTTATAGTTTGTCAAATTAATTTACAGTTAAAAAAATATATAATAAGTACAATTGATGCTTTAAAAATAAAAGCGAAACTTTGCATATTTATTTGTATGCGAAGTTAGAATTCTCTATGCATCTTTCTTCATACATATATAATGAACCATAAAAAGAACTCTTATTGTGATATTACAACAATCCAAACTGAATTATATATATCACATAAATAAATATTCTTTAAAAAGTTTTTATTTTAAATAAAGTTTCTCGTATGTTTAACGAAATGGCAACAGTGAAAATATTGAATAAATATGGAATTTGCATGTTATTTCAATGTAGATTAAATTTGTGGTTATTTAAATTTTAAATAAACTGCTAATTTAAATTTTTTAATGAAACTTGAAATGTAGTCTAATCTGATTTTTTTGCTTCAAAATGACGTATCCCACTTGTCTGTGGGACTTGTGGTTCTTTCTGTGAAAGTGGGTGACGGACGGACAGACAGACGGACTGAACGATTATAAAACCTTCCACTTTTTACGTTATAAACGTAGTGTGGAAGCTAAAAGGAAAATCTGTTTTTTAGTATGGTTCGACCCAACGTAATTATTTGACATAAGGTGTGTGCGAGAGAGAGTAATGTGTTTCTTGGTATGCTCTAAATGTGATCTTTTCAGGTGCGGACCCTGTTCGTGAGCGGCCTCCCCATGGATGCCAAGCCCCGGGAACTCTACCTCCTCTTCAGGGCGTACAAGGTACCCATTTCATTTCATATCATTACTGCGGGGGGAACAGATCCGATACTTTAAGTATAATGTGAAAAGAAGGAAACTGAATATGATATACTTAATCTGTATTTTATTTGCGGGATGCATAGCCTTCATTATGCCTACAAATAACATTTTAAAGTTAATATGGGTCGGAATGAAATTAAATTTTTTTAAAAAAAATGCATTCAAGTAGAATCGTAAATGATAAGCAGTGGATTTTATTTTTATTTAAAACATCAGTTTTAACTCATTTTATTCTGCAATTTTAATGCATATTTTGACGAAAATATATAATTATGTTAGTTGAAGGAAGGGTGAGATTAATATTTTCCATATTTATTTTGTACTTGAAAAGAAATGCATCAGGGCAAAAATTAAAAAAAGGGTTTTCATTAGGTTTATAAAAAATATGATTTTATGTGTGAATGAGCATGTTTCGCTTCTTGAGTGGCAACAATTCCACGAAATGAAAAAAATTCAATCTTTCTACATTTTATTCCTCCTCGATTAGTTCACGTGACACAATGCTGCAATCGCGAAGGAGAAACAACTTCTTAATGTTGCTACTCAAAACGTGAAACATACCCATTGTAGTAAGTTAATAATTATTCAGTTAATTGCTAATTATTACTCAAAATATTTTTTCTGCAGGGATACGAAGGCTCTTTACTCAAAGTTACGAGTAAAAATGGAAAAACGTCGTCGGTGAGTCAATTTTTTTATTGGCATGCCTTCAATTTTAGAATTGCCTTTTATGTCTGATTAAAAAAGAAACAGGGGCATATATTTTAAAATTTTAAATGAGTAAAATTCTTCTAAACCTTAATATTTAAACTGCTATCGATCATGCACTCTGCTGCAATGTTCTAATTTGCTATGGTTATGTTTTAAAATATAACAAAAATAATGTTATGATTGTTCTGACACTGTGTTTAAGATTATATTTTGATAAAATTTCGGAAATTAAATTATTGTAAACCGAAACTGTGCTTTTTAACCCATATGTGTTGCTAATGATGCCTTTCTTGCAGCCGGTCGGATTTGTCACGTTCACCACCCGCGCAGGAGCAGAGGCCGCCAAGCAGGATCTGCAGGTAAGAGAAAAAAATACCTTTGTCGTCGATTTGGGTTGTAAACAGATGTCAAGAGAAGCCTGCTTTCGTTCTGACCCTGCTACAATACACCCCATCACCTGAGAGAGTTTTGGTTCGAAGTGATCTCAATCCGATGTTTTAAAAAGTGTGCCCTATACACGAAGAGATAGCCGCACATCATTTTGTACATGCGGATGTTAGTCACTCAATAATGGTTCCATCTTATGTAGACACTTGGAGAAATGGCAGAGCCGATCGCTAGAGGGCACTAAATTCCATCGGGCAGGTAGCTCGAGTTCGACCAGCGCCGAAATGCCGTGACACTCGTATAGGATGGTGACGTGCGTCAGGGATGCGGAGGACGGGAAATGATTATTTTTTAACAAAAGCCTTTTTTCAAAGATCCTCTTTAAATGACACGTGAAGACAACAGTGGTATGACTCCTCTCTGTCTGTTTTACGAACCCCTTATGGACGAAAACCATTTTTACGAACTGGATAAAGCCTTTATGGATCCGTTAATGTGAACATCCCATTTGAAGTATGCTAAAATAAAAACTAACGAGAATTTTTTTTTTCTCTTTTATAGCAATTTGCGAAAGGGTGTCGGTAGAGTGCTCAGACAGACGGCAATCAAACTAATTTAGTTCCTCTGTACAAGGTATCAAAAGACAGCGATACTTAAACAATTTGGTGGTTTATTGTTTGCACCCCCTTTTACAATTAATTAGTTTATTATTTGTCTAACGTTGGCTCTTTTTGGCTAAGAAGAACTGAACAGCTTTGGCTATCATCAAGGATGAAATACATTGCATTCATTGATAGAGATATTCACAACTGGAGATCGTCGCAGTTATTGAATGTTTTCAATATGAACTTTTAATGGAGATTTTTTTTAACAAAAAAACTTTTAAAAGTTCCATATTTGAGGAATAGAGGAATGCATTTCCGGAAAAAAATTATGATGATTAGAAATTATTGCGTATTAGAAAAACTGTCACCTTCGATTACAATCGTAATGAATGAAAAATTGAGTCATACCACTATTCCAAGGGCCCTTCGTATCGAGTTCGAAGTTTGACGTCATGCAGTTTGGGGATCACGTGATACGTCTCCATGGAAACGCCGCAACAGGTAGAGACATGTGACTTCGCAGCTGTCGATTCCGCAACAACAATGGCCGACTCCCCCGTTTTTTCCAGGTATCAGTCGTTTTCTGGAGACAGCAAATCGAAATTAGGCGACACAAAATAATCAATCTCTCCCTCAATCTGGTTTCGATAGCTGAACTTTTTTTTTCGCTCTAGAGCGATTTTAAACCAAATTCAGTTGTGACTAAAGTAATAAGCTCAGCGACAGCCCACAGAGGGATAATGCCTGCTGTGCTCATTTCAGCTCTCCTGGTCAGGGTGCGAAGCAAGTTCCGGTCAGGTGGTCCACCTCAATTGAGTATGAGGCCTAAAAATGAATACTTTCCGTTATTTGAGAGAGAGCATAGTATTCAAAATACCGTATTATTTTACGCAACTTAACTAAACTCGGTGGCAAAACAGCATTGAGGGCCAAAGCTTGTTGTGTCCGTTATATCGGGGCGATAGAGGATCAATCAATAGGACCAATATTGGACGTAAAATTGTACGGTACTTATGGTATGCACATAATGATTTTAATCAGTAAAAAAAATCTGCACAACCCTCATTTTCGCAGTCCCAATAACAATTTTATTACTGATGATTGTGCTGCGGCAAAAAGGGGAGTCTTTCCACATCCTTGAAATTTCTTTCTTATGCACCTCTGGCTGACACGGATGGGTATGGGCTACAATGTATCGCTGCCTTGTTGAAAAGTGACGCATGACAGGGCACTCAATTGTGGCAGTGTGATAACTATGTAGAATGTGGGATGAAAGCCATCAGTCCCACCTTCGGTAAACTACTCAATCATGAGGATTGGGTGCTCCCCACTGTTCGACGACGCGTTCTTCCGATGAGTGTCGCTGATGTGTCTGTCTCTTTGCAGCAGGGGGTGCGCTTCGATCCCGACCTGCCGCAGACGATCCGGCTGGAGTTCGCCAAGAGCAACACCAAAGTGAGCAAACCGAAGCAGAGTTCGCCGCCCGCCGCCGCCCACCCCGCCACCGCACTCATGCACCACCACCCCATGGCAGGACGTAAGTGCACCACCCCCACACTTCACCCCCTCCCATCAACGCCCTACTTTTGACCCTGTTTCATAGTTCTGAAAGAGCCCCTCAACACATGCGCAGCGCCCGATTCGGTTCAAGGGTGGCCAGCCTTTTAACCGCTTGCCCTCCCTCACAAGTCCACTCGCAGAATCAAATATACCCAACTGGTTGACACATCATAAATGACGGCATAGAAGTACATGATGAACGTCGAATTATTCTGCATTCCGTTTGGTCAAATTAAACACCAAACATGTAATATTCACTTAATTAGTGCCAACATATCTAAAAATAGATTGACTAATCCAAATTGTGGAGATCTTTGAAAATTGGATACGTAAAAAGCCCCGGGTCTCACAGGCCTATTCGCATGTCATTCCCCAGCACATTGGTTCCTCTGATTAATTATTATATTGAAGCTAAAACGGCTTCTAGAAATGCCGAATATGAAAAACCAAAGAATGTATGGGAGAGATGTTAAAATATCCAATGCTGTGAGTATCCGACTGGTTCTAAACACAATTTCATCTCGCACGTAGCCCACTTCACTTACTAACTCAGATGTCTCAAAACCCTATTTTCTCTTTCCACTGCCAGTCACTCTCAAGCACGCTACTCTTATCCTAATATAAATTATTGAACTTATAATGATACTCAATACAGATGGGATAATCGTCAAAATTATTTAATAGTTTCTTTAAAAACTTGGCTAAGTTTGAGACACTGATAACACATTGATAAGAAATACCTCAAATCCGGCGTGTCTATGACATTCGATGGATTGGTCATTTTAAAGTATCAAATCATTACGTTATCAGCCCAAACACAGATTGTCAAAGAATCTTTTATATTTTAAGTAACTGTTACAAACATAAACGTACACAAACATTAGCATAGAATAAACCCTAGTCAATATGATAAATAGTCAATCCATATCGCACCAAGCTATATCTCAGTGCATTTCACGGAGGAGGAGGTAAACATACGTTCACCTATCATTGATAGATAATATAAATTAAAGTGAGGAAGTTATTGGAAGCATAATTAACATTGAGTTGAATTTTTTTTCATAGAACTCTAAATTAGATTCAATAGTTTATTTTAATTAATCAGAGCTTGGACTACTAAAGAAAACATTTCATACAGGGGGGATTATGTAACACTCATTTTAAATTTTGTTTTTCGAATCATTTAGCAAGTTTGCCGTTGACTCGATGTTTGGCCAGTTTCGCGTACCCTGTAGTGGCAATGTAAAGTGAATCTGAAATGCGGGAAACCGCACATGGACAGCATCGGTTAACATTGTCCCTACTTGTTTAAAAAACCGGCCGTAAGTATGGCGAACATGAACCGGAGCCATGTGATCTGGGAATGCTCGCTTTGCATGCGGCCCAGATGGTAGGTGCCTCTTTGTTGGTGTTTCTAATGTTGTGTGTTTGCAGAGATCGGAGCCGCCCTGTTGCCGGCCGAGGGTTGGGCGCCCCACCTGTCGCTGTCGTACGCCGAGGTGCCCGTGTCCACGGCCCTGCACACGGCCGCCCTCATGCACCCCGCCCTGCACGCGCAGCTGCCGGTAAGTACACTCGACCCCTTTCCATTACCGCTGGTTAAAACACAAATTAAAGGATACGTTGCTTGATGGAAATTGATCGGAACCGCCTTTTAACGGTGGGACAAATTGCTCTTCGAAAAGAGCCATGTGCTGACTATAAAAATATATGTTTCTTGCAATTAAATAGGATTTTTTAAAAACATTTTAACAGGAAAATCGTAGCAATTTTCAACTCTAACAAATAAACTGATGTCATTACTTTTTCTGTTGTTAACCTATTAACGACCTATTTGAGAATACCATTAACACCTTCCTTACCAAATAAAAACGCTAACTAAAAATTCGCTTTAGGGGGGGGGGGGGGGAATTTAGAACCTATTCGTTTGGAAGATCTTAGGCAGATCAACATATCCTGATCATAAATATATTTGGCATATGACAATGGCAAAATGTTACAAAAAATACACCGCGTTTAATATTTCCGCGTCCTTTAATATTTTTTACCAGTGTGCACTCGATTTTTTTTCTTTTACTTTACATGCTCTTGTCAACAAGTTAACTTAGAATTTTACTTGATATTTAACACGGGAGCGATTATTTTTAGGGGTATCTTACGGATTGTAAATCCGTAGACAAATGTTGGACATAAGTGAATCCGATTGGCTTTCTAATCAAATTTATATATTTTAAAGATTTGAGACAAACAAAAATGAGGTACACACGGATATTAACTATAAAAAAATCCTTGAGGATTTAAAACACACCGTGCCTGCCGGGTTAAGAAATATTTTGGTGATTCTCGCAAAAATCTGATGTGCTTCACCTTAAGTTCAAATATACTATCAAAAGGCTTAGAGTAATAATGGTGTCATTTTGTAATGTTGACATTTTATAAGATAGATCAGACATGAAAAATAGAGATATGCTAAAGAAAAGTAACATTTTACCCTATCTAAGGCGTTAGTAAGACATAATCGTGTACGGAAATAATCGCACACAGATACATTTTTTGACAGATTTCATAATAAACTACCCTAAGGTAATGTCTAATTTAGGGCAGTTTTCTTCCAAATTACAAAGCATCGAATGTAATATGATTAAAATATAAAGCGGATGTAGTTGCAATGGCCAATGGCTATATTTTCAATGTATTCATATCCTAGAAGCGTTATGATATTGAAAGGACCAAATATGTCTTGTTGAATTGACTTAGTTTCTTTTCGACCATTAAATCGTAACAAATGTCCGAAATGAAAGTGAGAAAATGTTTGCCATGATCCTCTTCATTAATTGCAAAATTATAATATGTGAATAAATATGAGTTTTAAATGTTTTAATAATGTCATAAAATTCAAAATCAAGAATCCTCAAATGTTCTATATTTATGTGTTTTTACTATGCTTGTTAATCCTTTCGATGGCAATGACCTCGTTTGTATGTGCATACATGAAAAAGTGTGTCTGTGTGTGTGGGGCTAAAGTAGCTGTCCTTTTCTTTTCTTTTTATGTGTGTCCATGACTAAATTCCGTTCAGCCCGAAATGTTCAGCCCTGACCAGTTTGGATGCCGTCTCTGGGCCTCCTCCTACGAAAAAGTAAGATTTGGCCCCCCTCATTCCCCCTCTTATTCTCCTCGCACGAGGCTATTAACCAAAAGGCTTGTGCATAACAAAAAAAAATAGATTAATTGCCAACGATATGCCAATTTTGATAAATATTTTACTTGTATCATGCCTCGGTTTCAGTCTAAACGTTAATTTTATTCACCAAGTAAAAGCGTTTATCTGTAGAAGTAAATTTAGAATAAATTAGCTATTGCCAAAATAATTAAGTAATTTAGAGAAGTGTCTCTTTGATTCTAGATCAACAGACGCTGAACCGTGTGATGGCACATTCTGGGAAACCGTGGTTGCTGTTTTGATGGTCATTCAATGATTTTTCAATGATATTTGAGATCGAAGTCAAAACAGATGCCTGAACAATTCGAAAAATTGGTATATCACTCTGATAAGGCAGTGCCCGTGAGTGCCATCTATGTTGTAGCTGATAAGTTAGCTCCCGATTGCCGAGGTTTTCGATAAACTAAACAGGCATTTTATAGGAAGCTATGCTATAACAGCGTCTCAATTGGTCACTGCCAAAACTTGAAAATAAGATCGCAGATCTCACACGATTCGGTGCTCTTGTCCTTCTCTTTGACTTATGTGTGATGTTGGCTTGATCTACGACAATACCTTCTAGAGATAAGCAAGCTTATTTGTGAAATTCTTTTACAGAACCAGGAAGCCCTATGTAGGATGAACACTATTGAAACTATGTCACATTATATGACAAATTCGTCCATTTTATGTCAAAAACTCCTTGTAAAATTAATGTGTGACTGCACTTTTGAACTATTTATTCCTCAAAATATGTACGCGTTGAAGCTAAGGTTTTCTAAGGTAGCGCGCTCTTTCGAGCGGCACACTCGCATTACATCACTGAATGTATAGATTTTCCCCAAGAAGTAGTGCGTTGATTGTTATCAATACAACGATTACGACGGCTTAGGAAACCAAAGTGCGCATAGGCTTGCTTTTAGCTCTAGGAGGTATTGGTGCAGCGATGTTCAGTGTACTAAAGTGGGCGTCTTGTTCTTCAGCCCCCTCTGGCGATGCCGCCTCACCCGCTGTCCGCCCTGCACGCCGCCCTCCCCCCTCCCCACCTGGTGGCGTCCCCCGCGCCCCTCGCCTCCCCCGTGGGCTCCACCTCCTCGGCGAGCGGGGGGACGCACCTCCCCTGCTCCACCTTGTTCGTCGCCAACCTCGGGCAGTTCGTCTCCGAGCAAGAGCTCAAGGATCTCTTCGGAAGGTAAGAAGGCTCCTTTACTCACACTCGACATCCATTCATTTTCTGGAGGAAAGATTTCGACTGATTTGAGTCTATTGGGTATAAGATTCTATCTACCAGTCACGTTGTTGTTTCTCATTCGACTGGATGAAAGTCTTTCGCTGGATCAAGTCCGACAGACAGACAAAGAAAGTCATGAACCAGGCGCAGGATCTTCAAAAAGTTCACTCTTGTCCAACTTGTGTGTGGGAGCATGGTTCTCCGGAGAAGATTCGAATGTTATATATTTTCAGATTACTCTCGAGGTATACGTATTCTCGTTGATGCGTTTTATATTACAGTACTTAAGATACGCAGTGTATTCTTTTTGTCCATGTACAGAGTACATATGTAAATTCTTAATGTCACGATCCTTGTTCGCGAGGACAAGGAGACGACTCGAGTATACCTCGAGAGTAATCTGAAACAATACACATTCCAATCTTTTCCGGAGAACCGAGCTGGACGAGAAGGATCTTATTGAAAACCTACCTGCTTGCTACAATCCTAACAACCTAAAGTTAGGTCAGTCGAAGTTCATCTAGAACACATGCGATAAATTTGACTTATCTCTATTCTTATAAGTAACTTCCAGATCAGGTTTATTTAACATTTGATTAGTATGTAAAGAGATTAAGTCATAGTATGATTAATTTTAAGCTGTGTAGAAACTGTCCAATGGAGGAAACCTCGACTATATAGAGTAAGTAGGTCAACGCATAAACCCTATTGATAATTTTCCTATTTGATAAGTTCTTATTAGTCAAAACAGATTCTTTAATTGGTAGAAACTATCAAATAAAACTAAATAAGAGTATTTAATGAAGAATTATTCTAAAAAAACTATTAGTAAAGTTATCCTGAAGATCAAAGTTGACCCATTTGACGGTATTATGAAACTATCAAAACACAATTGAAATTTAAAGGGTAATAAAAATTCTAGATATTTCATGATTTAAAAATCAAAAGTCCCAAATACTATACCTCCTCATCATTCTTGAAATCCTGATTCTTAACTGACAAACTTTTTCAGTTTCCCTGGCTTCTGCCGCCTGAGAATGCATAACAAGGGAGGCGCCCCAGTTGCTTTCGTTGAATATCAGGTAAATTATTCTGCTTATTATAAAGTATATGAATATTCTATTTCCAAAAGTTCGTAATTGCCTGGCCATCTGAATCAAAGCAATAAGCACGCGCACCAAACTCAGTTGCCAAGGGTAATAGACAGTGCAATCCCGGATATTATCTCTGGCACTTGGCAGCCTTAACAGGTAAACGGGCCATCCTCTGACGTAAGGTGTAAACGGGGATTTGCAGGTTGAGACAGGCATTCGCGCCATTTTGGAACTGGAAAATTTATTTCACACTGTACTGTCTTAGAATTCTGAACAGGGCCAAATATGTGTGTTTGTTGTTTGCAGGACATCCGGCTTGCGACGCATGCCCTCCAGGCCCTGCAGGGGTACGTGCTCTTCTCTTCGGACCGAGGGGGCCTGCGCATCGAGTACGCCAAGAACAAGATGGGCGAGGTGAGCTGCCAGATGGGCTCCTCCCCGCTCGTGCAGCCGCTCGCCAACGGACTGCAGAACGGCATCAACTGAGGACCAGGTATAAATGGGTCTCTTCTCAAAATCATCAAGATTTTTCCTTTAGAATAGAAGGACCTTAGGGATATGCTTAGAAAATGAAGGCACTTATGATGAACGACAGAAAGTTTTTGTAAACGCCTCGCATTACTCGAGCTGAGCTCCAAAGAGTATCGCCTAGTCACATCAGAACCTTTCACGACCCCTGCACTGTCAACCCATTGAGACCAAAGCATGCGTTTCGCAGCTTCCGCGATCACTATTGACAGCACGAGGGCCTCATAGTTTGTCTATCCTGCCTTTATTTAAAAGTAATCAAAGAAACCACTACATTCATGGTTTTATATACTTTTGATAAAATTCGGTGATTACCAACAACTACATTGCATTCATTTGGTTTATGTAAGCAATTATAACACACCATTAGAGTTATCGACGGAATATCGCACTACGGTGCGACGTTGGGAAAATTTCTGGTTAAATTCTACTTGCTCCATTAAATAAATCCAGTTAAATTAAATGTTATTCTTTTTATGACAATATGTAAGGTTTTTTTTCTCCTTTTGCTTTTTAGGTGGCGCTTTTTGGACGAAGAGAGAAGGGATGTTTTTGGTTTCCTTTCGTTCGATTTTCTTCTTCAGTTCCGTGCACTTCCCCCCAAACAGAATCTTGCAATTGTTAACCACATCACTGTCCCCTCGGAAAAGTCTAATGCTTACTGTGTAATGCAAATTCTCCAATATCTCCTCCTTCCTCCAACTGCGCGAGTTTTTGAAATTTTTATTAGTGTCACACCATACGACAGAAGAAAAACTACACGGAGCAACATTACGCGCAAAATAAAGTTTCGATCCGCCGAAATCCGACCTAGGGGCCCATTTACTGAACTCTTGGCCCACCAGTGCCGGAAAAGAACAAAAGAACTGGAGGACCAAGAATGAAACCTATTTGTTCAAAAGAACCGGTGCAACAGACCTAAGCATTCCTGTTCCATTCCAAAACGAACCTTTTAGAGGTGTCCAACTTCAGCATTCCAGTTGCTTCTGTGGAACATTTCTTTCTGAATAGCGTAAAATGGACATTAAATTATTAAGAAAAAGGGTTCTTGTTGGTGTGACATCCTCTCAATCTCTCTGGGGACCATAATATCTTGGAATTGTGATACAAATATCCTAACACCCACCCACAACATTATTTGGATTTAAAAATTTATAAGTATTGTAATGCGCCTCCTATAAGTCAGATCAGATGTCCCCTTCTGAAAACCATTCTATGTCGTCTTGCCAAGATAATGTCACTCCATGCAGAACATGTGTTCGATGGTCACTTCAAATGGACAAACACGATCTTTAAGGAGCTACTCTCCTGGCAGACGCACGAGACAAATATATATAATTTAGCAATGTCATGGTAAATTAGCGACAATCGGGCAATTACATTGTGATACCACTTTTAATGGATTTTTTTTTAAACCATCTACCGTGTTATATTTAAAAGTGTGCTATCCTTCAAACATTTATCGGCATTTTGGTTATGTTACACGTTTTGCTGGTTTAATTGTATTTTTCAGTTGACGTTTGTGTATGGTGGGCGGGCAGCTTTGAAATGGCTGCATTTTGACAATGTTTTTAACTGTCAAAAACTTAATCTTTATCCCTACAGTATTTTTTAAAATTAAATAAGGGAACTACGACAGGTATAGAGTTCTCCCTTCTTGCTAAAAGAACATTTAATTCCGATACCTATCGTACTTCGCCAGTCATTCTATTTAAAAATGGGTTGGTTGTTTAATTGACTTATTCTAAAATAAATTATTACAACCCTGTGCTGAAGTAGTTAGTCGAAATCCAACTGTGCATGTCCAAATGTTTCAATGGAAAAGCTATATCTAAATATTTATTTTGTACACTCTGAACAGGTTCCCCTCATGAAAATGACACTAGTGATGAAAGCTGGTTTTGCAAATGAATCAGAAAGTGTTGTAAATGTTCGACAATCAGTGTTGATGAAAAATGCCTGTTTTGGCCACCACCAAATCGCTTAAGTCTAGATCACATGCTTGGCAAAATTTACTCGCGTTCAAAGCCAGAAAGATTTTAAAGACCAGTGAAAGTATACAAAATGAGTTAAAAAGAACTTACCTAAACATAAATCTTTTATTAATCAATGTTTGCTATAGGTAGGAACTTCTTAAAATCCGACCTAAAACAAAGCAAACATTACGTTTAATGTATTTATAAAAAAAAATTCATCTCAATTTGGCATTTTAATAAAATGTGGAAGCAGAATAATGTATTAAAACAAGTTAAATAACGCATGACTTCTTATGTAACAATTCGTATAAATCTTAAAAACTCTGCTATTGTCATGTTAACAAATATATATTAAAAAATTTATAAATAAAAAGTTAAATGAAATCAATAAAAAAGCTTTCTATCTATTAATGCATGTGTGTGTGCTTTCGCTGTGATTCAGGATGTGTTGTGATCAGTGCGCTTTTCCCAATCATCTATCTATCGTCACGAAGCGAAGTTAAGAGGCGTAAATGGCTGCGTTAAAGTTTCTTTTGGAAGTTAGAAATAGGCAGCCGGAAACGTTGAATACCAATACCTCTTTGGCTAGTCAGGTGTGCTAGTCGGGTCGATTCGAAACGGACGCCGATCACATAATTTGTCTTTTCTATATTGTTCAATTTTATCGGATGCAAACATTCTAATCAAGTACAAAGAATATTCTTATCAGATGAGTTTGCGAAGCTCGAACAAACGCAATAGCGCCTTTTTTCATTCAACGGACCTTTAAGAAATAGTTTAAATTACAATAGAACAAGTGATCGTAAAGCGACTGAGGGCGAGTGGAAGAAAAGATAATCTTGCATCGGAGTGCCTCGACACAACTGGACAACAAAATCCACTCAAATTAGCAACAACAAAATATTTCCCAGGTCATATCGGGCGTTTTAAAATTTACTTGTACAGCTTATAATATTAGTAATTGTATTGCAGGAAAAATACGTTTTTACTTAATACAATAATTGATTTATAAATAAAAGTATAAGTTTTCGTAACTAAGTATGCTTAATGCTAGTCAGACGCTTTCATACTAAGAAAAAATCTCTTATAAGTGTCATTTTGTGTCGTATGGAAAGAGAATATGTATGTGCATATATATTTATTTTCTCAATTACTTTAAACTATGTGGTTGAACTTTTAATGCGTCTCAACTACTGTGTATGTCTTTTTATGATATATATTGTGTAAAAAACTGTAAAATTTGTATGACGTTGTTGTGTCGCATATCATAACAATCAATTAGATGTTCTTTGGGATATCTAGTGTTGATGACATATCTTGTTGGGCATTTTTATTGTTTTACAACAAATGTACTGCAGCACACTCTTTGGCCTTGTGACCATTGTGTCATATTGAATGGCAGGTATCACAAAGCTTAATATAAATCCAAAAGAAACAAGTCATGTCGTGGAGTGTCCTATGCTACAATTTTTTCTATCGCTTGAATTGACCACGATTCTCCTTTGTTAATAGGAAGAGCAAGTTGTAGTAGTTTCTCGATCATTTGATTCATACAGCCGAACCTAAAGAAAAACTTGAGCCTCAAATACATAGGTTTAAAAAGTAAATGGCGTATTACTTTTGAAACTAAAACACACATTTTTAATTGTCAGAAATCTAGGAATTTACCATTTAAAAGTCGTATATAGAATAACAAATATCAAGTGGTTTTTAATCCAACGGACTCGACGTTGCGAAGAGAACAATTTATTCAAACTGCTTGTACTAGGTGTCCCGCTAATCTATAGCTCTTCATTTATAGTGGTTGATGTGCACAATGTTGCCTTTGTGACCGTGTATTCTATTAGTGTATATTCTAAGGTTTCGTTACTTCTGTAGTGTCTCTGTATAGAACGTATGACAATCGTCAAAAGGCCTTTTCGTCAGACAACATGGACATTCTCTCGTGGAGAGTGCGTACTTCTTTCGCCCGGGTCAAATGTAGGCTCGAAGCAGTTTGCCCGAATGGATACAAGTTTAAAATATTCCGGTATATTCGGCCAAAACGCGCGCCCAAGGCAACCTTCTCTCATTTGTTCTCTGCCAGAAACACTAAATTTCGCTAACTTCCCTTCCCATTTTGACTCCACTAAAATTTTGGAACAGATGTGCTCTTTACGCTTCCGTTTGCCAACAAACTGTGACTCGTAATTTCTCACTCAACCTTCAAAACCCACAAACACACCATTCACGCAATAAAAAGTTGCGGAGAAAACTTTTTACACTGATTTTTAAAAAGTAATTTAGACATAAAAAAATGAAAATAATCAGGACCAATCTTTGGAAAGGCTAATTTGCCGTAATCAAACATTTTTCACCAGACGAGGAAAGTTAAAAAAAACATAATTGAAAGTTGAACTAGTTGACAGAAACTCCGCAAAGCATTGGACTGCATCTGTATCCAAAATGTTCGATAGCAAAGCTCAGAGATCCGAAGAGCTTTAATTGTTCGTTACGAAACTCGTTGAATGTGGTGCATTTGTGAAGTTCTTTGTCTGAGACCAAGACGCTACATATCACGACACATTCGAACAGAATTCTATTTAAAACTCATAACATTTACTTTGTTTTTCTTAAATGGTTACTTAGTTCAAGTATATTAACAAAAGTAAGAAATAAAGGCTCACCCGTAAGGTTTACACACACTGGATTTGCTGATGCAAGGAATGTTCGTTTGGCTACAATTTGGGTATAACTTGAATATAAGAGCTCAATAAGACCCGTTTGTATTACTTCTATAATTCAAAATGTCTTTGGTTATCCAGAACAAATGAAACAAATGTTAAACCATGATACATATTTGTACAACTTTCCTTTAACAATGCACAATCAATTAAATGAATTGATAACCCTAGTTTCTTTCAAACGATAGTCTGATTAGTAAGTCCAAATGGAGAACTTCCTATACTCAAGCTGTTCCCGCCACAAACTCCCGAATCAATCTGCTCAAAATGAACTTATAACAGTCACCAAATCAATATTTTCATATACGTTATAACGGGTCAGTGCATAGATCGCGTTCACTTGATTTCTTAAACAAATTCTGGTATTGGAAAACAGTTTTCAACAACTAAAAGGTGTCGAGGACCAAACTTGAACCAAAAATACAACTAATTTTTTTATAGAGGTCTAATAAAATGCAAATTTCAAAATTCTAAGCACTCGTTAAATCTCACAGAACAACATTTCTTTGTGAAAATAAAAATATAAACTTAATTTTATTCATATACAAAGAGAAATGATGTATTGTGTTGTCTTTGTTTTAATATGTCATATACTCTATTTATTTATACATCTTGTATTCCGTTAACATGTATGATATTTTTACGATTCCCTCAGTAGAAAGTGTCCCGCAACCTTTTCACTGTGACCAACATGGATGACGGCTTTGAAATGACTGGTGCTCGTTAAATATGCTCATAAAGTAAAGATGCACTGTACTATTTCCAGTGGTCAAAACTATTTTTATCGGCTTAAAAACTATAATAGTTTTTAAGAAGTTTTACCGATTAAATCAATTGACATTAGTTTTCTTTAGAGGATTAATTATAGTTGAGAAACAATTCCCTTTTAACTGAGATGCTATTGAAATCTTTCAGAATTCCTGCTATTTAAGCCTGTAATTTATCTCTTGGCTACGTGCTCGGAAAACGTTAAAAATATATTTAAATATTTTGGACTTTTGAAAATTTTAAAGAATGTTCCGGTTATTTGTTTTCTGAACTCTTGAATACTCCAAGGTGTTCTTCAAGACTGTATTCATGTCCACAAGAGACTTTTTGTAGCATTAAACCAGTCAACTATCGCGCCTTTCATTTTAGAAAAGTGGGACACTTACTACTCTCCTCTTTGGGCCCAACCCCCAACGCTGCCTTATCATATGTATGAAAAAGAAATTTAGAAGATTCTCACTTATCCGGACCACGTTATCAAAACTCCGCCAGTACATCTAAAACATTTGCATTTCTTAAAAAAAAAAACTAATATATAATACATTTTTTTCCAAATTGTCTGTATTCCTATACAACTTGTTATTTGCACTTGGAAAATAAGTGCTGGAACAAATTTTATGCAACACGAAATTAAGAAAGGATCTTTTAGCAAAAATACAATATAAGAGAATACCCCATCTAGGACCCAATATATTAGTCGCTCTACATTCAATTACCGGCATTCTTCTTTAAATCTATACTTTATGCTAATTAAAAAAAGTAGTTAGTCTAGAGTGTTATTTTCTACCTATTTTATTTGTAATAAAACCTACTCGAATTTAATATTCATACCAATTTTTTTGCTGAAACATAAGGCGATTAACCTAAGGAAATCAAATCTTATTATTTTTATCGAGAGATCTTATAAAAATGTTTACTGGAAATCAACGATGCGGGGTCCGGAATAGCGAGTCTCTTCGATTTGCGTAAGATGAGAATTCAAAAAAAAATTCTGTCAAAAACCAATTCCGTCCGCTGCTGCTAAAATGCGTTGCTTGTTCTCGTTTTAGTCGTCTGTTTAAAACATATTATTGTAGAAGAATGGGGACGCATGCTCGACTAGGAAGATCTGATGCCCCTCACAGTACTCAAGGCAAATCAGTGTGTCATCTGAATTGGATGGACGTAGTCAATCCCAAATCAGATGCCCTCAGAATCAGAACCCTCTATCGCAAAGTGGCCAACCACTTCCAACAGGATGTTGGTTTACTGAATTACCATTGCATAAAATCGCTCTCTAGTTTGAGGGTGGACCAGGAAATGGTACCCACTATAGAGAGAGAGACTTTCCAAAGAGGCACTCGAAACGGGCAGCAGACCCTAGTCCATGCGCACGCGTTCCCAAATTAGTTCGTGGACTTTAGAGATCAAAGTCTGGTAGCTGGTAGAAAAGCTTTGATGTGAACATTTTTCTTGCCTATTACTTATTCTGTGAAAACGGTTCCTCGGGTGGACGTTTTTGACCAATGGACAAGTTGCATGAAACGCGAAATTCATAATATATGTGTTTTTCTGGTACATTAGAAGCTGCAGATTCCGAATGTAAGGTTAAATATTCACAAATATGTTTCATTTCAACAAAAAATGCATTTGAAATTTGCCGAAAATGTACGTCACTGAAAACAGCTCTGACGTCAACTGTTATGTTTTTGGCGATGTTTCGATCTATGCTGTAATACACTTTATAAAATAATAAACCTAACAATTTCTGAGAAACCTCATTAAAGAAGAAGACAATATTATTTGTAACCAGTTCATATCAAGGAAGTTAAACAGCTTGTTCCAAGTTTGGTTGTTAGTTAAAATACACACACTAGAGCGCGTATGATCTATTGCAGAACTATTGACTGTTGGATCTGATCGGAATAGTCGAGTGAAATCGTTTGAAGAAATTAACTGGAATGAACATGACATGTTTCTGTAAAATAGCATGACTTTTTAAGAGTTTGATAAGGATGAAAGCACGTTTCACAGTTTCAAAAGCGATACAGTGAAACGTGATACGAAATAACACGCCAAGAACAAAAAAAAGCCAACCGTGACGTCATCTGTTATGCTAAGAGAGGTTTAGCAGGAGTGACGTATAATTAACTTCAAAAATGAATTTAAAAATAAATACATCTTTAAAACCAGAAATACTTGAGTTTTAGAGGTTTTTTTAATATGCTTAATCGAATAAATGTTTGTGGAAAACGCTGTAATTGTCCATTAGAGTCGAAAAAGATCATCTGTATTTTTGTTACGTTATGGACGTGGGCGAGGTTCGAAGCAGTTTTCCCTGATAGCAATCTTTTCAATAACTTACTCACTCTTCTTGCTTTAAGCACTTTGTTAAAGGAAAATAATTTTGTCTTTTTTTTTGTTTCCATACACATTTTTTTTTCAGTAACCTGAAATAAGGTTGATAAATATTTAGGAGTATTATTAAAACTTTTTATATATGCACTATATTATGTTCCTAATTAGCTTTAATTACCTTTATTTATCTAAATACAGGGTGCTGCAATATTGACCGGTCAACCTTGTATAATCGATTTTTAAATATTTTATATAAATGTTACCACAATAGTTAATTTATTAAGCCATTGGGTATTAATAACGGTGCTTTTTATATTAGGTTATTATCTGTGATTAAAGACATGGACTGGAATATAAGCAACAAAAATTTAGTATTTCATAAAATCCCTAAAATAGCTAATTTTGCGACATCCTGAAAAAAATTACCACGCAGAAAACGCTTCGAACATTGCTCATGACAAAGAAAGCAGCCTATTGGTTGGGAAAAGTTTTTAGTGGATAATTTTTCTGTTTTTGTACAAAAAGTGTGTTTGCTCTTGTCTGTAGATCCTTTTATTTAGTGAAAGGGATTTAAAATAAAATTTTTGGAACCATTGAAGTGTGCAATTTATTTTCTTTCTATATTACAACCAAAAGCAAGTGGCAATTTTGTACTTCATAGCGTAAACGGCAAATGCCATAATTATATGGAAATTAGCAATAACCATTAGATAAAGCACCCCCAATAAGAATAATAGATAAGAATGATATTGTTTTAAAAAAATATTTCTTGTAAATTTAAAAGTTCTCTTAAATTAATTAAAACAATTATTATTAAACATTTAATTATTATTAAAATAATAAACGGCAATATTTTTTTTAATAATGGATGCACCAAAACTTTGATGCGTGAAGCAATGTTTATAGATTTACAACCAAATTTTGGTCTTCCCTCAAATAATAGGCCATTGTTTTGCAGGCAATAATCAGGGCCTATGTGCCACAATTCAATTAAAGTTGCTACGTCATAACTACAAGTAATCGACTCAAACATCTGAAAGATTTAGAAGTAAGCGTTTCTGTACCGAACGAGTTTGAAATGATTGGAGAAGTAAAATAAATAATTAAAACAAGAAGTTCATAAAAACTAAAATAGCCTACTTTCCTGTTACTTAAATACTTACTGAAGTTCTAATCGGGAAAAAAAACTAGGTTCCTAAAGTAAATATCATCAACAGCCGTTTCTACACTAGATTTATACACATTAGAAAAAAAAATCGAAACACAGCACCCAGCTATAATTTAAACTTCTAAAAGCCAAAATCAACTATTTTCCTTAATATTCTTTCGTAAATTAATTAAATATTATTTATCATCTGCTCGTGATTTATTTGTAGTTCGAAGAATAATTAAATATTATTAATAACAAAAGTAATGAAACTACTCCGAACTGCATTAAAAAATAAGAAATGTAAATTAAAACTAAGCATAATTGCATGCAAAAGTATGCCTTGCCGCTTTCTTGGTAGATAATTAATGAATAATCAAAGAATCAAATTGTGCTACATTTTATGACGTCATTCCAAACTGATTCATGAAAATATTATTTTGCTTCAAATATGTTAAAATAATAAAGTATCTCATGCCATTGTTGATTTGGCAACAGTGATTTAAATGACTCAAAATCGAATTTCAATGCTAATTCAATGGAATTTCGCCGACAGATAGTAGATTTATGTCCGTCCGGACGTACAGACGGACAAAAGTATGAAAGTTGGTATCTGAGGTCATAGCTTTCAAGCAAAAAAAGAATTTTTAAGATCCGAGGGATAGAACCGATTTTGGAAGAGACAGACGGACGGACAGACAGACAGACCGAAAGACAGACAGATGGACATCAACTGCATTTCAATACCTACAGTGATTTAAATGACTCAAATTGAATTTCAATGCTATTCAATGGAAATTCGCCGACAGATAGTAGATTTATGTCCGTCCGGACGTACAGACAGACGGACAAAAAGTATGAAAGTTGGGTATCTGAGGTCATGGCTTTCTAACAAAAAAAGAATTTTTAAGATCCGATGGATAGAACCGATTTTAAAGGGGTTACGGACAGACAGACAGACAGACGGACAGACAGACAGACGGAAAGACAGACATACGAACAGACAGACAGATGGACATCAACCGCATTTCAATACCTACAGTGATTTGAATGACTCAAAATTGAATTTCAATGCTAATTCAATGGGAAATTTGCCGACAGATAGTAGATTTATGTCCGTCCGGACGTACAGACAGACGGACAAAAAGTATGAAAGTTGGGTATCTGAGGTCATAGCTTTCTAACAAAAAAAGAATTTTTAAGATCCGATGGATAGAACCGATTTTGGAAGGGGTGTACGGACAGACAGACAGACGGAAAGACAGACATACGAACAGACAGACAGATGGACATCAACCGCATTTCAATACCTACAGTGATTTAAATGACTCAAATGAATTTCAATGCTAATTCAATGGGAAATTTGCCGACAGATAGTAGATTTATGTCCGTCCGGACGTACAGACAGACGGACAAAAAGTATGAAAGTTGGGTATCTGAGGTCATAGCTTTCTAACAAAAAAAGAATTTTTAAGATCCGATGGATAGAACCGATTTTGGAAGGGGGTACGGACAGACAGACAGACGGAAAGACAGACATACGAACAGAGCAATGCCTAATTCAATTGGGACATTTGCCGACAGATAGTAGATTTATGTCCGTCCGGACGTACAGACAGACGGACAAAAAGTATGAAAGTTGGGTATCTGAGGTCATAGCTTTCTAACAAAAAAAGAATTTTTAAGATCCGATGGATAGAACCGATTTTGGACAGACAGACAGACAGACGGACATCGACCGCATGTCAATACCTACTTTTTCATTTTTTTAATTCTTTCGAATTAAAAAAGAAAACTAGGCTAAAAATAACCTATAAATTTGTATGTTAAGATTTATTTGAATTAAAGTAGCACTAGGGCTTATATGTATCTTTACATTTTTATTTATTCTTTTATTAAAAGTGATTATTTTTAATTTTTTAAGCATTGTCTTTATCTGTATAAACAGTTAAGAGAATGTGTAAATTAAACTGAGTATGAATGAATTGAGAGCCATTTTTTTTAAACTGGCCCAAATGGAATAGGGGCGCCATATTTGATGTCTTCGATTTTCTTAAAACTTTCAGGATATGTTCATTGCAACTAACTTACTTTTTTATTACAGTCCATTTTATACAGTCTATTTTGATCATTTCTAAAAAAATTGAAGATTTTTTATCATGCTGCCAGCTATGATCTAAAATGTGAAGCATTTGAACTGAAGTACAGTTAGAATGCACACAGTTATGAATTAGAGATATAAAAATGACTGTAAAAAAAGTAAGTTAGGTGCCATGGTTTTGTAAATTGGGTCTAAAACTACAGCATTTGAAGCGTATTTATAACTGTGTCTCCAAGTTATTGACTCTTCTCTTTTGGAGTAATTGACCTTTTCAGTTGACCTTTTTTTATGAACTGATCACCTTTGAGACCCTGTAACTACCGAAGTAAAGGGTCACCCATGGTGTTTTATATTTTTCTAAGTACTACCCTGGTTTGTGTAATTAATCCAATAATTATATTTGTGGGGTCACTTATGGCTTAAGCAGATAATTAAGCAGAAACACGACAAAAATCAACAAAAATGACCTTTTTCAAAGGATCCTGACCTTCAAAGCCATGAGTGACCCACCAAATTAATTATGCTGACATGTACCTAGTATCAAGTAGTATCCATATTTCAAAAAAATTCATGGAACACTCATGGCTTTAGAAGTAGAAGGATGATATAATGTACACCATTGATCCATTACCTCAAGCTTTGACCTTCTCTCAAGGTCAAACCAGACGGATTTAAGAAAAACTGAAATTCCCTTTTTCATATCTTTAGTACTACTAACATATCCTGAAAGTTTTAAGAAAATCGAAGGTATCAACTATCACAAGTTGTCCCCCTTTAAAAAAATGACTCTTAATTACGATGTATGATTTCTTTCCTTCCTTAGATCTGTAAAAGATAAGTAGGTTGTACGTTTTTCGGATGTATATTTCTAGCCTCCATATAGTAAGTGTATTCATAAAATTCTATTCGTAAAATTTTCAAGCAGATTTCTTTTTCACTAAAAACAGTATACAATACACATTAGCATTGTAAGGATCTGTTGGGAAATATTTGTTAATATGTAAAAGCAATCCATTTTTCCAGAATGATTCAGTAAAATACCCAGCTTTTATGCAATTGAAGGAAAATTAAAATAATTTATTTCGAAATGCTTTGTTCAATAATTATTTTTACTTTCAATTATCAAATATGAAATCTAATGTAATTAACGTATTGCGATGGGGTCGATATGTAATAAACTTAAACTGTACATTGGTTCAATTCAGATAAAAATTTGCAACCTTATAGAGCTAAAAGTACGTTTGTGCGAGGTTTAAATATCAAGAGGTTGGAGGGTTTTCTGCGGTACTTTTTTTAACGGGGACTGAAGTAATTTAATCATACTAAATAAATTCACTAATTTTGATTATTTTTTCGATATATTTATACTGATTTCAAAATAAGAAAAATTCGATAGATCACTTTCTGATATATCGCGAAAGTTAAGGAAATGATTTAGTTTATGATGTAAAGTTAACTTGGCCATCTATAATAATACAAATGAAGTTTTGTATGTATGTCTCTTATAGACTCATACAAGTAGGTTTGTAACAGAATCTGTCACTTAACCCGCTTCCACACATTTGTGTTTAACAGGAATAAACGCGCCAAACACAACATTAATTCTATATTAAACATTTACACGCCAAATTTGTCTAGTTTCATTTATTTTATTTCGAAAATTTAATAATTATTACTTATCGTTTGCAAAAATTAATTTATATTTCAAAGAATAAATATGTAATATTCCTCGCACATTCCTGCACATTTTTATGCCAAGTTAGAATTTTCTATGCATCTTTCTTCATACATATATAATGAACAGGGTGTCCAGCAAAATTGCTGGTAAAAATTCAAGCACGTTTCAAGGATTTCAAGGCTCATTTCCAAATTTTTCAAGGATGCTCGCATATAACCAATTATATCACTTTTTTTTTTAAATATGCTTAACTACTAGTTAACAGAAATATTAGGCAAAAAAAGACAATATTTGAGTTTTGAATTGTTTTTGTTTTAGAACTAACGATTATTTAGCCCAGTTATAGTCTCCTATAAGTTGCAGAGTACATGATTGTATGTATACACATATTTTTACTAGTCATCAGTCATTTAATTTGCAATTTTCAGGCAAATTTGTACTTAAAATATTGACAAATTACCAAAACTTACTGAAATATAATTTAATTAAAACAACCTATATTCTACACCTATATTCCACTTAAAATAGGCTGACCATTAAAATTAATGACATTTTTTTAAAAGTCAAAGCGGAGTGGCATATTCGTAGCTAGAGTTAAGTTAGTTAATATTTAAAGTAACAATCTTCAATTTTAGTGAAACAACACCACATATTCTCTTTTATATGAGATACTTTATAAAATGTTAAAAAAATAAAAGGTCATTTTAAAAATATTTCATTCATTAGAATTTTTAATAATACTAACTTAAATATAATATTTTACATCTGATAGCTTAATGAGTTATTTCCTTAAATCTTAACCTAAAAAGCTAGAATTGAAATATTCCGATTTATGAAAAACCTTCAAAAATCAGCAAATCAAGAAAATCGGTAAATCGAAATTAATGAAAATTAATGATTCACAAAATGCCTCAGATTGGTAAATCAGGAATTTCAGGAAGTCGGGAAAATTCCAAATTCTCAGAAATCGTTTAATTGTTATATTTCTGAAATCGGTAAATTGCGAATACCATAAAAGTCGTCAAATCATGAACTTCGAGAAACGGCGTTTCGCAAACCATTTAAACAAGAAAAAAACATAAAACCCCTAAGATCTTTCATCAGAAATTGCAACTAACGACCTTGAAAATCCGAAATTATAAAACACAAAACTAAACATCAGTAAAATAACGAATTTTCGGAAATTTGCTAATAACCGCTAATCCAGAAACCCATAATCCGGACACTATAATTTCGGCGATTTCCCGTTTTTTAAAAAAAACTTGTAAACTAAAAACAAAAACCCCAGTATAGGCCGAAGCAGAAAAAAATGCAAAAAAACAAACGTAAACAAAAAAAAATCAAGCTGTTCTTGTGATAACAAGGTCACAATACTCACGAATACTTGACCAAAGGAAAATATTCTGGTTGGGCCGATTGGCCTGAACTGGAGCTACAAAAGTAACGAGGCGCTCTTCCGATCACGCAGAGGCAAAAAAAAACTATCAATCATTAATTATGAGGCAATGCGACCTCATAGGTGGTTTTCGTGAAAATTACTAGGCAGCAAAATAAGTAAATCTGATCAGGTAGCATTATTGGATTGCATAACAGATATTCGAAAACATCTTAAAATCTAATCTTAATTCATCTTCAAATTTTTAATTGAAATTTTTTATTTAGTATTAAAATTAGTTTATTATTTAAACTTGCTGTTTTATACTGTATTTCAAAACTTTGAAGTCGACAATCACTGATCCTCACCAATCGACAAATTCCAACAAAATTCGAAGCTCCCTTAATCATGAAACCTTGAATATGGCGAATCAAAAAAATTTCATATCAGTAAAAACGACGAAATCGCAAATACGAAACTTGAATGGTGAAACTGAAATTGTGCATCTTCAAAAATAGGAAAATTTAACTCTTGAAAAATAAACGATCTGGAGAAAATTAGCGAATCGCATAACCTTAAATTCCGCCCAAATTATAAATCTAGGCTAACTGCAAAACCACAGAAAATCGAGAATCTTCGAAAATTCGCAAACGAATCATTGAAACCATAAGAAATAACATTTAAATTCGGCGAAATTCTAAATCTTTAAAAAAAAGAGAAGACAAATGTCGTAACTTTGAAGGAATTAGACATCCACGGAAAAATCGCGAACTCTTGAAAATTAGCAAATCTGAAATTTACAAATGAGAAATTTTTTTTATAAATCGGCCGATTGCTAAACCTCGTAATAAAAGGTACAAAAGGCTTAGCTTCATAAATCTATAAAATTCGAAAATTGCAGAAAGTTTCGAAATTTCCCGGTGCACACCGGAATTTTCAACAATTTCAAGCATAATTCCCAATTTTCCCGACGCTAAAAAATTCAAGCACAATTCCCGATTTTCCAGAATTTCCCGACGGCTGGACACCCTGATGAACCATCAAAAGAACTCTATTGTGATATTACAACAATCCAAACTGAATTATATCACATAAATAAATATATATATATTTTTTTTTTTTCAAATAAAGTTTCTCGTACGTTTAACGAAATGGCAACAGTGAAAATATTGAATAAAAATGGAATTTGCATTTTATTTCAATGTAGATTAAATTTTTAGTTATTTAAATTTTAAATAAACTTCTAATTTAAATTTTTTAATGAAATTTGGAATGTAGCCTAATCTGATTTTTTGCTTCAAAATTACGCATCCCACTTGTCTATGGGACTTGTGGTTCTTTCTGTGAAAGTGGGTGACGGACGGACGGACAGACAGACGGACTGAACGATTATAAAACCTTCCACTTTTTACGTTATAAACGTAGTGTGGAAGCTAAAACTAGACATTTGTTTGACTCGTAACTTGGCACAAATGCGTAGTTCATACTTAGATTATGATTTTTGAACTTTCAGGTTTTAAAATGTTCTATTTTTAGAGAAAATTCGAATTTTCTGAAAACTACACCACTTTGGCTTAAATCGGATCATTTTTTTTTCCTGATGCCATCTGCTAAAAAAATTAAATAAAACTTTTAACGAAAATAATTAAAATTGAAAATGTTTATTTTATTCTGTTGCCATTACCTTCAGAAACTAAATTCATTATTTGAAAAATAATTTACATGTTCCAAGTGACGTATTCCGTTCAGTCTCCATTCTAGGATTTTATTGTGGGTTTAGTGGATGATTTCTTCATTGATGGTTCTGTTGATAGCAAATATGCATATTTAAGCTATTTCCGTGAATTATAATTATGATGCGACCAATAAAACTAAATTTAAGTTTGATAATACTTTTTTTATTTATAATTTAGTTGTGGCAATATATAACGTATATGGTTGACGTTATTTAAAGTATATAACATCCTATAGTAGCCATTTCTGAAATGTTTTTCGGGAAAAAAACAATTTATTGAGACCAAGTTGAATGTTTTAAAAACGTTTCACCATGCAGTGGTTTGCATTTAAAGAGGCACAGTACCCCCAAACATTATTTTGTATATTTTTAATTATAGAATTCGAATCAAAGTATAGTGTAGGTTCGACCAGATCGCAATACGTTAATTACTTTATATTTCATATTTGGTAATTGAAAGTAAAAAATAATAATTGTCTAAAGCGAAATAAATTATTTGAATTTTCATTCAATTGCACGAAACCTGGGTATTTTACTGAATCATTCTGTAAAAAGGGTTTCTTTTACATATTAACAAACATTTCCTGACAGATCCTTACAATGCTAATGAGTATACTGTTTTAGTGAAAAACAAGTAGGGGTTTGTTACAGAATCTGTCACTTAAACCGCTTCCACACAACATTTGTGCTCAACAGGAAACAAACTATTTATACACCTCAGAAAGAAATTTGCCAAACAGAGCCTTTAGCTAGTTGTAATTAAACATTTAAACCATAAAATAAATTATTTTCATTAATCTTCTTTCACAGATTTAATAATTAGACTTTATCGTTTGAAGTTCGAAGAATAATAACGTAATCTTTTTTAATAAATATCTTTGTGTCGCCCTAATTTCCCATTTACATTTCTTTCGAAAATTCAGTTATTTATCGTTTGTTAAATTAATTTACAGTTCGAAAATATATAATTAGTGCAATTGATGCTTTAAAAATAAAAGCGAAACTTTGCCTATTTTTTTATGCCAAGTTAGAATTATCTATGAATCTTTCTTCATACATATATAATAAACCATCAAAAGAACTCTATTGTGATATTAAAACAATCCAAACTGAATTATATCGCATAAATAAATATTTTTTCAATTTTTTTTTATTTTATTTTAACTAAAGTTTCTCGTACGTTTAACGAAATGGCAACAGTGAAAATATTGAATAAAAATGGAATTTGCATGTTATTTCAATGTAGATTAAATTTTTAGTTATTTAAATTTTAAATAAACTTCTAATTAAAATTTTTTAATGAAATTTGGAATGTAGCCTAATCTTATTTTTTGCTTCAAAATGACATATCCCACTTGTCTGTGGGACTTATGGTTCTTTCTGTGAAAGTGGGTGACAGACGGACAGATGGACGGACTGAACAATTATAATACCTTCCACTTTTTACGTTATAAATGTAGTGAGAAGCTAAAAAATTATGCTTTAAAAATCTATGCTTGAAAATTTTGTGAATGGTATTGTTACACTACATGGATACACACATATGGAGGCTAGAAATAAACATCCGAAAAACAAAGGAACGTAATTTAATAATATTTATCCCGTTTCAGTTCAATTCACACATTCCCTTGAACTGTTAATACTTAAACGAGCAATGTATAATATATTACAAATAATCATTGTTTTCAATACAAGAAGAAAGCAAAAACAATAATAATAAGATACTGCAACCCTCCTTGCTCTGTAGAAGCTGTTTCCCAACGCTAAGAATGCACGCGCGAAAAAGCCAACATTCAGTGGCACAAAATTTCCAAAGGTGAATGAAAACAAGGTGTGAAACGTTTCCTTAAAACCTTTAGAACAGCTTCCACCAAAACCCGATAAAAAAATCGCTACAAACATTGAGATCGTAATTAGGGATTCTATGAATACAGGGTGTTCCAAAATTGAAAGGAAATGGAAACGATGCAATTCCGAAATACTTACCCGGCTCCCGCCAATAAAAAACGGCTAAATAATTGACCTCACGTCGTGGTCCTCTGGTCGTGCATGAAAGCATGCACTTGTGCTACACAAGAATGTAGTACTTTTAGTTTGGTTTGGTTGAATTTACATCTGATTAAAATTACAGGTTCAACAAGTTTTCAACACATATCTTTTTTAGGGGGCTGTTCATTTTGATAGGTTGTTGCATTATTGTTACAAAACTTGATGTTGACCATCAGTCGATACATAAAAATTATTGTAATTTGCTTATTTAGGTATATTAATGAAAGGACTGAAAATTAGTAAACAGCACAAAGAAGGAGGGTTTGCATGGCTTAAAGGTGCATGTATGTATAGTGGTTATCTGCTATTATTTTTGTATAAGTCGATCAATAAGAATCAATAAGAATCGACCCTTCAAAAATTTGTACATGTGTTTGCATATAAAATAGGCAACAAACGTAAATAAAGGATGAGGAAATTTATGGGTTTACTCATACTACGATATTTTCCACATATCCGCCATCAGCACCAATAACGTGACGCAGTCTTAGAACAAAATTACCAGCCACCCGTTTGAAAATTTCTGGTGGGATGGCGTCACATGCTGCAGAGTTGTATTGTATTGCTTTAGTTCCTCAATTGTTTCGGCATTGCGACGGTATACTTGATTTTTTTAAATATCCCCACAGCAAGAAATCACAGGGGTCAAGCAGGGGGCAGCAGGAAATCAAGTCTGGCGAATAAGGAGGCCAATCCATACCACTTCCTGTATGTGTGGTATAGTCCAACACGGTCATTGAAATGTTCGCTCAAGAAATTAAACATGTCGGCCGTGCGTCTAGTTACTAATCATTTTTAGTAGTTTTAGAAACTGTGATGTAACAGAGTCTGCAAACTGTAAAATTACTAGACGATATGTCAACCAAACCAAAGTGAAAACGAATGCATCCCTTCGTCAAAGCATTCTTGTGCTGCCCTAGTTCAAGGATGCAACCACGACCAAAATGCAAAGGCTGTGTACTAGTTTTTGGAGGGGTTGGGTAAATATTTCGGAATTGCATCCTTTCCATTTCTGGACAATTTTGGAACACCCTGTATAAGGAATAGAAACCGTTTGTTAAGTTGTTTGTGATAAGAACGAAACAACTAGGTTTGCAAAAGAATCTGTCTCTTAGATTGCTTCCACACAACATTTGTACTCGACAGAAAAAAAAACACCAAACACCTGATTAGCATTTTCATTCATTTATTCATAACATTAAAACATTTTCACGCTAAATTTGGCAAGCAAGTTTCATTTATTTTCTTCCGAAAATTCAGTTCTATTCAATTAAAATTCTATTTCAATGCGCTGAATTTTTTGACGTATCACACTTGCCTGTAGCATTTGTAGTTTGGGCTATGAAAGTGGGTGACGGAGAGACAGATGGACTGAACGATTATAATACCTTCCACTTTTTACGTTATCAACGTAGTGTGGAGGCTAAAAGTATAAACTACACCCGAAAACCCCTTTCCGAAATGACGGAGAACGTTCTTTTCTTGCATAAAAATCGTATTTTTTAAATTTTCAAAATAATGTATTTGATTGATAATTATTACTTTTGCTTTCATTTTTACAGCAAAAAATATTACATCGTTATTCTACGAACTATTAATTAAATCTGCGAAAGAAGATTAATCAAAATAGTAAATTTTGGCGTTAAAAAGTTTAAATTAGAACTATCTAAAGGCAATGTTTGGCGAATTTCTTTCTAAGATATATATATCGTGGGTTTCCGGATGAGCACAAATGTTGTGTATAAGCGTTTTAAGGGGGAATGAGCCCGCTGGCCGAGGGTCTCCAAACCAAAGTGCGTGTTAATCCAACTTTGGAAAAATATTTTCTAATTTACATTTCTCCGGCAGTATTGAACTTTTTTACAAACGATTTTATTTTATAACTTACAGGTCTCTATAATCCCACTTTTTTTTTAATTGTTTCGAATATTTTGTGTAAAATTAATTATTGAAAATTTTAAAAAATACTCGAACCTATTTCAAAAAGTGGGATTGTCGGAACCTGTAAATCAGCTATATTTATCACATAAAAAAACCTGTTTTTAAATATATTCAATACAGCCGGTGTAATATGGCTTAGAAAATATTTTTTCTCTCCATTAGATTAAAAGTAAGGCACTTTGGTTTGGAGACCCGCGGTCCAGCGGGTTCATTCCCCCTTAAGTGACAGATTCTGTTACAAACCTACTTGTTTACGTTATACACGTAGTGTAGAAGCTAAACGAAAAAATTTAAAGAATCGGACAAGCAACAACAATAAAAAAAACTTTCTTCGTACGAACTGAATTAAAATAGAACTCTAACTTAGGCGGATCTGTGTAATATTTGGTCGGGTGTGGGGTCAAGCCTTGCTTCCTTTACATAATTTACAAAATTTACCCCTAACTTGATCCCATTGAGATAGAAGTACATCTGCACAAAAAAGAGTTACCACCAAGAATTCTGTGTTGATTGCATGACACAAAAATTGCATAATTAGCAGTCATCACAATAAAAATTGTACCAATTTCAAAATGTCCAAAGGAAACATCCAGTCTTAATATCCTAAAAAGGTTAAGCATCTTCGTACTAAAGTTCTTCGTTCGAAATGTAAGCTTTTGTTACTTTTGGACGAATATTTGACAAGTTACTTTAATCGAATTTTAGGGAATCACCTCCAATAAATTTCAATCGTAGTCCGTTATAAGTATTAAAAATCATTAGCTAAGTATTAAAAACATATAGTCACTCTTTGCTGTAAAACATGCTTACTTAATCGAGTAGTTCCACAATTTGCATTGTTGTCGCTATTATGAAAGTGGGTTTCGAATTCTATCCAGCGTTTTTTTTTTGTTGAAAAAAACAATATATAATCGCAAAACCACCCTTTTAATCAACATTTTAATTATGTAATCTTGCATGGAACAAAGAGAAATTTGGAACGTTTTGTCTTTCAAACACACGGCAATACTTAATTTTAAAACATAACTAAAAGAAATGTAAATCTTATGAAATGTAAACACTTACCTAAAACAGACGTTAGATGAGAATTCTTGACAAGTATCAAAATATTACAGATGTTATTTAAAAAAAATAAACTCAAATGGAAAACTAAATAAACTTCTCTCAAAACACTACAAAATCCTCCATTTAAAAGCAGACGATATTTTAACTAATAAATATTTTCTCATATCGTTAGAGACATAACGTTTGGTTTAGTTTATTAATGAACAAGAGCTACATTAGAACGCAGGATTTTCCAATAATTTTTTTTTATCACTGTATAACTATTTGTATACAGATTAATTAAAGTCGTACTAGAGCTAAACTATATGAGATCGCGATCTGTTGCGTATAAGTAAAACTGAAGAACAGCTATTTTGAAATTAAAAAAAATCAAAAAAGGCACATGTTATGGAACATGTTCAGGTTGAATTAACGTTACACGGAACAAGATTTAATTATCGTCGAAGGGACTCGTAATTTTTTAACCGCGATCAATCGGCATGTTTCAGATGACGTTCTTTCCAGCTTTCATTTCAAACTTCGTTCGATCGGGTCTTTGTTCTCACGCAACATTGATCAACCAATCGAGTTTGAAAAAGATTTTCGTCATAATTTAAAACCACGGTCAAGTGACGATCAGGTTGACACCTTATAGCGACATCACAGTGACGCGGACTTGGTTGGAATGACATCGTACTAAGGCTAGGCTTTCATAGTGTTAAATTAGCTTGGATTTTAGGGTGAATTAACGTCGCACGAGGGCTATTGGCGATTAGCCTCGTGATTTAGAATCACGGTTGAGTGAGAATGCATAAACCTGAGCTGGCACCCAACGCAAAATTACAGCGACATCGTACGTAGTGTCAGGACTTAGGATAACGACAGATTTACCCTGCAGACTGATTTACCAGCCCCATACACATGTCGCTATTTGGGAGATTTTTTTTGGAGGGTGGCGAAAACGTGAGTTAGGCTGAATTATGGTCGCACTAGAGCAACATACGGGCCTCGAAATGTTTTGAACTACAGCCAAAGGATGAGCCGACACCCTAGTAAGCCAAGACGGAGGCAGACTACCCAGAATTTTATTTGAAAAATCGTCGCACTACAGCTACATGAGATCTAAAGGCAACGGGCGTCGTAATTTCGAACCACAGTCAAGTGACGGACAAGAAGGTATCCTCCGCATCATGGCACCTTAACGCAACGCAGTTGGGAGATGCACAGTGTATTCAAACTTTTATAGCTTTCATTTATAGTTTTCTTTCGCATTCTATGAATCCCAAGAAAGTCTCGGGAAGTGCAAAAAAGAATTGATGTTTCAAAATAAAAGCTGCCAAAGTTTTAAAAAGCACTTCTTGCACATAAAAATAGAACACAGAAACGCTGCACAGACATACTTTATTTTTATAAAACTGTACAAGTCATATAAATACACGATCACACACTTTCGGTATAAAAAGCAAAAACGGACATGTTAAAAATGTGAAGCTTCCTCACAAACGGTACACAACACTCTTAGTTAGCCACGCTTATCCTTGTTATTTTTTCAAATTATTTTATGTGAAGTAATATTCAAGAATTAGTTTTTGCCAGGAGTGTAACTCATTGCATTATTCTATATTTTTAATAAACTACTCAATACATTAAATTAAATACAAACTCCACAAACCCATCAATCGTTGAGAAAGTATGAAAGGCTATGGAATCAAGCCTTAAGGGTGAATGGAAGTGCGTCTCCAAACCCATGTGTTCATCCAATGGAAAAATAACATTTTCACATTTCTCCAGCTGTTTTGAACATTCTTACATTTTCTTTTTAATCTGATAAAAATAACTGGTCTCTCCACATTTAGAAATGGGTTCGAATATTTCGTTGCAGAATTATTTATGAATTTTTTTTTAAATATTCAAACCTGTTTTAAAAACTGGGATTATAAGCCCTGTAAATCAACTACATTTACAAAACTATTTGTAGAAATATTCAATACAGCCAAAGAAATGTGGAGTAGAAAATAATTTTTTTTGTACTGTAACAACATAGAGGCACTTTGGTTTTGCAGACTGCGTTCATTTCCCCTTGCATTGGTAGAGTGTCGTGTACCGTTTTAATCTGAGGGCTGCAAGTAAAAATGCAGAAGTGTCTTCTTCAATTCATGCTCACTAAAAACATCAGATGGATTTAAGTACTGCAAAGCAAATTATTCTCTTGCACAACCTGATTTAAAATCAAAACTAACATCAGTATTTTGTTCTTGTTAACTTTTTGTTTTAAAGAAAATATAGCACATTAGCATATTAAAAATAGTCTTAACTATAGTTATCAAATAAAAAAAAATAAAGCAAATTTTGGTTTTTGAAACAAATCCAAAGTACTTACACTAAACATAGGAAAGTTGAAAATCTTCCGCGAGATTACGAGAGTGGACCTCACGAAATCAAATCGGGGGGTTGTTACTATCACAAACATGAGTTTATGTCATACTGAAAGATTTTCTATTAGATAATACACTTAATAAAAATATCAAGCAGCATTTTAAAAAAACTTTTGGCTTATAAAAATATAGAAAAATGTCCTTTTAATATTAAAAATATGGTTTTTTTTGTCAAAAAACTAAGCAACTTTTCGCAAAGTTAAACTTTTCCACAGAAGTATAGAAAGTGAACATGGATTTGAAAGAGTCACTGCTTCATTCAAGATACACTAAGTATTTAGCAAAAATATATCACACGTGTCCATTCCAAGTGGCTAGATCTACGCAACTAAGTATTACTGTTATCTAAGACGGATTCCCAGGCATAAAAATATAAGTACCTACTCTGGTACTTAGACTCAGAACAATTTGTATTGCAAGTCGACAACTTAAGAACTAATACAGCCACAAAAGCTTTTGCAATTGGAGTAGTAGACACCAATCCTAAAAAAATGTGATGCACTACATTTTTTACCGAACATATATCAACTTTAATCTCAAGTTTTAAATGGTAATAAGTACATTTTTAAGTTGAAAAGCATTCTGGAGTGATGCCACTGTTTATCCATGAAAGTGGCCTATAAATGACTATGATTGATATAAAAAGTGGCACATTTAGACAGAGTCTATAAAATATTAAGGCTTACAAATGATAAAAAGGTAGAATAGAAAAACAAATATTACACATTTCAATCAGATCATTGATGATTTTAGATTAGGCATGTGACACAAAATACACACCCTACTTTAGGAATTTATGATAGCAAATGTAATACAACTGTGTGTGTCAGCACAGATCTGAAATGATAAGGAACAACTAGAGAAGGTTCCATTATATATATATTATATAAAAAGTACCATCTATTGCACACAACATTGTATTATTTCAAAACCAGCAAATATTTTATATTCGATATACTTGTACGACCTTTCTTACAGTAGCAAATTTTGGTTCAAAAATGATTCAGTGAGATTCCGAAAAATAACTGCTATCTATGGGAAATCTATGGCAGTGACACAGAAGTGTGGCAGTTCTCAAAGTTTGAATTGTTGATAAAAACTGAAACACCAGTTGAAGCCAATGGTTTTGAGTCAAAGTAGGGGGTTGAGAACCACTTTTAAAATTGCACACATTTGCATAGCAGTTGTCACAAACAATAGTTTCAAAATATGACTTGTCTATTTACTAGATGTGTCTTATCATTGACATTTAAGCCTATGAAACAAAAAGCTGAAACAAGTCAAGCATAAGAACTCATAAAAAAAATATTAAGTAAACATTTTAAGCATTTGTTGTTCAATTCCTTAAATAAGATCAATTAAATAAATACTACATAAAAGACAGCAAGAATGTTTGAAAGCAGTAGTTATACAATCACATTGTTAACTTAGCATCAATACTTTAAAAATCAGTATTCATTTTTTTAGAAAACTGTTATCAACTTTTCTGGAAATTTTGAATGTTTAATACACATGATAAATTTTCCTTCGGTAAAATAATTAGTAACAAGTTATCTAAAAAAGCGTCAAAGTCGAAGAAAACCACAATTTTAATCTAAAGAAATACTATAAATAAAATACAAGATTATTTACAAACAATACAAATAAAAAAATCTACATTTACTTAAAGATTTCTGCACAATATGAAAATTTGTATTTCTTAAACAAATCTGAGAAATATCAGATTTTAATATTTTTCAAAAAATATTAACATTAAGTTACTATGATTGCATTTTTAGCAGTAAGTAAATTCAATATATTTTGCAGTTAGAATGCAGAATCTAATTGCTTTTTTCTCAACACGAGGCAAAATAAGTAGAAATTGAACACATGTTAATGAGGCAGATTTTTTAATAATTGCAAAAGTTAAAAATGCATTCTAAATAAATAACAATAGAAAAGCACTGCAGCTTTAAAAAGAAGTTAACCATTCATTATCTCCACCTGTTCCGTGAAATGAATAAATTGATAGATATATTGCATACATTTTACTTTTTGTTTTCATTATGAGCATCTCCGTTAAGAAAATTATTTTTTGTTTTTATGTATGAAATTTATCGAAAAAAAAATATTATAAATTAAGCTAATTTGACAATAGTAAAAAAATTTATGTGCATATATAACATTCAAATATTTTATAGCAATTATTTATAAAGAGAAAAGAAATAGTTATAAATCCTTCACCAATCACAAATAACTTTCAAATTTAGCAACCGTTCACGCTTTAATTATCATAATTATTCTGCATAAAATACTTTTTCTATTCATTTCCTGAATGTTTGACACTTGAAAATACTCTTCTTGTGGTTTGTTCAAGTCAAATGAGGAACCGAAGACGAAACTTGCGACCATTGTGCAGCAAACTTCCGCTATGTACAGGGACACCTTAAAAATAGTAGAAAACATTTGCAACAATAAAGTAAAACCAAGCCCTTTTTTTAAGGTTTGAGTTTGAAGTAAAAGGGCAAATTGAAAACACAATTGCTTAATCTGTGCCTAAAATAATGTGCCAAATTCCAGCATCTGTATAAAAGAAAAATTACTTTTTAAAATTCAGAATTTTTGAGAAAAAAAATTCATGTTTTATCCTAAAAGCATTCATTTAAATCTTGCATGTCCCAAGACAAAATGATCTAAACATAAGCAAAACCAAATATGCGCTTTTTTAAAAAGGTACCCGATTGGGTACCAAAGCATACAAAAGATTAAACAAAAACAGATTATAAACAAAATGGTATTCCTCTTCGAAAAAAAAATTTCAAATAAATATATTAGCTGGAATTATATTAATTTCATCAATAGTCATTTCAAAAGGTTGACTTTGCAATGACTAATGTAGAAATTTACTTCAATAAACAATATTCTTGTATATATTAATAAATAACTATGCCATTGTTTCTTCCTGGGTACTCAAATTACGTTTACACTAGGAAAAAGCAGGCAGGAAAAACCTGGCAGAAATAAGTTTTAAAAGGTTTAATAAGGGTTAAAAAAAACAGGAATTGAAATGGTACAAAGAATGAATAAGATAAACCAACAAGATAAAAATAAGATAACACTGCATACAAATTGATCAAGTAAACTCCAATTTGTAATTAAAGCATTACTCTTAATTTTTTAATATTTATTTTTGAAGCCAATTATAAATTTGGCTTAAAAATTCATTTAAAAATCGTAAGTAGAGTTAATACTTTAATTTTTAAAATAGTTACAAATGTGTGCATCTTTTACCCTGAAAAATTAAATGTAAATTTTTCTTAACAATTAATACAATAAAAAAACATGCTTAAAATTTATCTAGTTTTTGACACATGTTAGTACTAATTATACACGATAAAAATGTCCCAAATAATCCGTTCAAAACGTTCAAATAATTTAGTTAATAGTAATAGTTTTTACTATTACTAGTTTTAGTTAATAGTAATTTTTTGTGCCAAGAAAAAGAAATACAAAGATTTACATTAAACAAGAACTGTTAGCTTAAATTGGTGAATAACTTTAGAAAAGATATGCTAAAAAAAAAATGTCAAACTATTCTTTAATTGGAACATTTCGTAACTCTTAGTTTTCTTAATACAGTCGAACCTCGTTAATGCGAACTCGATTAACACGAAATTCCGCTTAAGATGAACTGAAAACATTGCCCCGGAAAGCTTTGAGCAAAAAAAAAATCTCTTAATGTGAAATCGCTTTAGGTGAAGTCCTGCTTCAACCAAGCAAAAAATTCAGAATTTGAATTTTGAAGAAATGAATCAAAACGGCAACGAGCATTATAAAAGTAAATTGTCTTCTACTTCTGAGAAAATCACAAGATCTCCCATGATTCGTCAGTCCTATGAATGAGGCGGTAGGTGTAGGATGATCCGTCATGAAAAGCGTATGTCTACAAATATATGAAATTAGAAGTGGTTCGCATTTAAACTTATTGATTTTTAATTCAAAATGAATCGAAAGCAGCAATTTATTTCTTGTGAGACGAAACAAAAAAAAACATAGAATTTTTAAAATTACACAGTTTTTAATTACTGTTCCTTTAAAAAATTTCCTAGTTTTTCTATAGTATGTACTACTGCAAATGAATTTTATTAATTGAATTACTAATTGATACATGATGTATTATTAGTGTATTACATTGTAAAATTAGAATAATTTTACATGTGATTTTTTTAAAACTATTCACTGGTTCAATGTAAAAAAAATTCCTGGCAGTTAACACGAAATGTTTCGATGCTCTCTTCGAGTTAGGGTTAACAGGGTTCGACTGTATATTTCTACAAAGTATGGTTATTGGACACAATAATTGCAAGACCTTTTTTAGGTACACTTAGAAATCTCCAAACGTAACCTCATATATAAGGGGAGAATTCATTTTTGAAGCATTAACATCTAGATTGAGCCTTTAATCACCCATAACTATTCAACTATTTGGTTCCTTTAAATGATCAACTTCCACCTCACCCTACCCCCCAAAGCAAACCAAGACTAGAATAGATTAATGTATACTGCACTTGAGGATATATAATTTGCACCTTAGAATAGATTAATGTATATAAATAAGAAATACAAATTTCTGTGAAACAAATGCTAATAATCAACGTAAACATACACATCAAAGGTGTACATAGCTAAGATGACAGTACCTAATGTAGAACAAACTAATATACATAATTCAACAACAAAAATTGTTAAGGGGCTGCTGACAGGTGAAAACCACAATTGAAACATATCTGATAGAAAAACAAATTAAGCACCGCTGCTGTGTTTCCAAGCTTATAATAAAACTTGCCATGCAAGCAATTCATAAGTTTATGAATTGCTTATTATTAACAACATTGTATGGCAAGTTTTATTTTCTTGCATATATTTCAGGCACTATTATTGATTTCAGAAATAGGAAATAAAGATTGGTTTTGCCATCAAAAAGGGTACCTTTATGTGGTTTCACGTGAGTAAATTGGGGACATCCCACTTTTTGAGGGGCATTTAGAAATCTCAAGAGACTTTGTAAAGCTCCACCTCATGAAAGGAGGGGATTCATTCTTTATTATCAGCCCCCCACCCTTAAAAAAAAACTAGAATAGGATAGATTAATGTGCACTGCACCTGAGCAGATAGATATACATAATTTATACCTCCTAAGAAATACAAATTTCGGCAAACAAACCAAATTAATTGCTGATTATCCAGTAAATTTAAATTATATACACATAAAAGGTATCCATAATTAAACTAACAGTACTCAATGTGAAACAAACGAATAATCATAATACAACATAATTATTTATCAATAACTAGCAAATTTATACCCGTTCTTCGCACGGGATAAAAAATATAAAATAAATTCCAAATATGTGTAACATATACCCTGTTATAGGATCATAAACTTATTATTGTTTCCGCTCGTTATAAGTTATAAAATCCCGTTTCATTGGCTTAAAATTCCAAAATGAAAAATACGCTATAAAATGCCCTCATAAATGTAATCACAATTTCCTCATAAATACATAAAACCTTTTTGCTCGTTTGGCGCGTTTTGGGAAATAATTTGGCGAGAAAATAGATATAGTTACCCACACCCATTATATAGCTCTAACACAATGACCTTCGAACAACCGACCAGCTTATAAATTATTCATAAAAGAAATTGCCTATTTGGCGAATTTTAGTTAATAATTTGGCGAGTTTGGCAACGTATTTGGCGAAAAAATAAAGACATAACACACTAATAGCTCTAGTGCGATGGCCTTTATTAACCATCATAGTTCAGTAATAGCTTAACTATACATTTATTGCTTAAATATGCCTACATGCAGTCAACAGAAAAATCCAATGAAAAAATCATCAAATAAACCCACAATAAAATCCGGGAATGAAGACTGGCGGAATTACGTCACTTGAAACGTGTCAATTATTTTTCAAATAATAAATTTAGTTTCTGAAAGTAATGGCAAAAGAATAAAATAAACATTTTGAATTTTAAATGTTTTCGTTAAAAGTTTTATTTAATTTTTTCAGCCGATGGCATCAGGAAAGAGAAAAAATGATCGGATTTGAGCGAAAGTGGTGTATTTTTTTCAGAAAATTCGAATTTTCTCTAAAAATGGAACGAATATGAAAAAACTAAGCCTCAGGTGCACACGTTAGTGTTAAAGGGAATCTATCTTTAAAATTTCGAATTCCTGTGGGCAGTATAAGTAGGTCTTTTACGATCCGATAACAGACACACACACACACAGACAGACAGACTCTTTCTTTTATTATTATAGATGAATTGACGAGGTTATTAATGACTTGGGCCTGGAAAAAAATATAATTGAAATATTTCCGATACAAAAAAATTAAGCACTACCGCTATGTTTCCAAGTTTAAAATAAAACGTGTCATACGCAATTCCTAAACATTGCAATATACTTGTTTCAGGCACTATTAATGATTTTGGTTTCATAATTAGGAAATAAAGATTGGTTTTGTCACCAGAAATGATACCTTTATGAGGTTAGTCCATCCTTGCGGTCAGTTCTTGAGGTCGACGACCGAGATGTGTACGTTGACTGGGATGGCGTACTCGTAGCCGCCCTTCGACGCCATCTGGTGCTGCAGGGAGTTCAGCTGAAAAAGACAGTCATTCAGTTGCTGACAATATGATGAAACAGAAAAGGCACAAAAAAGTAGGATTTACACATAAAGTAAATGAATGTAAATCTAATCCTGAAAAGAGAAAGTACTAATTATTTCAATGTTAGCTAACAACCATCTAAGAATTATAGTTAAAAAAAGTAGTTATGCGGCCTTAATATTTAGGAGTTAAATATTTAAAATACAATAGGTAATATTTAAAATACAAATAATCGGTCTCCGCTTTGACCGGACTTTTTATGAGACAACGATTCAGGTATGCACCAACTACCAGTAAGGTAAGTGCAAATGAAAATCCAAACTTTAATTGTAGTTCTCCAGTTTAACCCTATTTTGCTTACCTACATTTAAGACGGTTAACCAGGGTGTTATTTTATAAAATTTTTATTTAACTGGATAAATCATTAAATTGTTAATGTTGCTTAAGTAAATACAAGATTTAAAATAGAAAAAAAGGACACAGTTTATTACCCTGCTTATTGTTAAATTCAAAAGTATCAAATATGTTTACTGCTTTTTTTATAATAATAATCAACTAAAGAATAAGTTTTAATCAACTAAATAGTATTTTCTTAACCAGAACATTTGAAACCTAAACCTTTGGATACACACCATTTGTGATTAAATTTAACACAATTTTTTTCATACATTGGAATTGTTGAGTCCTAGAAGTAGATTCTAAAATATTTCCATAGAACTTCATTCCTCAGTCTTATCTTACACAACATTATGATTATACATTTTTTTTCATGGACTAAGGAATTAAGTATGCATGTATATATTTAGACCAATGTAAGAAAAAGAGTGCTCACGTGCACGTTCATGTCCCCTGATCCCACGTGTGCCGTGTGCCTGAAGTTGGTGGGGCTCCCGATCATGGACCTGTCGATGCGGTGCCGCCTCTTCTGGAACATTAAAGGTGAACATTTATTTGGGCTACTTTCATAGAGTATTTCAGCCCAATTTTTATCATTCTTCATTTTGTACATGCATATATTTATATAGATTGATTTTATAGTACATTTATTCATCCTAGTCATGCCTATAAGTTGGATTTAGATAAAACCTTTACTTTTAGAATGGAACACCCAGGGGTGCAGAAAATGTTTTTACTCCCAACATTTCCCCCAATCCATTTGAAAATTTCTCCTAAAATTTTCCTTTTGTTATAGACTTAACATAAATTCTATATTACCTTCCTTAGGTATAGAAAATTTTACGATATACAGGGATGTTGGTGCTTGTTGAACAAAAAAGCTGATATCCAAACCAAATGCTTGGTTTGAAAAACCAAAAAAGCTGAACTAAGCGTGACCGATAAAATTTAAATTTTAACAATTATCATGACAAGATAAATTTTAAATAATTATATAATACTATACTACTAAATGTACTTTTAATATCTTTTTAAATACTTTAAAATAAGCACATTTTCTTTTATTTATGGTGTTTGGGGAGGGGGTCATATTCATCAGATTTATCTATGAACATGTTTTGCTGTTCATTCATTCGTAAAGTTTTGGCCGTTTGGCAATTTCATAAGGCTGGAAATTTAGGCACCAGGTTTTGCAAAAAAAATAATAATAATCTTGACTGCCTTTTTGGGATTGAAATCCTCAACTTTTGGTCTTATTTGTTAAGAAAAAAAAATTTAAGCACTTTTCCAGAAAAATTCAAGGTCTAGAAATTTACTAGCAACATAAAACCTAAATATATAAAGCGTGTATAAACCGAAACTCCATTTAAAAAAGAAAAAAAAACTAAAAATTATCTAAAATCAGAAACCCCAGTATATGCCGAAGTAGAAAAAAGGTTCAAATGTATATAAAACAAAAGTATTTTAACATTCATGCTGTTCTTGTGATCACTACTCAAGGACGCCCCGAGTAGGACACTTGATCAGAAAAAATATCCTGGTCGTCCGACTTGGCCTGAACCGGAGCTACAAAAGTAACGAGATACTCTTCCGATCACGCAGAGCCAGAGAACTGTCAATCATTCTGATGCAATGTGACGTCATCGGTAGATTTTGTGAAAATTACTAGGCAGCAAAATAAGCAAATCAGGAAAGCATTATTGGACTCCTCTTCTAATGGGAGATTGCACTGGCTGGCCAAGATTTAAAGACATCTTTAGTGTAACCTAATCTTAATTCATCTTCCCATTTTAATTGAAATTTTTATCTTTATTATTAAAATATGTTATTTTAACCTGTAGTTTATTGAAATTTAAGTTTAGTTTCACCTAATTTCGGGCACCGTAAAAATGGTACGGTGCGAAGAAAAAGTAAAAATCGTTTTTTTTAAAAAAGTGCACTGCAGTTGTAGCGAATCGGTTGATTATTTTTATCGCTGTTTCGGTGAATTTGCATCGCAAATTGCGATGCGATACCACTTAAATCGAACCCTGGTTTCGACCATCTGTACAATAGCTGGCGATGGCTACGCTATTTGACACAAGGGGGGGGGGGGTGGAATGGCGTACGGATGCGATCAACGCCCGATGACATGCTGAATTTAGGAGACAAAAGCGGTACACTATTTTGGTTTGTTAGAACAAAAAAGTAAATTCACGGTAGGTTTTAATACAGAAAACGAACGGCTGGTCAGGGAATTTTGTAATACATTGTTAAAATCGAAAACAATTGAATATTTTCCACAAAATTTCCCCAGATGGCTAAAATTTCCCCCGATCTAGGATCGCCGGATCGGACATTCTGCATCCCTGGGAACACCTATAATAAAGACAACAGGACTCCCAAAGTGTTGGGAAATGAGGCATTCAAATAACTATGAAAGAAAACAAAATTGGCATATTGGAAATAAATTTCGAAAAAAAGGTTAAATCTTGAATTAAAAATGTATTAGTAAATAATTTATATCAAATTTTAAATCTATATATAATAAGGCATGATACATGGTGCATGAGTTCACATCCCTAGTCCTTTTGTTCTCCATGTAAGGTAAGAAATGGCACATCACGCTGCTTTGATTTAAGAGTAATCAAACAGTGGTTTTCCCCACGTAAGACTATTCAGAAACTTTTTGGATCCCACGTTACACTTTATCTCGCAGATTTTTTTTAAAAAATGTACACTGAAATATTTAATTGAATTCTATCTTCGAATCTGCCCTGCTAGGGTGGTGTACTCACTGTGGTGGGTGGTGGTGGCTCCTGTGTGATGCAGCAGGAGAAGCACTGGATCCAGATCTCGCTCATCCTCTGCTGGAGGACGGCCCCTCGCCCCCGGTGACCCCCCTCCGGACGCAGCTTGACACCCACACACACCTGCACACAAACAAACATTTCACTGGGAATGTACAAAAAAAGTAAACTATATTAAGTACAATTTTTTACCATTCGTCTCCAAAACATAGCCTAGGAGGCAGTAGCTTCTGCTGACACAAGGCTTTGAGCACCCATGAGAGGGTGGAAGAAAAAGTCGTCTGACTTTGGCTCCGAGAGGTGCCTACTCCTCCATTTAGGAATGTCACTGGAGAAGGACAATTTTCACCAGACAACCTGCAGCCATGGTACGATGCTATGACTGCCAACAGATTTAACGTGCACGTTCTCTGCATGTACTCCGACACAACACAAATATCTATGCCTTATCCGGCATTCGAACCCGGGCCCATTGGCTTGACAAGCAAAGGTCTTTCCACCACCATACTCACTAGGGGACAAATCTTACATATTTTGACATAATTTAGATTAATAAAAGTTTATATGAACCTAAAAAACAAAACATTTTAAAGAATTTTCTAAAAGGACAGAATATACTGATAGTACAGTCAAAATAGAGTTAGGGGTAGAAATAACAACAAATTAACATAAACTATTCTTGTTGCAAATGGTAGATAACATGCTTCTAATAAACATACTAAAAATCGCAACCCGTACTGTCGCGCCACATATGTTTTAATGGCCGCCATCTTGAAAAAACATCATTTTTTTTTTTTTAAATCACAGTAAACTATAATAAGTCGAGTTTGTGCAAATTAAAGGAAATTTTATGCTGACAAAGAATATGATATTGGTTCCAAAACTAAAAATATTTACAAACATGAGTTTGGAAGAAAACAATGAGAAAACGACCGAAAAATTTCACTACAAGCGATAGAACCACCCCTTGTTACTATTGAGATGTCCAATAAAAGTTTTCTATTTTTCGACTCAAAACCATGCTTCAAAGAATATCAAACATGGAGTCCCCCAATAATAAGCAATTGCAATATTGAACAAACCCTCAGGAAATGTGAAATGACAAAAGTCAACATGGAACCTGGATATTAGAGCCCTAAAAAAACAATTGAGGGGAAATTAGAAAATAAAATAATGATATAATTATGTATTATTGTTAAATAATTGTTAAAAAGTGAATTGTTAAAAAAGTTAAAGAGGGCGCCTTTTTGGGTGCCCTTTGTAAAATTATTAGGGGGGGGGGGGCTTCCCCCTCCCCTATAAGTTACGGCCCTGCATGCTTAGTAGTTTACAAAAACAGTTGTGTAAGGGACTGTGCAAACTCTGGATACAGTTTTGATGAAGATAACGATGAAGATGAGGTTTAATTTTAATTAAATTAACTTTATTTTACAAACCGCTGATATAATTTTCAACTTTTATACATTATGGTTTAATGTACATTAAAGTTTGAATAATAATTTTTTTTAAATATATTTTTATTTCTTTAAAAACCATATTTTTAACTAACAAGCTTTGAAAACCAATTAGTTTGCAGAAGAATATTTGTATGTTTTCTTTATTTGTCGACTGATTTGATCAAATAATGAAGTTCGTAATTGAAAAAAAAATTGCAGTCTGTATTATATATTATTCAAGGGGATACAAGAAAGTCCTCTGTGTTAAAAGACGCGTATCTATATGGTGAGTTTTACCAGCAATAACTAGTCCTTTTTTCAATATTTTCATCATATTGCAGTTCAGTCACTTTGCAATAAAGTTTCATCGCTAGAAGAATATAAGTTTATTTTGAATGTTTCTTCCAATCATATCCCGTTAACTTTGTCTGCTCTATCTGTTATTCCATTAAAAAATTAAACAAAACATTTGAAGAATCAGTAAATGGACTGTGGTCTATACAAAATTGCATTGCCTTGCTTAGATATACAAAATATTTCGTCATCCCTATATCAGTTACATCAACGGAAAATTCTGGTCAGCAAACTCATTGCATAAGTTAGTTCACTGCATTTCGAATGATTTAAAATCCAGGTTGACTTTTGTCATTTCACATTTCATGAGGCTTTGTTCAATATTGCAATTGCTTATTATTGGGGACTCCATGTTTGGTATTCTTTGAAGCATGGCTTTGAGTCGCAAAATAGCAAACTTTTGTTGGACATCTCATAATGACATAGTGATGATCATAATGACAAGGGGTGGTTCTGTCACGAGCAGTGAAATTTTTCTGATGTTTTCCCATCGTCAACTCCCAAATCAACTTTGTATATATTTTAGTTTCAAAACTTATATCAATATCATATTCTTTATCAGCACAAAATATTTTTTAATTTGATACCAAACTCGTCTCATTATGGTTTATTGTGATTTTTAAAAAAATTGGATGTTTATTCAAGATGGCGGTCAAAAAACCATATTTTGTGCTACAGTACGGGTTGCGATTTTTAGTATGTTCATTAGGAGCATGTTACCATTTGCAACAAGAATAGTTTATGTTACAATTTGTTCTAGGTTAAGGTGTTTTTTCGCATTATTCAAAAAGTGATGATTTCAATTAACTGGTACTGAAGATGAACAAAGTGAGACAGAAGTAGCTTATGAAGATGACTGAATGGGTTACAAGGTGTGGTTTATGTTGTTCAGTGTTAACAAATGCCAGCATTTAGGTGCTATGCTAAAAATTCATATCTAAGAAAATTATTGTGTCCTTGTACAGGAGATTGGTAAGGTCACATCTTGAATTCAGATTTCGTCACCCTTCCTCAGAAAAGATATCAATTTGCTCGAAAAAGTTCAGCATCAGGCTACTAAAAGGACTCAGGGATTAGCAGGGGTTTTGAATATGATAAGTCTTGGTACAGCTATGATATAATGGCTGGTCTGCTCATTGGTAACTTTTGGCAAGTTTGAAAATTTCGCATACTGTTGCTATACCTATTGAGTTAAGTATGAAATATGTAGTGGAATGTTTATCGCATTTTCCTAGTTTGGCAAATTAGCACAAAACGCCAAATCGAAACCAGTCATTATATCCTAGCTGGGTACTGCTAGCGTATTCAGGCCGGTCTCGATTTGGCGGCTTAACTTTTGCAGCCAAGTAGCGAAAACGTACTTAATTTGGTAAACATTCCAGTTCAACTTTCAACTCAATGGATGTTTACATCAATCTTGTTGCCAAATCTTGCAAACTAATTAACCCAGCGGTCTTTGGAAGGATATAACAGCTTGAGTAGCCACAATCGACGGCCCGGAGGATTGCCGAGTAGCCACAATCGACGGCCCGGAGGATTGTTGGTTTGGTTGAAAATACAGCGTACACGAATTATGTATACAATAGTAAAGCGTGAAATGGGTTTATTTTGAAAATTCCGGTTTTTGTGCAGGTGAGTATTTGTTCGAAAGGTGCGTGTGTAAGGTTTGGTTTGGATTTTATTATAATCGGCCGCAGGCCAATAACAATTTAACTTATTTACAACTTTCGATTAAATAAATTATAATCACAACGTAGTTTCACATGTCTAGTTGCCACAATCGACACCAGCGGTCTTTGGAAGGATATAACGGCTCGAGTCCACAATCGACGGTCTTGGTCGGGCTGTCGGTCTTGGTCGGGCTGACGGTCTTGGTCGGATTGTCGTTTGGTCATTCGGGTAGTCGGTGTTGGTCGGGCTGTCGGTATTGATCGGATTGTCGTTTGGTCATTCGGGTAGTCGGTGTTGGTCGGTCAGTCGGTCGGGTAGTCGGAGTTAACATTAGTTAATTGTTACTACTGCAATTAACAATTCATTTCCACAATTACAATTGATTAATTGTTAATCAGTTTTCCACAATTACAATTGATTAATTGTTAATCAGTTTTCCACAATTACAATTGATTAATTGTTAATTGCAGTAGTAACAATTAATTGTTAATCATTAATTGCTTTTGCAATTAAAATTTGCCTAACACTGGCCGAGTTTCTACATTCGTCGAAGAATTTCCGAGTTTCACAACACGCGTCGCAGATGGGATAATTTCGTAACGTATACATTACTGGGCTTTCAAGACATGTTAAAAACAAAAAAAAATCATATGAAACTATTCCCTCACGCTTACGACACCACTCCGTGAGCAGAAGCAACGAATTTGAGAAATGCAACCGAGAGATATACGTCACGTAAAAAAAAGCCATACCACAATGACAGGAATAAGCCCGCATCTGGAGAAGCAATAAACCAGCTACGAAACCAAAACAAACAAGTAACCACAAGCCTGAAAATATATGTCTACCAACCAACGAGCTGCGTAATTATTATTCTAAATTAACTAATCTTAATAAATTTTCAACGTTTTGAAACAAATATTGATGTTGAAAATTAAAATAAACATTTTTCCGAAGTGAATTTACTGATGCCGTACCGAAATTAATATAAATATTTCGTAAAATACTACTAACTATAGCAACCCTGTGTTTACTTTTTCACTAACGCCAAAAGTCGCCAAATAGCATTCCGGCCTGAATACGCTAGGTGTTCCCCTAGCTGTTCCAAGATCTTTAAACAATAATTCTCTAGAAAATAAGAATACAAGAAATTTTATTCAGTGGTTTAAATTCATCAAGCAAAGGGACATGGAGTGCTTAGGTTAGAACTTAAATAATCGAACTGGAGGACATGGTCAGAAATTTTAAAAATCGCTTTGAAAGGGAGTTAAGAAATAATTTTTACAATACAGTTATCAATTAGTGGCATTTTACTATAGTATGTTGCATTTTCAAAAAGAGTGGAAGAATTTAAGAAGGTTCTTGATAGGTTTTGGAGACTGGTAAAAAAATTAGTAAACTTTTGGCCCGTTGTTTTGGAGGTTATTCAATTTTTGTATTTACAAGTTCGAGCGAAGTAAGAACAGACAGCAATAATATTTATAAAAATACAAAGTTAAATCCATTAGCTATCTCGAAAAATAATAGTATCTACGAATTGTTTATATACTATGTGTTGTCAATAAATTTAAAACTTCTGGAAACTCACCTCAGAAAAAAGAAAATACGAAGTAAAACTCCGTAAGTTGTCAAATTTCAAAAATCATAAGAACAGTTGAAAAAATCATTTGTTTCCTTAGACGAAAGATGTCATTAAATATATATACTTTTTTAATTTTAAACTTTATTAAAACTGTTTTCTATTAGCAAAAAAAATTCGCAGCAGCCATCTTTTTCTTAAACGATAAAAGTTGCAGTTGTAACTAAAAAGAAAAACCAAACCATCCGAGACGAAAGTCTTCTGCTCTGATGAAATGAAGGCTGTGCTCATAGAGCTCGCTTTTACTAATTATTTTTACGCTTTTTTTTAATTATTCCGACAAAACATTTTTCCGTTTCTAATTTTAAATTTTTTCAAATACAAAATATTTATAGAAATATCCATTTCGTGGATTATCAAAAATTTTATTTAATATTCATGTTTGAACTAAATTTGATAAATAGAAAGAAACTGATCTGAATTAAAATTTAACCAGAATCTAGGGAATTGACTGGAATTGACCGGCTGGGTTCTCCTATTGGTGATAATTGACAAATGCTCCCACAATTTAAAGGTTACTATCAGATTTGGCTAAAACTCACTACTTTGGCAATTTTAATTCAAAACAATCTATTTGGGCTCTAGGTGATTTTTTTTTGGACCCCATGAAATTTAGCATGAACAGTTCAAAGAAAGTTTTAAAAAATGAGAAAATTTAAAAATTCATGAAAGAGTTTTAAACAAAAAAGAAGATAAGAAGTTAAAATCTTGGTACAGCTATCATATAATGGCTGGCCTGCTCATTAGTAACTTTTGGCAAGTTTGAAAATTTAGCATAGTAAAAAAATCTAATAAAAAAATAATTCAGAAGAAATTGAACTCGAATCACAAACTCCAAATTCAACACTGAGCTATAGTCAGAATTTCTAAAAAAGATGTATTTGCCCAGTACAGCCTGAAATTAAAAAGATATGTACAAAATGAAAACGGAACTGATCTTGGCTCTTTTGGCTACCAAAATATCTCGCTCGATAAGTAACCTTCGATCTGACCAATGGGGGAATTCGGCTGATTATGAATCTAGATTCTAGACGATAATTTAAATTTGTTTTTGTTTTGTTTACAACCTTTATTCTTTTTGTCTTAAGTTCTTTGTTTGATGTTGATCTTTCGCTACGCAGTACACTGCTTAATATTTAAGTAAAAAAAGAATCTTTATTTTTCTGTGTGTATTTATTAAAGTATTAAATGATAGTTCGTAGTTGTCAGTCGATATTTCAGTTGTTAATAAAATGCATTACGTTGATTAATAATAATACTAAGCACCACCTATTAAGTCTTCGAAAATAAAATTAAATGTAAATTTTCTTCCCCAGGGTTTTTAATTTCGAGACATATTTTCTTTTTTGAAACAGCTCTTTTCAGAGTTTGTAACCCTTTAATTACTATTTTGACTATTTTCAATTTAAAAAAAAAACCTTTCCTTTTTTGAAAAAAATAAGGGTTTGGTAATGATATAATAGCCGGTCTTGATAAGCGGTACCGAAAATATCCTGTGATAAACATTCCACTTCATATTTCATACTACTCGATAGATATATCAACCATTATGCTAAATTTTCCAGCTCACCAATATACAATATCATAGCGGTACCAAGGGCTTTTTAGGGGCAATCCTACCTTCGGGTTGCAATTTCTATGTAAAAAAATTTCTATTAGGAACAATTTCTATTTTTTTACACACTTATTATTTTGAACTGTTGATTTTTTTCTGTTTCTATCTAGACATCTGAAACTTCAAGTTATCTGTTGATTCTAAAGCCAGAATGTCAGTTCTAAATTGTCTGAAACGGTTTCCTCTGCAAACCAGGGCTTTATTTGTGAACCCCACCTCCAAGTAAGAGGCTTATCATTATTTTGACTTTTGGAAATTTGTTTGAACAGAAAATGTGATGAGTTTCTAGGAAGTAAAAAAAAAACTTGACACGTGTTGTCAATATGATATTTTTAATGTATTGGCTAGAATGAAATCTAGTCTTTGAAATTGTATTCCGTAAAATTTATTTAAATCTCTTGAAAACTCTTCGATCATGACCATTGCTGTAAAAAACATGTTTTGCATAAATGTGTTTTTCTATAAATTAAATATATTTCTTCCCTGAACGAAATAATTTAGCGAATTGTAACTATTTTAGAATGCTGATTGCTTTTCAGATTCAATCATTTTAATCATTCTAACATTAAAATCATTTACCTACATTTATAACTGATAAAGAAACAGGTCAGCTAGAAGTTAAAAACTATAATTGGTGCTTTTCTGTTTTACCGACACCAGCCTGGAAAAACCAGTTTGAGAATTTCTTATCATAGCTTTAGGCCAAAAAGTTTCCCCTCCCTTGGGACTTGGAATTGGCATTGACTTGAATTGGCAATGACTTGAATGTTTCCATCCCTTGGGACTTGAAATTGGCAATGACTTGAAATTGGACCTTGGTGGAATCACCTAACCCTGAATGAACAACATTTCATTTGATGTTTTAGCAAAAGTTTACAATAAACACACCCTTATAACCCTCAAACAAACACAAATAAGAAGATTAACTCATTTAATTAAAACTTAAGAACAAGATGTATACAATGGTTGATCTATGGATAAATTAAACTGACATCAGGAACAAGGGAAGAAAATATTACTGGACGTCTGCCAAATGTCCCTGACTGGAGAACTGTTTTCTGTTTTAAATCTAGAGTGAGTCTGTTGTGAACGGGACCCATGTCATTGCAAGATGATGCCACAAGACAGTTGGATTAAAACCTGCCCCCCCCCCCTCCCCACGCACACACACTCCGTACCCCTCCCCTATGAGTACAAATGGGCTTTCTCTAAAGTTGAGCCATAAAATACTTAAACAGATACATACTACTAAAATTAATTAACTAATATTTTTTTTCCTCATTGAGTCCCTGCGGACTCCTGCACACTATCAAGATCACTCGTGTGATTTCACTTGACCCCCAGCCCTGACACTTTGCATCATTTCTGGCTGATGTCTATAATGGACTGTTGACATTTCCATCACCAAGTGTTCATTTTTGTACCATTGTGAATATGCCCTTGTTCCAGATTCTCCTCGGAGGTGGTGGTGAAGGGGGTGATTGCCAAGCGCATCCCCACCTACATCGAGCTGAAGGCAGACAAGACCTACGCATGGTGCTCATGTGGGCTCAGCAAGAAACAGGTTCTCATCTCTTTTGTTTTCGTCCGTTGGCACCTTTGAGTATACCCCTTATGGATGGATGTCTGACTCCGGCGCCTCCATTAAAGCTCATCTCTTGACTGGCAGCATATTATACAACTTCTATCGATTTAAAACAATTTGATGTGCCCGATTTCGTTATTTTTATATACTTTCTTTAGTTTTAAATGTTACTCTTTGTTCTGAATTCTAGTTTTGATTTTCTTCCTTATTTTGGAATTTGGTTTTTTTTCTAACCTCTGTGTAGAACCTTCTTTTTACCATGAATAGAAATTATTACAATAGGCCCAAATAAATGTGCACTATTCCGAAATGTGATTCCAACTAATAATGCGATTTAAATGATACTGAACAAGTTCTGCAAACACATTAGCCTCAATAGCTTTGAATAGAATGAGGGCCGGAACGAAACACTGGAGGTTTCGTGTGCCTTCTGAGCAGGACATTTGCTTTGTGCAGGAGAGGTGAAATAGGCACAGCAGAAATAGGCTCACTCTAGTTTTTTGCACCAATGAGTAGAGTTTTTTCTCTCAAAAATTTCATTAAAACTGTCTGCATTTTGAAGATCAGTGGATGATCAAGCTGTTCATCCTATATTAATCCTTGTGTTGAAACAGTATAGATGAACTATAATGTAACTGAATAGGAAAATATAATAGCATGTCATTATAAATATTTTCAATTCATTTCTTTAAAAAAATCGTATATTTACTACTAAAATAATGTATAACTGTTAACGCACACCTTTCGTTTTTAAAATTTATAATTTTTTTAAAATTTAGATAAACCAAAATGTGAATAACGGAAAAATATAATTAAATAAAATAAACAACTTAAAATGTTGATATTTTAAAATCCATCAATTTTGATGAACCTCTGATAAGAAAAGAACTGCTTTTCGCTGCTTTTTGTGAGAACAAAGTCTTTTGATAGATCAATTGTCTGTCGCACACATATTATGTGTAGCCATTATATATTCTGCCGCTAATCCGGAGAAAAGTGGAAGATGTTGGAAAAAACAGATGACCTTGCTTTATTTTCAGTAAATATTGCAATCAATGTTGCTTGATAGCCACTGTCATATCAAGCCTTCTCAGTAGCCTTCGAATACAAAGTTTGATACGAAATACTTACTCTCAATCATATAAAGCATAAAACAAGAACTACATTTTTGTAGAAATGCAAACTTAAATATTTATTATAAAAGAATCAAAGATTTTAAATTAAGATTGAAACACTGGGTCTTCTAAAATGACTGCTGAAAATAGGATCAATAATATATTAATAAGAATAAGATAATATATTAATAAGAAATTTAATCTGATCAATCTTTCCGCAGCCCTTCTGCGACGGGTCTCACCAGTCTGACCCTAATGGGCTGAAGCCCGTCAAGTTCACAGTGGCCAAGGCCGGCCGCTACCTGCTGTGCCGCTGCAAGCAGACCAACAACAGGCCCTACTGCGACCTCACGCACGTCAAGACATGTGAGTACACTCAAGGGCAACACATTTAATCTTCAGGACGGCCAGGCAAATATGTGTGGTTGTTTTCATTTTAAATTTAATTGATTTAAAATAACATATTTTAAAAAAATTAGAATCAGGTTTATTTTGAAAGAGATGATCTCTCAAAAACATTTCCAGCTGAAAAAAGTAAATGATGAATAAAAATTTGTAAATTATAAAATTTTAAGATTATTGTAAGAAAAACTGATGCTCACAAAATAAGGAAAAAGCTGTGTCTAACCATCGGAGGGTTAAACCTGTTTTGAAATGGTTTAAACTGCCCAAATCAATATCATTTTGACCAGTTTTAACCACTGATATTCAACTGACTATTCAATTGACTCATTAAATATTTCATAACCAGCAATCACCAAATTAAAAAATCAAACTTCAATAAAATAACAGTTTAAAACATAGGCTTGTTTATGCAATTTGTGTCAAATTTAGATATGAACACATGCGTTTAGCAGTTAAATTTGTCCCTAATTTTAAACTAATTTAATTTGTGTTGGGTCTTCAAAAACTATTCTTCCACCTTCAAAAATTATCTTTCATTTGAGCTGGCTCAACTGTTCAGTAAATGTAATATCGGAAATCGAAATAATTAATAATAATAACTATAACCATCGACGCTTCCTTTCTACACATATCCCTAGAAGGGGCGGGAAGTAGCCACAAGGGTCCGGTTAAAAGTAATAGGAATTTAACAAGTTTCATATCAATGCCAGTGAGAACTAGAAATTGAAGTTAAAAATAAGAGCCCCATGTTTGACAAGTTGAGGAAAGTTTATCCAGAATTTTCAAAAGTTAAATTTTTAAAAATGATTTTTTCAACTATGTATTTTTAATTAAAAACATAAAACCAACAAATGCAGTTAAAAATAAAAGCCATGAGTTCTGGTTAAAAACATAATTTGTACCATTTCTGACCACTTTTGGATGGTTCAAACCACTTTTAACCAATATCCAGGCCAAAATGACAGCCCTGCTCTTAAAGGCTCGCATTCAACTCCATTGAACTTCTTGTTTAATATGAGATTAAGATCTGCGGAACGAATGCTTAAGAATTTGCTTCACTTTATATGAAACCTGCTCAACCAAAATTAATAAATTCTGTAGGGGGTTTTTTTTGCTCACTATTTTTTAATGAGATCAATGAGGAACAAATTTTAAATTGCTTTTACTCTTTTTTTTTATTTCAAAGATCGTATTTTTATACTTTGCTTCATTCCGCTCTAAAAGTTTAAATTACAATTTTTAATGTTTATTTTAATATTAAAAATGGCATCTTAAAGGGGTCAATAAAAATGTTTATTTTGTCCTTAAATTGACAGAAAGGGTTTGTAAAAAATCTATTGTTCCAGTAATTCATATTTCTAAGATATATCAACCCAATCCATAAACCAACTCTCTGTTAAAGAATTACTAATTTATGATGCATTTTTACTACAAAGTTATTTTATTTGAATTAATGTGTGATGTTTCGTTTCAGTTATTCCTGAAAGTATTCGAAACATGATGAAGATAAAACTGTGACAAATGGATTCTATGGGCAACTTATAAGTTTTACATCTGTTATTGTTTGAAGTTAGTATTTGCTAGAAACCTTACTAGTTACTATTGTTTTGAATCGTTGTTCATTTATGTATACTGAATTAAAATAAACAAATTTGAGATTTTCAACACAGTACGACTTACTAAAATACACACATAGCTGCAATATTTGTAAAACTATACATTTTATTGTGTCTATAACAGGGTAGACAAATTTGCTGACCAGGTATAATCTATTTTCTCCACAAGAATGGTTTATAAAAATAACAATAAAATCGGGAATTTTTAAAAGTACAACAACAGAAGTCATGTCCGAAATCAGAAACTACTTAACGCCATTTACTTATCTTATTTTGTTTTATGGATGCCTTATTTTGTTTATTGAAGTCTGCATTCTATTATGATACACGAGAAAGAAGTTTTGGTTTTGCTTTGAAACCAGACCTAACAGGAAAGAACAGTTTGGGTTTAGATTTGTATTAAAAATGAATTATTTTTATTTTGATAAAATTAAAACTTCTTTGGTGCAGTTTTGATGTGACATAAGTAAAGCTTTGTTTATGGATGTATTGGTTTTTAATTATAAATCAACAATCCTGCATGAACAGATATACAGTACATCATAAATGAAGTGATTGTAAAAAGGGTTCCATAGAAGAGCCCTAAATTTCTTCAAAATGTTGAGAAGAGTAAATTTAAAAAGTTTCCTTTTTACCTATCCGTTTCGTCCCAAATCATAGTATATAAGAACTGCCGATTGAAACACTTTAAAATCACTTTAAGTATTGTACGGTGAGGCATTTTTGTGAAATTTCATAAAAATATACTTAGTTTAACAGAGGCAACTTTGGCCCAAGTATAAATGACATAAGACCATCTTTAGTGCAACAGAATTCAACTGCATTGTAAAAAATTGTTTAAACATGAAAAATGCAGATTTTATTTATTGCAAAATACATCACTGCAATGTTGTCTATTTGACGACTTCTTTACTACAAATTTGGGGGATTTAATTTTAGAAATAAGATTTAATAGCATTTCATAAAACTGCAAAATATTTTTATACAAAAGGAAAACATGGAATTTGAAAATGGGCATCTATTTTTAATGTTGGGCTTTCTTTATAATTAGTTTAAATTCAAGTTTTATTTTTTACAATCATCTTAAATCTAGATGATAATAATAGTAAAATTTCTTCAAAATAGTTAACCAGAATGCTTATTTATACAATTTTTGAAAGATTAAAGTTACAAAAAGTAGCCATTGCATCTTTGGCCAAAGATACCCAATTCAAAGTCAAAAGTTTCCCATAATTGAATATAGCATAAAATATTTCGCTTGTAGTAAACCCCCTTCTTTAATATATTTTTCCTTCAGATATCTACAGTTTAAGTTATGTAAGTGGAAACTAGATAATAATCTCTAACAAGGTGTCAAATTTCAACCTGTCGATCTTATTGCAATCAAACGGGAGCTAGACCAGTTTCTGTGTTGGCTCACTATGGCAGGGTTCGGCTGTATATATTTTTCAGGCAGTCATTTTTTCACATATTTTTTTGCGAAATGTCGCATATTTCGATAAACTTCTTAACATATTAAAACTATTAAGTAGCTCATCTAAGATGATCTGAAATTGAGTGAATCTATTCAAACATTCGAAGAATATAATTTACATTTTTCACAGACTCATTTATTTTGCTAAAAAAAAAAAGTATTATACACACCCTTAAAACCCTGATGTTTTTAATAACACTCATACTCACTGAGTATTTTACAACTTTGTGTAACCTGTTCACACTGACTTACAAGTATCTAATTTTATTTATTCAGTGGAAGTTGAAATTTAGATTAAATATATATTTTTTTAATCTACTTGAAATGTACCCTAGTTGTGAAATAAAAAGCCGTATTTTTAGGTATTTCCCATTTTGTGCCAAAGAAAAAGATATTAAAATCTATTACTGTTGCAGTTTAGAAAATTCTTTGAAATCTGTTTAAGTACTTTTCTTGTTTATTTTAGGTTTGTGTAAATTGTATACAAATTTGTATGGCTAATATACAAAAAGTTTTTATTTTATTGCAGAGACCAAAACAGTTCCGTAAATTGTTTCAAATGGTCATGTGAGGCTTAGATTTTAATGTAAAATATATCCTTTTTTATTGTCCTTGTATTTTATTTGAATTCTTGGTTGTAGTGTAGACCTTTGCTGTGTATTTGGTGGTTGTTTTTTGGCTTTGGCATATCCCAATTTTGAAAAACTCCTTTGCACATTGCTAGTCAAAAAAAAAAAAAAAGAGGAAAACCACTTTGATAAAACTTATGCATTTTTGTTTCCATTTTTCTATTCTGGTAACGTATTTCTGGAGCACTATAATATAAAATTGGAAGTTTCCATTTTTATTTTGTTACTATTCTATGTCTTGATCAAAAACATGTTTTCTTAATCAAATTGTATTTTCACAGCATTTTTTAAACGTTCTTATTAATTGCAATGAATTAGTGTGTAAACAGTAGAATGAAAGAATTCAAATGTTAATGATGTTTAATTTTAACATTAATTGTTATTTAGTGGTGCATACTTAATAAAATACATCATACTATTTTGCACTGATAAATTAATTTTGGATAAATAAATCCTTTTTTGACCTACATATATCATATAAATGTAATAATCATAATATCAGTAAGCCTAAGTACATATTGATGTGTGTGTGATACAATAGGATTCAAATTGCAAATAATTTTGGGGAGGGAAAAACACTTTGAAAAGTTTTGATTTTAAGAATTAAAAATAATGGTTAAATCCTAGTTTCGGTATACGGCGACTTTTTCGGAACGTTGGAGACAAAAAAAGGAGATAAATAATTCCAATCTGGCAACACCGTTGTTTGACTTCGCGGTTTCCAAGTAGCATCGTCTAATCACGCGTCGTTACGCGATGTTTTCTCGCCAACAAGTTTGGCGAGAAATAAAAAGTCGCCGTATACCGAAACTAGGAATTAACCAAAATAATTGTATGGAAAATATGAAGACTCGGTAAATTTATTATTACATTTTAATTTAGTTGTTTATATTAAGGTGAGGCCACAATCATTAGCTGGAAGGAGATACAGGAATTGAAGAAGAGAATGTTTTTTGGAATTTTAATTTGAAGTTGCGTATCATACACCAGATTAAATGAAGAGCAGGGCATACAATTTGAGGCCTTTTTTATGAGTGTGCAAAGCACAGGCTTTCTTCTTAGTTCTTTTTTTTTTAAACAAAAACTTTTAACAAATTAAAGTTAAAAATTTGTGTTAATACTGATAATATGATGTAACGGATGAGAAATAAGGTCATGCATTTTTGTATTTATGGAATCGCTCAAGATTAATATTTGATAATTGATGATGCTACAAAAGTATTGTATGAAAAAAAAAATATTCAGGCTGGGGAGCCCCGCGTCAGTAAGGCCTTTCATGTGAAAGGGCCCGGCTAAGAGCATTGCCAAAATAACTGCTGACTTATCAATGGTTTGAGCAACCAAAAAGTCCTAAGAAAAATAGCTGTGTAGTAGGAGTGCAAGTTAAATAAAAGTCGTGACGCTGCGTGCAATGTTGCCCTTAAATGCTGCGTTGAGTGCCTACTCAGGAACTCTGGTGTCGGCTCGTCACTTGACTGTTATTATAAATTATGTTGCCAATAGCCCTTGTGTAGCTCTAGTAAGACGATTTTTCAACCTAATCCTAAGAATAAAATTTTAAAATAGAGGGCACCGATGGACAGGAATGAAAGCTGGAAGGACTACGTTCTCTGAAACAAGCTAATTAATTTTAACTTCTATACGGAGCTTTATCACCTCTGTTAAACAGCGGTCCAGTCACAATGTCTGTACCAGAGTTGACACTCATGGAACTTCGAGTGATAGACTTCAGAATTAGGAAAATTCGTCTGTCCTTGTGTTAAGTCCTTTGTTTTTAAGTGGATTTTTTATCATTACTAACGCAAATCCGTTTATAGGAGGGGCCCGGGTGGCCTAGTGGTTAAGATCGCTCACCATTACGCTAACAGTCAGCGCTCTGTACCGGGTGCAGGTTCGATTCCCGCCTTCGCCCTGGTTGTAATTTCTCCCTCTGTGACAGTAAAAAAAATTCTGTGTCTGTCTTACTTGTCGAAGGTTTATAAGCAAGTCTCTGATCAAGCACACAAGCCGAAAATATATGTACCAACCGTTTATACGATGGGTAGGATTCAAAATCGGGCCTTCTCAACGGCACATTTAAACTACACTCGAATAATGGTGTGGTTGTCAAACATTTTGCATTAAATGTCGCTATAATCATCGTGTTGGGTGCTCTTAGATGTCGAAATCGTCACTTCACTTATTTAATATCGATATCCTATTACCGAGTATTCGCACTTTCAAGTGAGTCGACCGGCTTGGTGAGCTGAGACTTGGGTTACCTTATCGAATTCCACCCTCTTTAAGTCAAAAGTGGCAAAATTTACATAATTTAATAACGCCGTGGTGGGGTGACTACCTAAATGGTGTATGTTAAATCACTCGTGGTCAAAAGTCAAAGCGGACTACGATGTCCGTGTCGTTTTTGCCCCAAAACAGCCTTCACTGCATTAATATAAAACAAACCAAACAATATAATTTATTTAATTGAACATTAGTGCCTGAGTAAGAAATCCTTTTTATTAAAAAAAATTATTTACTTAATCGTTATTCATATTGTTTTTAAAGGTAAGCATAAACATTTTAAATTCAAAATCAAATTTTTAACATCGGTAAAATTTAATATTTAAATCGATTAAATAATGAATGAAGTAGTAGTAGTAGTTGTTTAAATTTTTTGTGTTTTGTTGCTACTTACTAATAGCTGCTTTGTATGACGCTGTGCGAATAATTAATTTTTTATATATGAGACGAAGTTTTTGTCAAATTGATATTTTGGTAAGAATTGTTAATGAATTATTTCTTTAATTTTTTGTATTGTTTATCTTATAAATCCTTTGGTTGACCGTTTGTTGGGTGGTAAGTTTACGTTGCCGCCAACTTATTGTTGTGAATACATGCGGCAAAATTACTAAAAACATGTAATATGGTTTTACTAAGAGTGTATCGTATGTCGTTCTATGTCATGTTTTAGTTATTCCTCGATAATGTTAAAACTGGTTTTAATTTAAATGTCCGGTGTTTGTTGTTATCTCGCGATTGGATTTTACAAAATGGCGCGCCCTTCTATACCTTGGCGGCCATTCGGAAATCGCGGTTAGTTCGTTTTGTTTGGCGATGGCGACGCACCGGGAAATCAAAACGCAATTTCGAATATATTTAAGTAGAAAAATGGATACTTTCACAGTTTATAATGAAGTTATGATCTTGTAATGTATTTTTTTTGTTTATTTTTAGCTATTTTAAGTCCAAATGACAACAAATCGAGTTTTTTTTATGGTTGCCAGAAAGGGCAGCTTTGGTGGGTTTTCCAGATTAATGAATTAATTATCCTATCTTTAAAACTAAGGTGTTTTATAAAATTGTAAGATGTAATCTAGGGTTACCATAATTTTCAAAATAAGATCCTGGAATCAAGTATTTTGTTTCAAATAATCAGTATCAAAATCCTACTATATCATCTCCATTTGTCAATAAATGAAAATTGAGCTGCTTTTTCGAGACATAATTCTAAGCATAGAAACAATATATTAATCGAAAAAATGTGAACAAACACTTGGATCTAGCCAAATTTGAGAAGAAGTAAGATTTGGTACTTCATGATATAATTGATGGTGCTTTTGTGGGCGGATTTCAAGGGGGCAATAAATACTTGCTGTGGTCATTTTCTGTTAAAATGCATTGTGGGTAGGTGGCTCTCGAATAGTGTGCATGGGGATTTTTAAAAATGATTTTTTGTTGTCATTTTGAAGAGTTTCATCTTGTTCTTGAATGTTATTATGTGGTAATCTTTTACTGAGAGTTTTATATCACGGTTAAAGTAAGCTTTAGGTCCCAGATTTGGCGACATTTCAAATGAAGTCAAAATGACAACAAGCCAAGTCTGTTGCCACCTTGAAGTGACAACAAGTACTTGCCGAAATACTAACAGGACCGAAAATATCTGACAAAAACGATTAAAGGAATCGGGAAAATGCCATTAACTAAACAATAATCTGGCATAAACGACTAAAGCGATATTTTGAAAAAAATCGGAAATTAACCATTTGCACGATCAAAGCTAAGAGTAAATAATCATAACAGGTTCTAAAGCAATGTATGATTATTTCAAATAATATTAATGCTATTTAAAAATTATTAATAAGGAAAACGCTCAAGATTAACTAAACTAGTAGGGTAGAACTGTAACTTAATTCTCAATAGCAAACAAAATATTTATTTTTAAAAAAAATGTCGAACCATCTAAAAATTATTTTTAAAAAAATACATTTTTGAAAAATAAAACGTTTGATGAACATTACATACCAGGAAATTAACCGACATATCCTACCACTTAAAAATAAAACGTGGATCAAAATGCCGAACAAAAATAATTACATAAAATGGTTAAATATATATAATTAAAAATAGATCAATAACAAAAAAATCTTTATTTTTAATTAAAAAAATTATGATTTAAATAGATTGATATTTAGATTCACGCATGCACGTAAATAATAATATAAGCACTGCTGCTTCATGAAAAAATAAAAATAACATGTATGGTTGAAAAAATTGACGCATTTCGATTGAAGCACAATATTTGGCGATCGTGCCAATTTTTTGTTGCCAAGGGTTGCCATAAATCAGATTTGGCGGTGTTGCCAGATTGGCGACCTAATTGCCGGGATCTATAACTTACTTTAGCCAGCCACCGTCGCATTCCTGTCATTGTTTTTTGCTTGAAGCATGGTTAGTTTCATGTTTTGAAAGGCCAATAATTAATGGGCTAAACTTAAAATGCTGTATGTTATATTATAAATGTTGAGTTGAAATTATGTTTAAATACTAATAATAGCCGATTAATACTTATTATGTCAAACTCGCAACTCCACTGGTGCACTTTTGCCAATTTTTTCAATGAATCATATAAGGGTCTTCGTGCAACTGTTTTATTATTGACTTGAAGAAATTTGGGTTTTGGGTCGCATGTTATTTTGTTTTTGAAACACATGAGTATCCAACAGTCAGTATTGTATATCTCATTGAAACTTAATTGCCAGTTGAAGCCCCATGGAATTTTGTTTTCTTTAACAAAAAAACGCTGGTAGAATTTAAAAAAACAGGAATCCTTCAAAAATGAAAATAAGACCAGCTATTATATAATATGTACCAGGTATTTGGATACTTTTTTGTAAGCTTGTTTGTTAAACTCTTAAATTCAGGGATTAATTATTAATTTTCGTGTTATTTTTTAGATTTTTTAAAGTCTCGGACATAGAAAAAAGAATCAAGGTAAGTGACTCTTTTCGTATTTACAGACTCTTTTAAATCTGCCTTTTGTATTTGTGAACTCCTTCATATTCAGTACAAATTGTGGACAACATTATTTTTTAAAAGTTATTAATGACTCGTTTCTGCTCATTTCCTGTGATTTAAAACTTAAGTACAACTCATCTTTAAGTGTCTTGATCTCTTTATATATGCTAATTACGTTTTATAAAATGCCTTATTTTGCATCAAAGGTTGGGGGTGCCATAAATAACTTTTTCATGATTAAAATAACTTCATGTGCGTGTAAAATATTTTTTAACGCTTTAATTCTCAAACACCCCAGACTTCTTGGTAGTATGAGCAGACTACCAAACTCGAACTTAATAATTTGACGAGGAATTTAGCCTCGTCAATCGTCATAATGATTTGCACTAAAAGTTGGTGCTGGGGGGGGGGTCTCTCTCGGAGAGATCTTATAGCCGTATCTGATGTTGGGGTATTTATGTTCCTAGAACATGTTGTTCGGCAGCTCAATGGCTGAGAGGTATTGCGGGTTGGAGCACCGGCTGAGTCGGCGGATTTTCTAGATGGGTAAAATCATGGTCATGCATGTCATATGATTATCACATACTTAAACATCCACAGAAAACTCGGATTCATTGCAATCTGAGTGTCAAAATTGGTAGCAAGAGTCGCGTAGATGGTGCCCCAAAAAATGGCTCCCCGTTTTGGGAAGATGTCATGTCTGTAAAAGTTCAAACGCCAATAAAGCAGCCCCATTGGAGAAAAAAAACCCATGCTGTTCAACTTTTACTAATTGTTATTCACTGCTGTATGTAAAAAGGGCTTCTTTTATAGAGTAAAAAGTAGTAAGTACTTCAAAGTAATCCACTCAAGCTGTAGCAAGCAAGCTGCATTTTGTGACGTATCTGCTATATCCACTTTGGGGGAGCGATGGAAAACACAGTCTGAGGATATAAAATAAATACTACTGCGCATGCCCTATAAAACCAGATCTATTGAGTTTTTAGAAGTCGCATTGTTTACTTTTTTGTTTGTACAAATTTGATTTGATGTAGTTTCAAAGTAGAAAAAAAGCATACTTTTAGTTAAAGGCAATTTATTTCTTCCTACTTCCTAGTATTTTATAAACTGTCAAAGGATCATAATAAAATCATATGTAGTTCTTATTTTTAAAAAAAAATAAACATAGATATTACTGTAAACATGTTTATGTATAATTTAAAGTTTTACTAATATTAGATGATTTTATTATATAAACATTAGCCTATATAATGAATTTTTTATTATTCAATTCATATATGAGCATTGTTTTTTAGTTCATAATGTAAAGAAAAATAAATTAAGTTAAGAGAGTTTAACTCTCTTGTAACACAAAAGTTATTTCCAGCTTCAATATCGCTTTGAAATCAATTACAAATTCCAGCTTCTAACTCGCGTGCATACAATGACATCACAAAATAGGACAATGAGGTCACAAAATGATGCACTCGCCCAACATGAGTGGATTTAAGTTAGGATTCGTCATGCGTGTGTGTACATTTTTGGGCGCATTCCATACTCAGAGTACCTACTCTTGCCTTGCTCTCTGTACAGAAAAGGTTAAAAGAGGTGCAAATGGGTGGTGGTCAAGTTACGGTTTAGGGTTTTTATGGTGGTTTATTTATTTTTACTTAACATGGTATGAACTTATTTAATTTGACTAGGAAATGCATGAATTTGAATATTATTGATTTATTAATATCTGTGCTGTTTTCATTACTGCAAGTAAGATCTTGAACGAAATTAAATTTAATCCTGAATATATATATAATGGCTTGGATGATGTTAACGTTTAAATGGATGCATAAAATACGGCTTACCCCATCAATGAACTGAAGGGTATAAATTTTCAAAATGTTTTTCCAAATTGTTTAATACTTTTGTCTATACATATTGGTTGTTAAAATCAAATGCAAATGTTAAAATAATCAAAAAACTAATTTATGAGCCCGATTAAAATGTTGCAGAAACAGTAAAGAATTATTGTTTATTTAGACATTCAGATGAAAGGAGTTTTTTTCAAAAACAGTAATGCAAGAAAAACAGCTTTGTTGGAAAAAACATCCACCAAATTTGAAGTTGACTAATCATTTGCTGAAAATTTGAAAAACAGGGAAAATTTAAAAACGGGAAAGAAATCAGTATAATGCCAAATTTGAGATGCTTTACAATACAACAATTGATAAAACTGTTTAAATTTTCGATTTATTTAAAAGCGTTTCTTTGCAGGAAAAAGAAGTATTATCAAAAGTGATTAATAGAAGAAATAGGCAGTATAATAAGAGTTTTGAGAAGGTAAAAATATACCATTATTTTTCTTTCAACGTACTTGCAGTAATGAGGACTTGCTTTGTTTCCTAATTAGTATTTAACAGCTTTGTACGAGTCTAATTTGGCTTTATATCGACCAAACCTAATCCTTGTCTTTTATATTTTTTTTTCTGGAGAAGTTTCTTGTTTTCTAAATTGAATTACACTAACAACTTGTTTTGTATGCTACATTGACTGTGTAAAATTGATGGGAGAAGAGCTGCTGAATTAAAGTTTGTTTTCAACTTTTTAACACTAATCTGTTAAATCTTTGATGAAAGTTTAGTTAGACAATTGTTCCTTGGGAAACAAGCAATCCTCCTCAAGACTGGAAATAAAGTTCTGAAGTTCTTGATTGTTATTTGCAATGAATTCCCCTTTCTTCTATCAAGATTCCAGGATGGTTTCCAAAGACCTGGAAGTGGACAACTTGGTATGGGCCAAGATGAAGGGCTTCCCCATGTGGCCTGGCAAGATCAGCGAGCCCAATGACAAGGTGAAGCCGCCCAACCTCAAGAAGCCCCAGCACTTTGTCTACTTCTTCGGGACGCATGACTTTGCATGGATCCTGGACGAGAACATCTCCCACCACTCCAAGGAGATGCTGGAGAACACCAAGACCTACAAGAAGAAGTCGGCCACCCTGCAGCTGGCCATCGAGGAGATCAAGGCGGAGGAGAAGCGGAGGGGGGAGGGAAAGGACGCGTCCAGAGACGCCTCAAGCTCCGGGGAGAGGGAGTCCACCCCACCGCCCTCCCCAAAGGTACCAGCGCCCGAGAAGCCATCTGCCAAGAAGAGAACGCCCAAGGCGGCACCAAAGAAGACGCCCGCCAAGAAACGACGTCGTTCTTCAGAAGCAGCAGCTGCTGCTCCCGACGCTCCTGCGGAATCTCCAAAGAAGGCGAAGACCAGTGAAAAGGAACCCCTGTCCAGTGACTTTGAAGACACTACGGCCAAGAATTTGAGGCACGAAGAGGAAGAAGGCGAATCCCAGGACAGTGCCTCGCCGAGAAACGGCTACTCCTCCAAGACCCCTTTCCTGAACGACCATGGGTCGAGCCACTCTGCCCGCATCGTGAACCGCATTAAGTACCCCCTGCCGCCCACGCCCGCGCTGGACATCGCTGCCCCCTCCGCCACCCTCCCGGGGAAGGACATTGTGCCCACCGACAAGAGGATTGGCTTCCTGGGCCTGGGCATGATCGGGCGGGGCTTCGTCAAGAACCTTCTCAACTCGGGACACAAGGTGACGGTGTGGAACCGCTCGGCCGACAAGTGCCAGGACTTTGTGGAGGCGGGCGCCACGCAGGCGTGCACCCCTGGGGACGTGGTGGTGGAGTGCGACATCACCTTCTGCTGTGTGTCGGACGCGGCTGCTGCAAAGGAGCTTGTGTTCGGCAACTGCGGGGTGCTGCGGGGCCTGGCCGACTGCGGTTCCGTGCGCGGCTCCAAGGGATACGTCGTGATGACCTCTATGGACCCGGTCACCTCCCAGGAGATCGCCGAGGCCATCTCGGACAGGGGGGGGCGCTACCTGGAGACCCCCCTGCTGGGGTCGAGGGAGGCGGCTGAGCGGGGTGAGCTGTTTGTGCTCGGGGCGGGTGACCACGAGCTGTTCAAGGAGTGTGCGACCTGTTTCTACGCCACGTCCAGCAACGCATGGTGGCTGGGCTGCGAGGTGGGCACCGGCACCAAGATGAAGATCGTGCTGAGCGCGCTGCACAGCGGCACCGTGGCCCTGATGGCGGAGGCGGTGTCCCTGGTGGAGGCGAACCGCCTCTCCACTGCCAACTTCCTGGACGTGCTGCGCAAGGGCCCCTTCGGCCACGACTTCTTCATGGAGAAGGGTCGCGCCATGGTGGACAACGAGTATGTGCCCAACACTGCCCTCAAGCACGCCCAGAGTGACCTCAACCTGGTGGTGGACCTGGGACACGCCACCCACCAACCCATCGCCGTCTGTGCCATGGCCAACGAGCTCTACAAGAGGGCCAAGCTCATGACCTACGCAGACCACGACATGGCAGCCGTGCGCCTCGCCACCAAGTTTTAGGGCCCTCATTTTCATGTGTGCCCCTTCGCTACCTTCACATTTTTCACTTGGAAATTCTGAAAGTTATATCTTTTTTTACTTTCAGAGGAATTTATCAGGCTATTTTTATCGCTTAACGTTGCGTATCTACTTTAACTTACTGATTGAATTTCTTCAGTTTGAAGATTATTTTTTGACTTCATAAAAAAAAATCCTGTTTCAATTTTGTTAAAAAAAAAAATACTTGATGATTTGTAAAGCAAATCATGTTTGCTATGGTTGCTTCATATGTAGAAGAATGACAACCCTTTTCTGGCTGATAGTGACAAACTTGGATATTAGTGCCGAGTTCAGATATCCAAGTGACTTTTTTAAAACTGATTCTAAACGTTTGTTTTGTCCGACTGTTTTAGTAGACTAATAAGTTAAGGATCAGAAATCAGCTGACTTAAGTAATCATTTATCATTATGAAATGTCCATTTGAATTTCTTTTTTAATTAAGATGATGAGGTACAGCGCAATGAACTGATAATTAGTAAAATATTGAAATTGCAAGTGGAAAAGAGCCTTTTCAAAATTTGACTATGCAAGTTGTTCTTTTTCTACAGAGATATAAAACATTATTGCAGTGTATACTTTGCATTTAAGTAAGAAAGTTCTTATATGTACGCAGGAGACGGGAAAAGCTGTATGTACCTTAGTTTGAGTTCATAGTTTGGTGTAATAAAATTATTCTTATTGTTTGTTTGTTTTTGTCTATGTATGCTTTGAAGAAAATAAAGAAAATTTGTTTGTTACAAAGGCTTTCTTTCTCTTTTTTTTATGAAGTATTAACTGCAATAGTTGTAAAATATAAGTTGTTTAAAACTTTATTTTCGGGTTATGTATCCCAATAATGTATAGTGATACAAGACCCACCAATTAGGGATACTTGACCCAACCCACACATTTAGTAGTTTGACTTGAAATTATCAAAATAATTTTACATGATAAAAACACCTTATAAAAGTTTATATATATTTTATTTTTTCAGGCAAAATTATGACTTCTTATTTTTAACTCGTTAATTATTCTTCTATTAAAACTATTTAAATGTATACATAAAGTCTTGTTTAAATACAAAACTGAGGATTTTTTTATTTCGTAGAAAAAACATAGGTGGATGAAGAACCGCTTCTATTTAATCAATATTAACTTGGGCTATATTATCCATTTAGAACATTTGCCATCTATTTTGTAAGTTCTTCAGAATTTTTTTTCTTGTACCTTTTCCAACAAATTTTGTTATATTCTGTTTTTCCCATTATTTGGTAAGAACCCAATAATTTACATAGGTCCCTTATCCCCAATTGACTTCAGTCAAGTATCCCTAGTTGCACTTTTGCTTAACTCCAAAACAAAGTCGTTGGCAAATAAATACTTTTGCACTATTATGCACTGAATTGTAGCTAAAAGCATGAATTGTAGCTAAAGCAAAACAAGCAAATAATTGAAAAAATCTTTCCTTTAAACAGAAAAATCTTACGGCATCAAAAATTTACTTTCAGTGCATGAACTCATTTCTTGGTATAGCTAAACACGTACGCAATGATTCAGCTGCACCAACTGATTGAAAGGAAAAAGTGATGCCACTTTCAACTAATAAAACTTTTCAATACTGAGAAAAAGGCATTGGATCCCTATGGGTGGAATGTCCCTGTATGTGTTACTCAGTGCCACCAACTTCCTTCCATGGGCAAAACTGTGTGAGACTATTTTGTCCTTCAGGATTTCTGATAAAAGGCATTTTTTTTACTTCAAATTCTTTATAAAATGCTGTCTTAAATAGTTATTTGTGTCATGTTATTTGCATAAAGTACATCTTTTTCAAACGAGGAGACTTCTGTTTATTTTGTGGACTGCAACAAATAATTTCCCCCACATTTTAAAAAGTTAAATTTACCTATAAGGTTTAGAATTTTTTTTTATAATCATATGCAAAAGATGTTTTAACTATGGCAACATACAAGGCTTTTAGTGTTACGGTTTTACAAAGTTTGTTTTTTCTCTTACTTGAAGTAATGTTTGTTTACGTGAAAAATGTAGGATGAAACATTGCAAAATATACTTAACACACTTGTGCTTAAATATTAAGCACAAATCTCGTAAAGTAGTATGCCCTCCGTTTTTTTAAAATAGTTAACGTAGGGAAACCAGAGGGGAGTTTTACGTGATATGAGTGAGTGGAGGCTTTTTTGGCGTATTATATATATATATATTTTTTTTTTTTGGGGGTGGGGGGTATTTGATATTAACTAGGGTTTTTAACCTGGCAGCACTCGCAAGGGGGTCTATCAGACCCCGTGCACATTCATGTTTCGAATGACCTAACTTCTAACTTTTTAAAATGGGTCAATCCCAGCAAGGGCGGATCCAGGGTGACAATTTGGGGGGGAAACTTATAATAAATATATAAAAATAATTTTTAGTTAACATTATTTTTAGTTACAATTATTTTTAATTACAATTATGTTTAATTAACATTGTTTTAATTAAAATTAATTTTTAATTTATTTTTCCATTGTAAATGCAGTTTTTTACTATTAATTTAGTATGTATTACTAATTACTTTTTATAAACATTAATTAGTTTGTATTTTACATAACTCATATTTGTATTATTTAATAGATAATTAATGTCTTATTTTTTGAATAAAAATGGGGTTGTGTTTCACGGAGGATCTGGCAATAGCTCTGCGGTTTTGTTTTCATGTCTCTCGAATTACTGTTGTTTTGGTATTCGGGAGTGAGTTTCCGAAGAGAATATTTTAGTTGTTAATTTTTTTAAATTCTAACTTCTTTCAATGCAAGTCTTCCTTAATAAATGATTAAAACAACCAACAGTACAGCAAGAAGTTGTAATTAAAAAAAATAACAAACTTAGAAAACTCAATTTCGAATAGCAACAAAAGTAATTTGAGAGACATGAAAACAAAACCGCAGAGCTATTGCAGATCCTCCGTGAAACAACCCCATTAAGGTTAACAATTAAGAAAAATTTAATTATAGAATGTTTTTATTTAAAATTTAACTACTTAGATAATTTAAATCACCTGATTTGTTGTACAGAAATTAAACGACAAGCTTCTATTATTAAATTTAATTATAAAATGATTTGTGTATAAATAATTTTAACATTTATTTAGTTTATAAAAACAGTAGTATATTTAACATATTTCAAAACTTAATTGTTTAACTATACTGGTAGTTAATGAACACATTTAATTAAATAGTAATTATTAAAATATTAATCATTATTCTATCTAAATTTTTTTTTTTTTTTAAACCTTGATTTGCATGAGAAGTTTATGTATCCATTTTAAATAACTACAACTATGGCAACCAGTCGCCAATAGCCCTCCTATAGCTCTAGTGCGACGATAATTCAACATAACCCTAATAATTTATGTCGTTAAAATATATAAAAATAGTTAGTAGCTAGTTTTTATAAAACATGTACTTAAATTTTAAACAGCAATTAAAATGTAAGGAAAACAGAAAGCTTATTATAAATATTAAATACATAATACATCTCAATGAAATAAATGTTAATCGTGCAACAAATTGCAGTTTTGATGCATTATCATTAATCTCGTTAATCATTTTAATACCATTGAGTACAGGAAATGTCAGAAAATGTTATAAATTGGAACTTACTCATTGATTAGATGAAGAAACTAAAAACTATTCTTCTTACTCTTACTCGTATGACATTTTTTAAAATTATCGTCGCACTAGAGCTACACGAGGGCTATTGGCGACAGGCGTCGTATTTTAGAACCACAGTCAAGTGACTAGCCGACACCTATTTTGCTCCTATGAGACATACGAGACAAAAGGCGCGAAAAACTCCGATTGAAGCATTGAGTCACCTGCTTAGACGCCACATTTATTCCAAAAGAAAAAAAACAACCACCCGTAATATGGTCTCTTTGGTTATCAGTTTAAAAAATCCAAGTAAAAAAATCAATCTTGTTCGCACGAAACAAGCAACTCGTAAAAAAAACAACAAAAAAAATTGACGCCACACGATATTTTTTCAGACTTGCAGTTTTCTTATTTTAACCGATCCGACGCGTTTTTCCCGTTTTCTTCAAAACACAAGCTTTAAAAAAACCCACAAATTTAAAGTGTTATACAAAAGCCGTAAGATTTATTATGCCAGCTGCAAATGTTTAGACATTTTTTTAGAACGTTTTTTAAATGAAATTCATAATATTGGTCACGTTGGCTCCACCGTTCGGCATCGGTAGTTTGCTTTTTAAGTATACTATAGTTTAGTTTAGTTTGAAATATAGTCGCACTAGATCTACACAAGCGCTATTGGCGACCGGCGTCATAATTTAGAACCACAGTCAGGTGACGGAGCCAACATCTGATTAGTCACCCAACGCAACCGTTAAGGTAGACATCGTATCGTACGCAGCGTCGGGACTTTGGAGCATATTTAACGTGTACTCCCTCTACACGGGGTTTTTGTAGCGCGTAACGTGTACTCTCTCTTCGTCGGACATTTTTGGCTGTGCGGGCCGTTTATAGGTCGGCAGTTATTTTGGCGATGTCCGGACCCAAACCTGGGACCTTCTGCATACAAGGCGAACGCCTTAACCGACTGGGCTCCCTAGCCCCTTAAGTATGCGGTTAACAGTCTTTGTACCTTTATGGTCAAAACATATATTATTAGGGCTCTTTAAAAAAAATTTCTATTGTTGACAAAATTTTAAATTGACTACATTAATTTGTGTCTGACGCGTAACAACAAACATACTCATATTCATACTCACTACAGATACTTTACAGTAGAAATTACGATAGAAAAAAGCGCGAAAAACTCCTAACTTATAGTACACTTATTTCACTTGTATTAAGCAAAATAAAAACACTAAAAATGAAATTAAAAAAATAGTCATAGTGGAATTTCTTTGATTTATTAACGAACAAATTGCACTATTATATTTGAAGTGGGGGGGGGGGGGATAGTTTTTTTTTTTGACATTGCGTAATAACCTGTTCCCCCAAAGCGCCCAAGCCGTAAATTTTTTTTCCATGTTCTAGTTCCAAGTTGAGAATGCAACGAGTTGTAGTATAAATATAAATATTCGTCAAAAATAGAAACATTTCTTTACAAGTCGATTCTATCTAGTATGAATTTTAAGATAATAATTTTTTTTTGCAATTTGGACCAAAAATCTATTTTATAAAGTTTACTCTTGTTGTTTTACTGCTTATCAATTATGGAATTGCAAATTAGTCAAAAGTGTTTTTTGGAATTTCAAGTGGCAGTTTTAGAAATAGGCTTGAGCCACCTCATATGTAATACTTCATAATTTTTTTGTAAAAATTCAAAAATGGGCAGTCTCCAATGTAAAATTAAAAAAATTAACTTGTCATTAAACACTAGCTATTCTTCCGAGTACAGTCAGTACCGAGTTTCTTCAAGGACTTTTTTATTTATCTTGCCTCCTTGTTTGATTTTCAGTGAGATCTTACATGTATATTCACTTTATCTCTAATTCTTAAGTTTTAATGCACAGTAAAATTGTAAAGTGTACGTTTTTGCATTTGGTTATGAAACAAAGTGTGAATTTCCGTGTCGAATTCATTTCGAGTATAAAAATAAAACAGTTTCCACTGCAAATAATTGAACAGCGCTGTTTCAACCATGAATGTATATTTAACTAATAAATTTTTAAGTAAGAATTAGTTCATTGAAACAGCAAAATTTTTCGGCATAAATGATCCAGAAACAACTCAAAATAGTAAAAATAGTGTTTTTGGGCTTTTTTTTCAAAATTAAAAAACGTCCATCTTGTAAACGAGCAAATAAAAAATGCTTCTGTCGCTGCTTTTAAAATTACAACCTTTTATCGGTGGGTTGTTTTTCTTTCAGCTATGGACTTGCGTGTGAATGACTTGGTGTGGGCCAAGATGAAGGGCTACCCCGCGTGGCCGGCCCGCATCTCGGAACCCAAGAAGGGGCACAAGCGCCTCCACCACTATGTGTACTTCTTCGGAACAAACAACTATGCGTGGATCCTGGATGAACATATCAGCCATCATTCGCAGGAACTCGTGGATGCTGCTCTGCAAAAAAAGTACTTGGGTGGTTTTTTTAAAGGGGTATCTGCTTTGCAGATAAAGTACTTCTTATTCTATTCTTGGTGGGGTATCTTTAGTGTTAATTCAAAGTATTTATTTGTTTTTTTAAGCCTAGATTTTCACTGAGACCAAATTTTTAATCACAGGTCCTGTCACTAGCTGAGCATCATGTACATAAACTAGTTTAAATAAACACACATTTTTGTCAGACAATATTGTAAATTTTTTGTTTTCGGCAAGTGTTAATAAATTTTTTAAGAAAGTGCTATTTAGATTTGATTACATGCCTCATAATATTTTTTAACATTTAAATATTAGTACAAAACATTGGCAAAATTAATGTATCAGTACATCCACAGAGAGCTCTGATTATTCACAATCAGTGTGTTAAAATGGGTAACGAGATCTGTTCGAGCAAAAATGTTGGTTTGAAATGAGTAGTTTGATCTAATCACAAAATAACAGCTTTCTGTTTCAAGAAAGCAGCAAAATGAATTCTATGTAAAAAAAGAAACTGAAATGCACAAAGATTTAAAGTATATTACATTTATTTCTTTATTGTTTATGTTTGAAGTAAAATTAGAATTGTTTGTGGTAATTAAGTGGAGAAATTAGAGAATGAACTTAAAGCTACCAAGATTTTTTTTATCTAAACTTTTTTTTATATACAGAAAAATAGAGCTACACTTTTAACAACTGTTTCTAAACGCTACGCACTGGAATGCCATTAGTTACAGTGAATAAGTATTTATAAACATACGATTGCTGGTTTATAGTATATACATTAATACTGACTGCACAATCTCTCTCTCCGAAAGGAACGTGTCGTCCCCTTTAAAAGCGGCGGTGGAGGAGATCGTGGCGGAGGCCAAGCTCAACCCTCCGAGCGTGGCGAGGCAGCTCGCACTCAAATACCGCAAGCTCAAGGAAGTGCGCAGCAAGCTCAAAGCTCCCAAGAAGAAGTTCTTTGGAGTCCCTACTTTGCAGGTGCGTCTTCATTTTTAAAAGACCTTTTAGCGACGTTTGTAAAAGCCGGATTATAATCGCTTTAGCCATCACCCACGTTCCCATACTGAACCACTAACACCACACATATATTAAAGTTCGGTTTTTAGATTTCAATTAGGACTATGGGGTGGCTCTTTTCTTCTTTGGGTCCAATCTTTTGTGGATGCGTTCCTGTTATTAACTAAAAAGATAAAGTAAGTAGTTATTTATTTTTTAGAAATTATTTGTAATTGGTTCATCGAATTCTATTTTTTCCAAATTGGTATGGTCCTGTGTTGTAAGAAAATAATAAAGTTTTCTTACTCTACGGACATTTTTCATCATCACAATGTTAATTCTTAACCTGCTTTTTATTTAAGAGCTGCTTTTTTCTTTCAAATTACAAGAAGAAATTATTACCATTTTGGTGATTTCTGTTTCCTTTTTTCAGCTTCTGTTTTAACTATGCCATTTTAAATACTTTTTTGTTTAAAAGTATGAAATCTCATCTCAGATACCTATCTTTTATACTTTTTATCTGTGCTATAAGAACCTCTGTGAGTGTTAAAGTAAAAGGGAAGCAGGTTCTTTTATTGTACAATGGGCTTGTTTCAACACTTTGCCACAAAAACTAAACAACCCATGAAATCGCAGTTCGGAGCGGGTGACATATAAAAAAAACCAATGAGCATGTTTCTCTTGTCAAAGAAAACAAAACAACCAATGGCATCGCAGTATGAAGAGCGTGAGACATCAGAAGAAATATTCCCATTGTGGTGTGGTTCACTAATGAACAATATTGTACTTTTTCATCAACACAGTTTATTTATTTTTATTAAAACACTGCTTTTGTCCAGGTGCACAAGAAGGGTCGCGTCCGTGCGGACCCTTACGAGTTTGACGATGAGAGCTCCTCCCTCCCCCGCGTTCCCCACGTCCCCCCCACCACGCAGCACATCGGATTCATCGGACTCGGGTTCATGGGGCGGCACGTAAGTGGCAAACATTTGTTAGTTAACCCCTAACTGGTAGACCAGGCTTTTTCCGTATTTTGTGCATCAGTCTTTCTTACAAACAATAACCACAATTTATAAAATTTTATAATTTATATAGTTTTATTCATAACATACTTTTTTCATTTGGAAATGTTTTTAAGACCATATCTTCAAAAATAAACCAAATTCCGATTTTTTAAACAAATTTTATTTTACATAAATTAAATTTAAAATTTATGTAGTGACATATTTGCCCATTTCCAGGTCATTTGGAAGGTTCAAAAGTGGTAAAGAAACTATTCTATTGAAATTCACGAAGTATTACAATGCTAGCATTTTAATAATCAGTTCTTATTTAGAGATTATGGGACCACAATTAAAACTTCTGATCAAGAGACCTAAAGTTGGTACTTTTATATTTAACAGTAACGTTTTTAGTGAAGTTGAACTCATTCTGACTGCTAAAGCAACAACAGCTAACGTTGAGCGCTTTTTTTCCCTCTTTTGGTCTAGTGCAGTCTAAAGTTTTTCAAAAAACCTGGTTTAAATAAAAAAAAAACTTTTTTTTCCCAACTCTGCTTTTATTACATATTGTTGGTCTAATGAAAACCACGAATGTGAACAGGGATGGAAAACTGGATATTGTTATGCCTTTTCAAATACCTCCGATTCCTAGAATTTGTACATTTGTGGTTTTGTAGTATGATGATATGTTTAGTTAAAATCATTTTACAAGTTAAAAAATATCACTATTAAATTTTAGTTTTTGATTATAATGCACCTTTATAATGCAAAAAAAAGTTTAAATTATTAGGAATTTAAATTCTCCTTCTTTCAACATCCTGAAATTTATTTTAATTTTTGAAATTTGATTGCTTTTTTTTAAAAGATATGTAAGTATTAATTTTAAATTATAGTAGCATCTGTAATGAACATCAAAACTTTGAAAATAGTGTTTTGAATTAACCTATCAAAGGGTGTCCATTTTAAGTAAACTTCCCTCTATAAGATTTTTTTCATCAATTAGATATGAACAAACGTCAAAACTTCTTGGGAAGAAAGCCCTCGTTGTCACTGTATATAGACAGTTTTTCAAACCTGGTCTCTTTTTTTTTGTGATGATGAGAATGTGATATAAACCGCAAGTACCCCTCCTTGGGTTTTTAGTTTATGCTGTATGACATAGCAAACTTTTAATTGACAGCCATGCAGTTGTTTTTGTTGAGGTAGTCATTTTTATTTGGTTAGGTCAATCGGCGTGTTGTGTAGCAATAGTTTTTTTTATATTTGAATAAACTTTATAATTTTATTTAGGCTTCAATAGGTTTTTGACACTTACAATACATTTTTCTGCGTAACTCTGCTCCAATAATTTAAAATCCGTCGCAATTAGAAAAACTGTTCAGTGGAAGCAATAAAGCTATCAAAAGTCTAACATGGAAAAAAACATTTATTTAAAGACACTAACATTGTGACAAGTTTAACAGAAAACACAAATATAACAGAATTTTAAGAATAGGAGTACCTTTTCTTCTGATTTACATATAACATTATCTTCTTTACACTCATTCTTAAGCAAGGTAAATAAATAGGTTCAGTCCGTACCTAAAAATGAACAACCAAAGAAAAGTCTGAATTTCTGTGATCGACCTTACATAAAAATGACAACAATGGTGACTGGTATTTTCCTCTGTAGATTGTGCGCCGCCTGCTGGAGACCGGCCACCACGTGACGGTGTGGAACCGCTTCCAGGAGCGGTGCGACGAGATGGCGCGACGTGGTGCACTTCGCGCGGCCTGTCCGGCGGACGTCATTGCGGCGTGCGACCTCACCTTCTGCTGCGTGGCGGGCCCGGAGGCGTCCAAGGCCGTCCTCTTCAGCCACGACGGCGTCCTCAAGGGACTGGAGAGGGCACGCAAAGCAGGCAGCCCAGACAAGTGAGGCACTTCAAATATCTTAACTTAAAAAAAAATTAAACTATGTGCCCTCTGTTACTGAGCGTGTTTTGAAATAATATTATTTCTGCTTTGTATTGTAGTTTGAATATTTTTTTTGAGATATTAGTGTTTTATTATATTTTTTACAGCTAAGAATTTTCTTAACTAAACTAAAATATATGCCCCTTGTGGTAACCAATAGTTCCTTTTTTTATAATGAAATGCCTAAAATTATCTTTAGATGTAAAGGAAAATTATTTATGGGATCCAAACGAAGACCAAGTAACCAAGTGAAAGAGTTATGCTCAAACTTGTTAAAAAACAATAAGCAGTTGGGTACAAGTTTTACCAATTGATTTACTAATAGTGGGATTAAAGAAATGGAATTATTAATGATCGCTTTTCTAAACCTAACGCGTTTGAGGTTCTGTTGTGAGGTCCGAACAGTTCAAACCCAAGTAGGGTGGGGAAAAAACATGCTCACGCTGTTTCGAAGAAAACCACATGCGAGCATGGGGGAGGAAAATGCTTCCGAGGCTCGCATTCTAGATAGACAAGGTATAGTGGGGTGTCATTGAACCAAATACATCCCTCTTTCATTTTTCAGTACCTCTTTTGTCCCTCTATAATTATTAGAGGAGGTCTGCTTTAACCCTTGGAGGGATAAGCTAATTGACTGAAGTGTAAACTTGTTTTCTCTGCCTGAGATTTAAATTAAAATTTTTAACTGAAAATTTAATTTCTTAATTTAAAAAAAATTATATTTCTGTATTAGATGGTTATAAATGATTCATCAACGCTTTAAATTTTAATAAAATTATTAAATTTATTATTTTTTTAAATTATGTGTGTTGCTGGAAAACCTGACAAATTTATAAATGACATAATTTTATAATATTTTTAATACAAGCTTTGCCAATTTTACTAACAAATGAGTGTTTAGTGCAAATGAGTGCATTTATAACAATAAAAAGAAATATTAATGATGCTTACTTAAACTGTACATACATGTTTTCTAAATTAAAATATAAAGTAATCCTATATTATAAAACTAATAGCAATAGTAATAACTTTAAAACATCTTAAATAACATTTATATTTAAAATACTGAAAAAATGTTAAATTAAGTTTGCATTCTAAAATGTGTAGCTGATGAGACACGTCCTTGTGTAGCCTCATTCAACCAAATCCAAACCTCTTTCATTACCGCTTTTCCAGGGATTGGAGTGACACCATTACTTGCAACAGTTTTTCGGTAACGCCGTTAAATTTTTCAGAAAGTAACTGTAACCTAGTTACTTTTAGCGGTAACAAAGGAATGAAAATTTTCGTTATGTTCACATTGTTGTATGCCAATTTTGAAATTTCACTCCTAAGAAGGGAACGCATTCTTGAAATACAAGCTTTTCTTGGGAGGGAAAAGCAAAATAGAATTGGCCCTAAAGGCGTGACGACGGCTTTCAGCTAGAATTTTTAAAATACGAATGTTTCTCCTTGTCTGTTTACCTTTCCAAGTATCACATTATTAGCTCCAGAATGGCAGGCAAATAAAAACATGTTTGTTTCGCTTTTAAAATGAGTGTTTTGTTAAATGAGCATGTCTTTCAGGGGCTACGTGGAGCTGACCACCCTGGACGACGCGACCTCGCAGGAGATTGGGGAGGCGGTGCGTTTCCAGGGGGGGCGCTACCTCGAGGCACAGATGGGATACTCCACCCGGGAGCACGCTCAGAGCGGCATGCTCGTGGTGCTGGCAGCCGGGGACCCAAAGCTATTCAAGGTAGTCTCATTTGGATGAATTGTTACAATGTCTGCTCATGGCAAAAAAAACCCTTTTGTTTCCTAGCTTGTATTTTCTCAAAGCTTTTTTCTTTCTTTATAAATTCTTAATATATTAAATAAAATTTAAGTAAATCGTACGTAAAAGTACGTATCGTAAAAGAGAGGGTATCAAGCCAATGCAAATGTAATGAATGAATCAAGCAAACCAAACCGTGTATATTAATGAAATTTGTCTTAGGTTTCACTGTTTTAAGACATTTGGACCTAACAAGATAAAATGTATGTCCCTCCTCCCCTATTGAGAGGCCTTTTTTCTGCATATATTTTTTTTAAATTTGTTAAATGCTGTTTGCACTTAACTTTGGTCTAGATGAGCTTTACTCGTACTCAGCATTGATGGGATGCTTGTTCTCACAAATGCGCTTTAAGGAATAAAACTTTGTTTAAGGTTGCCTAACTTAACAAAATCATTTTATTATTCCCTCACTTTTTAGTATTTTCAATGGTGACTAATGAGTGATACTTTAACAATGGCATGCAGATATTCTAATCAATTATAATCAATCTAATCTAATTCTATTATCTTAAACAAATTTTACCAAACCTGTAAGAAAGTATACTAAAAAAAACTATTATTTCTGCGCAAAAATGATATAATTCATTGTTGTGGTTACTGCAGTTTAACTGCCCACGGCAGTATATATCCCCACTATTTAAGTTAAGCATATTAAAAAGTAATAGAACTTTGAAAAAAAAAACTATTTTAAAGTTATTATTTCTTAAAATTATAGTTTATTCCATTATTTCTAGATCATAAATTTTGTCATAATAAGAGAAATGGAGAAGTAAGAAGCGTCTTTTCACATTGCTTATCTAACAACCCTCATACAATGTTTTTTTTTTTTTTTAAACAATATTAACAAGGATTGGATTAGCGTGTTACTTGTAATAGTAACTTTTTTTAGATAATCCTGATAGATGTTTCAGAAAGTAACTAACTTAGTTACTTCTAGTGGTAACAAAGTAGCGAAAAATAGTAGAACTTTTTCGTTACCTCTCACACAGCTCTTCACTGATATTTTAGGCTTATATTTTTTTATTTAACTTTTAACAACGTTAAATTTTTGTTCTTGACTTTTTTCGATGGCCACTATTTCTTTAATCTTGGTACCCTTCGAAAAAATGTAAAGTGATTAAATTTCAAGTTTTCTTATAACTTTACATTTCTAAAAGTAACGGTAATTAGTTTTTGTATTATGTAACTGTTACTTTCTAAAAGTAACTTTCCAATCCCTGAATATTAATGTGTTGTTGTAGGAGTGCGAGACGTGCTTCCACGCGGCCGTCCACACGGCCTACTGGGTGGGTTCCGAGGCCGGCCCGGCCGCCCAGCTGGGGCTGGCGTGCAGCGCCGTGTCGGGGGCAGTGTGTGCGGCGGTGGGCGAGTGCCTGGCGCTGGCAGACAGGATGGCCGTCAAGAGGAAGGACCTGCTCGACATCGCCGCCGTTGCAGGATTCAAGTGCGCACTGGTAAGGAACTTTTGATATAACATCAAATGCTATTTTGGTCCCCGTTATAGAAGCTGCAGATTGCGGATTAAAAAAAAATTCTTATTTAGTTTTCCTTTAGGGGTCATTCTTTCTCTCTCCATCAACCACACAAAAAATGACTATGGTCAGGGATTTTTCTAAAACTAGGCTTTCTACACTTGTATATCAATATGATCAACATGTTGTCACCCTTTTCATTGCTAGATATCCATATGACGGTTACTCTCGCTGCATTTGGGAACTTTTTTTTTTTAAATACGTATAATGGTTTAGTTTTCCTTTAGGTTCATTCTATAACAAATAAACTAAAAAGAGTGCTGTAATTTTATTATTTTTTCCCAATATGCGCATATGTTCAGTATTTTTCATATAAAAAAACTATCAACGGGAGATATTATTAATTTGTATGAAATACTCTGTAATGTTTAACCATTTGAGATAGTTCAATTATATAGTTTACATGCTTTCATACACATATACTAGCGGCATCTGCATGCCACACGTTTTAACAAAATCCATGACCTTGGGTTGTAGAAGCTGATTTGACATGGATTGAAGTATTCATATTTTTTATTACATTACTTTATTTTAAATTCATATTTTACTTATTGTCCTAAATGTTTCAATGGTAACTTTTAATTGTGTTATTGGTGAAATATTATAGTTAAGTCAAATTATTCTGAACTTTTATTTTACTAACAACTACAATTTATTTCTTCAAACGTTATATTAAGCCTTATTAATATTTTCCCTAATAATTCTGCATTTCGCTGATGATTAGCTTTATTTGCATACTATGTCAAATTCCCCTAAACTAAAAGCTTTTACAGTTTTATCTTCGATTTTAATATCAATTGCACCAGTGAATGATGTGATATCAAGCTGCTTGAAATAAAAACAGTTTTCCCATAAAATTGTCCAGGACACTTTTTAATTATATCCTAATAGAAGTCTTTTGTCTTCTCAAGGTGGAGGATAAGTTCCTGCAGCCTCGCCAGTTCCTGTCCGGCCCCTCTGTGAGCATCCGCAACCAGCAGAAGCACCTGCACCTGGCACTGTCCTTGGCGCAGTCCGTCTCCCACCCCACCCACGTCTTGGCGACCGCCAACGAGATGTACAAGCAGGCAAGAAGCCAAGGGTATGACAGAAGGGACGCGTCTGCCGTCTACCTGGCAACTAAGTTCTGATGTGCACCACATCTCATGGTGGTTGTTTTCCCGATGGCATAGTTAATACTCATAATATATATATGATCGCTATTAAACAAAATACTTAGTTATCCAAATGTTTTTTTCCCAACCTGTTCTACTTCGTTTTTAATGTTTTTTTTATCTGATCTGGTTAGAACCTTAACAAAACAAGTCATACAGACGCTTTTCTTTTATGTTCGCAAAGTTGTGTTACAAAAAGGGACATTGCCGTAGTGAACAATTCTTTTGGTATTGCATTGGGACAAATCTTTCTAGATTATTTACTCTGACATTGGAAATGACACAAGTTTCCTGTAAACCGTTATCTCTTAAATGCTGTTGGAAGACTTGATGGAAATAAGTTTAACTATTTTTAAATTTGTTGAATTGGTTCAACTTTTCCAAAATTTCCCACAGCTTCCCACAGCTTCATCCTGAATGATAAAAGTTGTCCAAAAGCCATATTTTGCATTCAGTCTTATCATACCATTATAAAGTTTCTATATCACCCATGTTTTGTATTATGTTAGTTTAATTGTAATCAAAATTATAGCAAAAGGCTTATTAGTTGACTGGTTTTGTGATCAAGAAAATGCAGCATTTATAATGAACAGGATCCAAAGCAGTAATTGCACCTGTGTATCCTCATTAACATAAATCATTTATTTTGTTTTTTTTATTGTAAAAACTTGTGTTATAATAAAATATTTTGAAAATGTTTCACTTTTAAGATTTTTTACTCTGCAGTAAAGAAAAATTCAGGATTTCCTCAAGACTATTAAAATATTAATGAGTTTTTAATACATAAAGATTTTTTTATGAATAAAGTTGCCTTAATATAAACATAATGCAACTTGTATGTTTATATTAATGCAATGTTATGACAATAAATGCATACATTTATTTTCTAGCTAGCATTTGACTGTTTCCTCGTTTGTTATTTAATAATCAACTAAAGCACACAATTTGCTCCATCATCTCCTCACTTAAAACAAATAACTTGTTTTTCATTCAGTTGCAACTAAATACTTAGTGGGTAGGATAAATTGAGTATTTACCCTTGCCTTGGGTGAATATTTATTACTTTTAGTTATTTCTATGCATAAAATATTGTTTTAAATACTCTATTATACATCGATAATTAGCCACATAAATGTATTGTAATTACTTTCAAAGTGTTTTTTTTAATGTACACGAATGCATAGCAATACTAGAATTCATACTTTTCCTGAATATACTATGTATAACGGACTATGAATAGTATTTAAAAATCTTTTCACCAACAAGAAATAAAATTTCTGCATACGTAAATATATAATTTTGAGATTGTAGACAGTTTTAGATTAAATAGATGCATTTGTGGTATAACTGTTACCATTTTCCCAAATCTTTATTTATATGAAATTCCAATGTTAAAGTTTTAGATCAAACAATAATGGTGTTTACATTACATATTTCTCTTTAGAATTGACAATTGATAAACTTCTTTAAAAATAATTATCACTGTTGTTTTATCATATAAAAGTTTGATTTCCCAATTTTACCCTATTATTATAAAGCATTTTAAATAAAAAAATTCTAGAAACTTAGAAATACCCGTGCTCACATCACTTAGTTGCAACATAGTTTTTTAAACTGACATAAAAAGTTAGTTGTAGGTTAGGTATTGGAGTCAAATTGCTCCGACAACTTTGTCTTTCAGGCTTTACTATTCCAGTTCACCTTTTCTATTTTAAGAGAATGTTTGACATTGTTACAACTCCTCAGCTGATATTATTAACAAATATAGAAAAGTTTGCAAGGTTAGTAAATAACACAAAAAAGGATACTTACATAACAATAAAAAATCAATTTATTATTTACTCACTACAAAAGTAAAAAATAATCAGTTTCACTTCTGTATGATTACATTTAAATTAAAGTTAATAGGGCAGAAATTTTAGAGTTGTCTGATTAATGAAAACATTTTCAAAGGTTTAACGTTACACAACAGTTACAAAAATAAACTATTCAACAATCTATATTAGGCTTTAAAATTGAAGTTTCATCAGCCAGACTATGGATATCGGGATAAGTGAGAATACTGTTTTCAGCAGAAAGTATTAAAACAACATTTAAACAATTTAAAAACAAACTTTTGCTTCTTGATCAGCACCAGCAAGACGTATCAACAGATTTCAATATGAAACAGTCAAGCTTTTAATTGTTTCAATTCCATTCTAAAATATTGCAAAACACTTTTTTTGCACAGATTTTAAAATTATTTACTACCAATATAATAAATATTAAAATATATAATATAAAAAAACTTTAATATTACACATGTATCCGAGTTGATTTAAAAAATATATTTTCTTAAAGACTATAACAAGAATATAAAAACCTTTACATTTTGATTTTCACTCATTCAATGCAATTCTTGCACACAACTTTTTATGTACATAAATGTAAATTTCAAAAGAAAATGAAGAAAAAATGGCAATTTGTGCTAATACCTCTCTTGAAATGATTACTTTACTTCCAACAAAGAATTTGAGCATCCAAATAAATATTTAGCATAATTTTGATCATCTCTTTTAGCTCAGTTTCTTTAGGTAGGTTCCTCTACAAAGGCACCCTAAGAAATTTTTGTTCAGTCTGTGACAAGATTGAGCGCTTGTAAAATTGCAGTTTTCAATAAGATGTCCATATCCTTTGTTCTTGTCTGGAAAGGAGGCGCACACGGGGTGAAAAATAACGGACAGTTTGAAGGGCCCATTGGAGGCCGCCAAATGAACAACACATCTCACCAACAGGGCACACAAATAAAGGGGACATGAAGAAGAAGTGGCAAGAAATATTTCCAGAAAGTGGCAGGAGTCGCGTTGTGTCAACAAACATGTATTTGGCAAAAAGAGTGGCGCAGAGATTTGTTGGTCGGGGGGGACTTTGATCCGTGTTGCATGACAGACGACACCCACTTCACTCGCATTGTAGAAGGACGGAGATATTTTAAAATGTCTAGAAACAGATGAGTGAATTTTAAAAAAGAAGCAATGGACAACCGTGTCATGGAACCCTTTGTGCTTCCAAGGACGTGTTCAGCAACTGTCGCAATAAACCTGTGGGAGTCAGAAGACCTTTATGGTGCCCAATTGGAGAAGCATCTCCAGGAGGCAACCGACTGTTGAAACACAGCTGTGGAAGTCTTTTAAGGGGGTCAGAACACGTGCTTATATAACAGAAGTAACAGTTTTTAACTGAAGCATCACCCTTTGGGTTTCTTGTACAGCATTAGATGCACTCACCTAAAGAGTCTTCATCACCCCTTCCCGTACACGCCTCCTGCAGAACAGAAGCCCCTCACCCCTTGGGCTTCTTGTAGAGCTCGAACGCGGAGCCCCTGTTCTCGTGGTGGTTGAGCAGGGAGGAGGGGGGCGGCTGGGGCGGGGAGGAGTGGTGGTCGTAGGGCGGGGGGTACATGGGGTCCCTCCGGCCGCCCCTGTAGGGCACGTTGTGGTAGGGGCCCCCGTTCTGCCAGTTTCCCCCCTTGCCCCCCACGTACCGGGCCGTCACGTCGTAATTTCGGTCCAGGGAGGAGCCTCGTCCGGAGTCGAAGCCCCCGTCGTCCTGGCCCTTGTAAGGGGGTTGCGGCTGCTGGCTCCTCGGAGGAGGGCCCCCTCTAGGGGTGCAGGGCTCGTACACGTTCCTGGTCACAAAAGAAAGAGCGAGTTTATAATTTCAACTAGTTTATGTTTGCTAATCTGAAGGCAGTACACTAAAAAGTTCTTGTCTTGCTTCTTATACAGTCAAACTCAGTGGGAAAAAGACTTCGTTTGCAACTACAACTCATTTATTACACCATGTTCCGTACCTTGAATTGACTTAATGTTATAATATTTGCTTATAACTACAAATTATAATTAACAAGGTTATAACAATAAAAATATATGTTTGTATGATATCCAAAATGCCCTCTGAAAGAATTTATTAAAAAAATTATGTTTCAATACTTAAATTTTATTTTATTCGACAAATGATGCAAAAAGTAATCAAATTTGAAATTTATTTCCCATCTAAAATATGAGTGACTGGTATTAAACTACTGTACTATTAGTGACTGGAAATTAAACTACTGCTACTAATAGCACATAGAGCTAAAATTTATTCAATAAGTGTCATTTTACAACTTTAATTAACCTTGTTTATAATGTTACTCGCTTATAACATCATAATCATCGTGGTCCTTTGAATGACGCTATAACTGTGTTACACTGCATTTTATTCACGATGTACAAGCAATCAATGGTCTGCAGCTAAAAAAACAGGGAATTTTCATTTACTATCCTTTCCTTATGTTGCTAGATGGCTGTAGATTCGTTGTAAATTCATCTATAGTTTACGTAACCAAGACCATAAATAAGGAAACTCTTAAGTTGTTATAACAACTTAACTTAGGTAAGACAGGACATTTCTTTTCAAATATGGGTGACCTCCTTAAGCATTCCATTGCACTTGCACCACATCCGACCGATGACGTCGCCAGTCGATATTGGGAGGCCAAGATTAGATGTTGGATAAAGTAACCAAATATATATGTAAAATGGACACAATATTCATTTTTTAAAAATTCGTGACACTCTGTTGTGTTCCTACCTCTGGGTGTAGTATGCGGGCGGTGAGCAGTTGAAGTCGAGTGAGTTGCGGCTCCTCTGGGAGGAGTAGGGGGGCGGCTCCGGGGAGAAGTCCGTCTGTCCCGGCTCCTGACCCCATTTGGGGGGAGGCGGCTGCTGGTACTGGCCAGGCTTCGGGGGAGGCACCGGACGACCGTCACTCATCCTGCAAAGAAGCACATTCTTAATATCCAAAAACTATACATTTTCATACAGTAATTAAAAAAATACCCTAAATACTAATTTTATAAGGTAAGGTTTTCAATTGAAAAGCAAATGGTATGTGCTGCTAATGAGGAAGCTTATATTTTGAATATTTCCAACAAGGAAACACTGTTTGCATACAAAATTTTGTCTCTCAAACACTAGAAAGTTGTATTAGAAAAAGTTTTATTATCTGATTCACCGGAGCAGTTGAAACAGCTTTATTAGGCAATCAGAGCTGCCTGCAAAGGAATCTGTTTGGTTGAAAGTAAGATCGTGAAGAAGACTTTAATTTTAACTTAAATTTTGTTGTGGTTTTAGAGAAAACACAGTTTGAAGGAGGTTTGCTTCTCAATTATGTTAGGGTTCCATACCTCTGCTGGTAGCTGGCAGGCTTAGGGGGTGGGGAGGGTGGAGAAGGCCTCTCTTCAGGATGTCTGGAGAAGAAGAAAGTCATTAAAACATAAAATAAAACATGGGTACACTGAAAGAATATGCAAACACAATAATTTCGTGGAAAGGTTACTTTTAACCTTAAAAAACTAAAAATGAAAGCCACAGTATTAATTTATGTGTGGGACACTTTTGAGAGTGTTACTCATCATGAGCATGTAAGTCTTAAAAAATTAAAGATATTCTCTTTAAAATACAAAAACAATTTAGCAAACACAACATAAAAGTTATCTAGAAAGCTATATCGATGTTTTAGAATAAAAAGTGAACTATATAAGGCACAAAAATATTTTTAAAAATACTTATAGATAAGTACCTTTTAAAGGATTATAAACAAAAATAAGTACTTTCTAAGGTTTTTAAACTCTGTATGAACCCAGATAAGAGAAATGGATGATTTTCAACAACTGTTGTTGTTACCTGTACTGTGTGGTTGGAGGGGGCATCCTTCCCCTGGGTGTGGGGTTGTCTTTTGGGGGTGGGGGTCGAGAGGAGTAGCGGGGGGAGTATGGGTCACCCCTCTGCTGGGAGGAGGAGTAGTGGTTGTAGGAGTCGCTGCTGTACGACGAGCTGTCGAAGGCACCGCCCTGCAAAGAGACATTGATCAGTGAAGCCAATTTGAACATTAAACAATCAGTATAAGTAACAGTCTGCCTGCTTCAAATGAAAACGTTGTGTGCCTCCCCCTATTAGTAAAGAGCTCTAGATGGCAGGTCATTCTCAAGTTACATTTTGTACCTAAAGTTTAAGGCTATATGCAAATAAACTTAATTCTTATTTTAAGAAACCTTATGCCCCCTTCCGAGAATCTATTGCGAAAAAGTCGGAAAAATGTCTGACAACTCAAACTTATAAAAATTTTGATTTGGGATTTAAAAATACAACTCCAAGAATTATAAAGGCATCACCACAAAACCCACACTCTATCAATCCATTGCTTCACCACACTTCTAAATTTGATAAAAACATATATTTGAATAGTGGCAGAACAGAACTTACCATTCTTCCATTGGTCCTCTCCAAAGAATGTGGTTGAGCACCCCCAGTGTTGATGTAGTCAGGGGGCTCACGTGCTGAAAAACGCAGTTACATACTTCAGATAATTTATGAAAGAAAGCGCAGAGGATTCTAACATTTACTTTTCAATCCCTTTACATTTAAGATAACCAGAAACTAGTTTAGCAAAAGAATATTTTTTAATATTCATTGATTACAACATTCTTATTTTTGATTACCTGTTTAAGTCAAATGTTTAAATAAAAGATATGCATATTTATTTTTTAAAAACTACATAAAAATACAAGTAAAATATACATAAAAAAAAGATGACAAAAAGCATCCTATAAAGAATGACAAAACATGTTATAAAGAATGACTGAAAAGCGAATGACCAGAGGATTTTTACCCTGGAAGACAGCACACACACAAAAAGCAGAAATAACCAGCCCCAACACACACAAGAAAACCCACAGAAGAGGCACCTCTTTTGACGCACACAGTTGGAGGTAAAGCAAAGCCAATCAAAAGCGTTGGTTGGAGGAAATAACCAGTCCCAATGCAAGGAAACCCACAAATATCCCTTTTCCCACATACAGTAGGAGCCAAAGCACTCTTAAGTATTGATTGGGCTGATAAAGATTGTTACCCTGGAAGGCCACAAAAAAAGCAGAAATAACCAATCCCAGCACACACAAGAAAACCCACAGAGAGGCATGGAAGAAGTACCCTTTTCCCGCATACAATACGATCCAAAGCAAATCACTCTTAAGCATTGGTTGGGCAGATTGTTATTTGAGAAGTGCAGCAGCGGTGGTTTTACCTTCCACCAGGAGGGAGTGCCTCCCCCTTGTGGCGAACATCCGCTCTTGCTGGGCGTTGCGGAACTGGGTGGGCTTGCTGGCGCGGTCCACACGCGGCGCGCCCGGGCCCACATCTTGTTGGGGCTTCGCATCTGGGGAAAGTGTTGGACATTGGATTTGGACTGAAGCATTCAAGAGTTAACTTCTCTCTGTCCATCCCCCCCCCACACACACACACTACCTCTAACGTTTATAAATATTGTTTGTCCCAACTTGGAGTCCCAATTTCTTCTTTATGTGTTCCAAGTAGATGTTCAGTGAGATAACACAGGATGTACAAAACAGCCAACATGATGGACAAGTTTAAAGTTATCTGGGTAGAGGCCAGGGGTTGGACATTGGATTCGGACTGAAAATTTATGCAGAACTGCAGTAAACCTTTCTATGTTTTCCCCCCACACTACCCTTCATGTTTAGAAATATTGTTTGCACTGTGCAGAACATTCAGTCTTCCCTAGTCTGTGTTGGGAATGGTAGGGTTCAGTTTTTTTAAGTGTTCCAAGTAGATGTCCAGTGATATACAAGACATCAGACGCCATAGACAAAGTTACATTATAATTTAAAGTTACATTTCATTTTGAACCTCCGAGTTTGCACTGGCCTTATTTACTTAAAAGACGCATTCTAACAGATGACATGGTAGGAGCATCCTTCTTAGATTGAGATTTGAACTAACAGAACTGAAACAGGTCCCCGTAGAAGATTGTTGATATGGTTTATTTGGGGGGACTGGGTTTGACTCAAGTGAGTGAAGCCAACATCAAACGCTTCCAGAGTGGCTTCCTTAGAACAATGACCTTACACCTGATGAGACTTAAGTTGTTGCTTTTTTATCTGTGCCGCAAGCAGTCCTTTAAGCAACCTTCTCCTTCCCAATGGAATGGGAATTGATATACAAGAGCTAGCGGACTCGCCAATTCTTGTTTTGGGTCCTAGCCTAATGATTGCTGACATAAACCTCATTTCCCTGATTAGTAACAAATTTGACAGTATGTAATATTCTCCATAGATAAAGAAATAGCAATGCTCTTGCTTAAACAATTCCATATTTTTTTATCCAGCTTTCTACCACTATTTATAAAAATTAATTTTGTTTAAAGTTATAAGGTTATCTTTTAAACATTTAATTTGATAAATAAAACCTTAAAGGAAAATGTTAAATCATGACTAATTATTAGTCATGTTTTTAGTCAAGTAATAATTTCAATGATGAAAATAACAAATACACTGTCATGTTCTTAAGAATAAAAAAAATCCTATTTTTACAATTAATCTTAAAATCCAAAGTATTTAATGTGCTGTGCAATGTATGTCAAATTAATCTATACAATTGAACAAGGTTGCGATATTAGTCAAAATATCCTAATTAAGATTTCTTTCCATTGATGATTTTACAACTGTACATTGCAAATTTAATGTATTTTTTTTTAACATTTATGTTTTTATTGGATTATTTAATGGATGCTAAGTGAAAGTGTAACAAAATATTATTGAATCAATTAAACTGCAACTCCAACAAATATTTTTAATATTATACCTGGAATGTTCTTAATAGGAGAAACAGGAACACTGTCCCTTGGATCACTTCCTAGAGACATGAGGGGGTCCTGGAAAACAGAGCGGGTTTTCATTTAAAAGTTTGCACAAAATATGAAGAACCTTGATAAACAATGCAATGATTATTCATTCCAAAGCATAAATGTGACTTCTGAATGTCACACTATGTATCCCCAAAACTATAAAGCTAACATGGATGTCAGTGAGCCATAACATTTTCTTATGCATCTTATCCTTTAAAGAATTGTTTGATGATTTATCACTGAATATTTTAGTGAACTAATTTGCAACCTGAGAAGTTCAGTAGTTGATTTTATTTCTTTTAGATTGTGTCGAAATTCAATTTAAATTAGGTTCTGCAATCCAAGCAAAGTTTTTGCAAAAAGAAGCAAACGCTCAACAGACAGAACTTAGATAAATGTTTTGACACTTTTGTATGACAACAAAATATATAGATATTGGGATTTTACAAACTTTAAATTAAAAAGAAAACTTGGAGCACCGAAGATTTAAAAAAAAAAGATGTGTCATAATCTAACATAATTTAAACGTAATTACTTTAATGCACTGTGATTACTTCTCCCTTAGAAGTGACAATCTTACAATTAAACATTAGTATAAAAAAAAATGTAACCAATAGTTTTTATACACACCTGTTGCTGTAGAAAATCATATGGAATCTGAAAAATATGAAGAACATAAATAGAGTAAAACCAATTTATTATTTTGATCCATAATATGTTAATAATACTTTTCCAATTAAAAAAAATTAGAGGTAAAATATAACAAACCTTTTCTACATTTACAGTGTCATTAAAAAACATTTTATTATCCATCTGACAACAAAAAAAAATTGTGATAAAGAAAAATAAATGTAAACGAAGAAAATTCTGCGGTAACTCTCTGTATCTATGGTAACTTCTAATAAGATAATTTTACACGTTGGATTTTTAGAAACAATCCATGTGCTTTCTGGTCTAGTGATTATACACATCTCATTTCATTAAAAAATAACAATACCTTTAAAGAAATTTTTAAAAGTGAGGACAAAGCTTTCCCCTCAAAATAAAAAAAAATCTATTTGAATCAAATATATTATAAAAAGAGAGAGCGATTGCAGATATTTTACACTCTTGCTGGAAGTAATTGGAATAGAAATATGTACAGCAATTATGAACATATTCTTAAAGAATTAACTCGAACTATTATTCTTTAATAAAATTTCATGTCTTAAAAATAATCAGTGCTAATTAAAATATTCCAAGTTTATTTTTTTTAAAAAAAGAAAGAAATTTAATCTGATAGGGAAAAAGTAAATGAACTTTTCTCTCTAAAGGGAAAAAGTTTAAGATTTTTCCCTTAAGGGAGAATGGGCGCGCTTGGACCGCGGGTCTCCAAACTCAAGTGCCTCAATGTTAATGCAATGGACAAAAACTTTTCTCTGCCCCATTTCTCCGGCTGTATTGAATATTTTGAAAAACATTTTTTTTTAATGACAAATGTAGATAACTTACAAATCTCTCTGTAATACCACTTATTGAAATTGCTTTGAAGATTTTGTGTAAAATTATTTATTGAATTAAAAAAAATATTTGAACCCATTTCAAAAAGTGGGATTGGTGGGACCTGTAATTTATCACATAGAAAAATCTGTGAAAAAATTTTCAATACCGCCGGAGTCATATGGCTTCTAAAATATTTTTTTCTCCATTGGATTAACATTGAGGCACTTGAGTTTGGAAATCAGCGCACCCATTTCCCCTTAAAGTGCTCCTTAAATAGAGAGAAATGCACTACTTGTCTGTTGCGTGGTCCCGCCTGCATGAGCAGCTGCGAGTACCCTGGAGGGGACTCCTCCTGCGTGGCGATGGAGGGGTCGGAGGAGGCCTTGACCAGGTCGCAGCTGCGCGAGGGGCCCCCCTCCAGGTCGCTCTCCGGGGACGATGCGTAGCTCAGCCGCGACGTCATCGGGAACAGGAAGTCGTCAGAGATCGCACCCTCCGGCTACAGAAGAAGATCACATTAGCATGAACAATGGTAAGAACTGCCAGATGCCAAGAGGCTACTTGTTTGGCTTCTTTGCAAGATAAAGAAAGATCTATAATACCAGGGATTGGAGTAACAAGTTACTTGTAACAGTTACTTATGTTTAGCTTTCTCTACAAAAGATAAGGATATTAATAGGCTAGCCCGAACAAAGTCAACACTCTGAGGGATAAGCAAACTGACTGAACTTGTTTTCACTGCATGAGATTTAAATTAAAATTTTCAACTGAAATTTAAATTTTTTTAAATTATATTTCTGTAGTAGATGGTTTTAAATAGCTCTTCCATGCTTCAAATTTAATAAAATTATTAAATGTATAATTTTTAAAAAATTAATGTGTGGAAAACCTGACAGCCAATGTGACAGGTTCTTATACATGTGTATCCCTCAAAGGAAAGATCAATGCCATACATATTTAAAGAGGTAACCTGTTTGGCTATTTTTCTTATCAAGACATCTATAATACTAATAAGAATAGCATGAACAATGTTAAGAAAGATCAATGCTAGATATTTTTTTGGCTATTTTTCTTTTCTCTTGTATATATGTTTTTTTTTGGCCAACCCATCTCGGCTTCCGCACATATTGGAAGAAAATAAATAACTATATTTTGGGTTTAGGTTGAACTAATGTCGCACTAGAGCTACACGAGGACTATTGGTGACAGAGGGCGTCATTTAGAACCACAGTCAAGTGACGAGCCTAGCACAACTTTTAATCCTTTGGGAAAAAAGTTTTAAAATCTGTCCAAACTAAGGTCATTTTCTACACTTCATGTGCCTCCATCAACATGGTGGATGATCCCACAAGTAGAGAGCTGTTGAATCAGGAGAGATACTTCCAGTTATATGTGTATATATGGATGGTAAAATAAAGGATATACATTAATGACAATAGATGAAACCATGACCATGACCAAACTTCATTTATATAAAAAAAATTCTTTTGTCACAATATTTACGTATTTATTCTGAGATTTGAAGTACACCCGACTTGTGATGCATTAAACACAGCCATGGAATTTCTCTGAGTTTTATGAATCCACACAAAAAGAAATATAATAACTAAATAGGGAAACTTGACATCTTCCACGATACACCCAAAAAAATGATAAACTCATTTTTTCACTATATTCCATGCAATAAAAAAAGAACAGCTGTGCTGTCCACAACAACATTTTGTTCAGAGGGTTAAGTCAATGGATAAAATTAAACTGTTCCCCAAAAGGAACAGGCTGAATCCACCATTTAAATAGCTTGTGAATTGAGAGGAAACAGCGTCAATGAGTGTATTTGGAGCCCAATCTCACCTTTGTCTCTGATATCCAGATGGCCTGCTGCTGCTGTTTATCGATGGCCTCCCTCAGCTTCTTATACCACATGTCTGCACTCGTCAGCGTGATGGTGGCTGCAAGCACACAATCACCACTCAGTAAGATTTTCTACATAAGGATTGTAAGGACTCGTGTCTGGTGAAAATTACCAAAATGAAAATTTAATGTTTTGGCTACTTATCAACAACTACAGGACAATTTTGAATACCTTTATGAGTAAACAAATGTAATCTTTAACAAATAAAGCTGACGTCCTCAAGGGAATCAAGTACATAAAATGCTACAAGTTAAAAAGGACCTGAAGGGAAAGTAAAATATAAGAGGGACAATAAAACAGTTTTCAGAATGGTACCTAGTGTTGAATAAATGTGCCCACAGTTTCATTGTATGAATTTAATAGCAACCCCATCTTTCACACGTCCTTTAAAAAGGGGCACCATTAGGACATACTAATTTGAATTTCCTTTCAAAATTATTTGCACTAAAAAGTCACGACTTGGATACTATATATATATTTTTAATTAGCTGAAGCATCTGATTGTAACACGAGAAATCGCTTTCTTTAAAATATCATATAATAAAAGAACTAGCATATTTCTTTCTAAAAACAAGGCAAGACGCTTAAGTAAAAGGGGAACATTTTTATTGTCTTAGATCCAAAAAATTTCTATCCAAAATAAAGTGGCCGTATAACATAACACAAATGTGACTCACCAGTGAAGACGTGCGCCCACAGCTTCTCTAGCTTGGTGGCCTGGTCGTGCAGCTTCTTGGAGCTCTTGTGCGAGGACTTGGGGAGGCGCGAGCGCAGCTCCTTCACCGTGTGCTTGCTCTCCGCACGCACAAAGATCACGATCGGGTGGAACTGGGCATAGTTCAGCCGGTCCACCGCACCGGGCGTGATGTCCAGGACGGCGTGCTTGCCCTGAACACATTTTTAAAAAACAGTTCAAGTCTAAAATAACTGCATTAAAAAAAATCGTACGATTATTTACCAAACAAGATGAAGCACAGCTTAGTCCAGTTTTAGTTTCGCATGCACAGATAAAGCAACAAAATGACTGATTCTAGTACAGAAGAAATTAACTTGGATTCTTAAAATGAAATGAAATACTTTATTTGATTTAATTATTAATTAACATTTTTCATTATTATGAAATTTATTCCTTTTAAATTTCTCTTCATAAATTGAAATTTAGCACTGGCCAATGATCTACTGAACAAAGAGAGTGAGTAAGTTTATTGTTTTTTTAAAAGGAGGGATACATATTTTCAGAAACGGTTCAAGTTTTAGTATAAAAAAATGTCTCTCAAAGAAAAAGTCTTACGATTGTATTCACCGACAACAATTAGGTGTGGCTGGGTCTCCGACACGGTTCTAGTTTAGGATTAACTGTCAAAATGGTATCCACCAGCCCTTTATCATGAAATTAAGCCTGGATTAAACCAACTCATGAAAGGGTTTAAACCCAGATTAACTTGGCTCGGCCAATTGCATGCACAGATAAACCAACAAAATGACTGATTCTAGTACCACACTATATACAGAAGAAACTAACTTGAATTTCTGACTCTTAAAAACTGAATGAGAAATACTTAATTAGTGATTTAAATGTTTCATTCTTATGAAATTTATTCTTTTTAATTTTAAATATATAAATGATTTAGAAATTCAGCACTGCCCAATGATCTGCTGAACAAAGAGAGTTAATTTTTTTAAAAAAGGAATTATGGATTTAAAAGCAAAAATGAGGTTCTTTTCAAAGATAAGGAGTCCCGAAAACAGCTTAAAACGTAAGTGCTCTTGGAGGTTGTTAGGATCCAATAAATCCATGCAAAGGTTTTAAGAAAGTATTTGCAATAATATTTGCAATTTTAATAATTTATTAAATTGAAGTGAATCCAGGTACTTTTGGGATTTAAAAAAGAATAAGAACCTTTTCAATGATCTCTTTAATAGCACTGAGTCGGACGATTCCAGAGGATTTTTGACTTTTAGGAACGTCATCCGAGTGGCCTTCCATTTCTGAAACACAGAAAAGGCAATTATGCAAACCATTTCTTAGAAAACTTTTACTTATTGTATGTTTAGTAGTAAATATCATCAGTAGGAGTAAAGTAAGAATGCTATAAGTTAATAGTATTTTTTACAATCACATTCATATATTTGATGTGCTTTAAATTAAATGTTTTTAATGTAATTTAAAACAGGCTTCAGACTGATTCATTTATAGTTAGGCCAAAAAAGTAAATGACATGAAAGTAAGGAAGTATCTTTTTTAAAATGTGGTAAAAGTTACTTTCTAAAGCATTTTTCCTTTTTCTGGACAGAACAAAACAGCCTACACAATACATATTTGCATAGTATGTTAAAACAAAATGTGTTCACTCACGAGGTGACGCATATTTATCTGGATAGTCTTTTAACAGCTTGTCTCGAGCCACATCCGCCAAAGCTCCAAACAAAACGATGGGGCGAATGAAACCAGCTGAAAATAAAACAAGTTTTTTTTTAAGAGAACCACAAATATATTGCATACATCAATATTTCCAAAACAGTTTTTCGAAAATCTACTTACGATGCCTCAGTGCGACTCTTTCGTAGGCAGGAAACTTGGATTGTCCGTCAGCTGCAAAAATAAAGACAAACTTGTTAAAAATAGAAATACACTTACTTTCAATTAAAAAAACATCTTAAAAAAAGTACAGTATCTGAGAAAATTTAAAGGCATTTTAAGGCCACAATACTAATGAAGGTTGCTATGTCAACATAATGTAGCACGAACGCTTGGCAGTATTTTTCTTCGCACTTAATGTTTCATTTTGATTTCATGAGGTATGATTAAATAGTCTTTAAACTTAGTCATCTTTTACACAAGGGTCAGATTTTTCTCATTTCGCGTTAACTTTTATGGGAAAATTATGTTTTTAAAATGTGTATCACTAAATATGTTGCTTCAAAACAATATAAATTTGTTTTACAGCACACTATCACAAAATAGTAACATTTTTATGTATAATTGTCAAAAAAAATCCGACTTCAAAAATTAGTTTAGCAAAATCATAAGAGGCTACCCCAAAATAACATTAGCTCAATAGGAATAGGTGTAGTATAAAAGGTACATCCCTGAAGGAATAAGTTAGAATTTTGCTTACTAAATGCTATTACTAACAGTTGAAATAATTAAGAAGTTGCTCCCTCCCATAATAATTTCTTGCAAAAATCATTTTTAAAGCTTTGTTTTGGTTTATGGATCATTTTTTTTTAAATTCTATCTTCAAATTGTTGAAAAGTTAAATGAAGTTTTTATGAGATGTTTGCTACTATTTCTCAAATAATTTGTTTATAAACAACTAAAATCTAAAATAAACGTATTCATGCACAAGTTTATAGTTTAGCAAGTAGTAAGTGTCCTATGCTGTATTAAAAAATACAGTCACAGGAATCTATGTCCACTCTGTTACCACTTTGGTTTAGTGGAAACAATAAATATTTCCTTGCTGACAAAAATAGACATCTAATTTTACACAAACATTGGTAAGTGACGAGAAATATTTTCATAATCTATGCACAAGTATTTTTAAGTCGAAGCCATATTTTATTTTTATGTTACATGACAGAGTGGAGATTTCTTTTCGAACCACTCACCGAAGACGACGTCCTCCCAGTGGTCCTTTGAGAGGGACTTGGACCTGCGTGCGGACCTCCGCTTGAAGAAGGAGCCCCGGCTCTCCGAGGAGGCGTCCTTGCGCGCCTGACACTGCTGGTCGGCCGCCCACTGCTCCGCCCTTCAACACAAAAATCAAACAAGGTTTTTTTTTTTAAGATCTTACATGGTTAACGATTTTTTTTAACTAAACTATTACATCTTACATTAACCCTTCAAGGGATATGCATACTAGAGGAAATGTAAACTAGTTATTACTGTATAAGATTGAAAATAATTTTTTTTTACTGAGAAATAAATTTTCTCAGTACAAAAGTTTAAATTGTAAAAAATTATAATTTTTTAATTATATTTCTGCAGCTAAGGAGATGATTTTAAATGACTCTCCTTCCTACTTTAAATTTTAAAATTTAGTAACATTTTTAAAAATTGTGTGTGTTGTTCGAAATCCTGAACTCCTGTAACTGGTCTATACGTGTGTAACCCTCAAAGGGTTAAATAAAATCTTCATATTCATGGCATCTAACTTTTTAATAATGTGCAATGACCGACAGCTTGGGACCTATCTCATTTTTGCACACATCATGGACACAACAACCACAATGAATCTGTTTTTCTAGAAATGTTTTTAAATATTCCAATTTCATTATTCCTAAGCTATAGAAAATTGCAACTTTCTACTGCAGATTAAATATCCACCACCTTGCATTGGGCGATATTTCCCTACTTAACTAAAATAGTTCAAATATAAACTTGTCAAAATATAAAAAAACTTCTGTGATTCAGTGCTTGTTTTAAGTTAAAAACAAAGTCAGCACAAACAAAAAGTTTTTAAAGGATTTCTTTTTTTTACTTCCTTATTTTATGTATAATTTGTGCAAATATCTTGCCTGATCTAAGAAAACCCTGACTATAGGCACAACAAATTTTCAGTTACAGAAAATTGTGTGCATGATTACCCTTAAGCTGCCCATTTATCCTATTTTTTGGCTTCCTTATAACGTCAATCAATTAACAATCAATCAACGTCAATCCCATTACGTCAAGCTACAAATAAAGTGGGATCTCAGAACTTTTTTAAATATATTGACATTTTAGGGGCATTAATAGAAACTAAATTTTAGGGCCCCCTAAAACTTGGGGACCCTTATGGTAGATGCTGCTTGGACGAGATTTTGTTCTTTAAGCTATTATGTATAGTTTCAATTTGTATGTGCTCACCTGCTTGCGTTGGGGATGACGCCCTTCTGTATCTCCTGGTGTGTCCTGGAGAGACGGAAGGCGAGCCACGCGCCCACCACCCCGTTGTGCATGGTGTTGACCACATGGAACACCTCCCCAGAGTGGAAGCCCAGCTCGCCCTTGCCACTGCCCTCGTAGGAGAAGTGCGTCCTGTCAAGGGGAGGTTAGTTTAAATGACCGTCACACTCAAGTTCTATGATTAGCAGCATGTATTAGAATCATGCATCCTTTGGAGGCTCGCAGGCGTTTTTTTTGCTTTGCTTTTCACGCATGAAGCATAAGGGAATTTCCACAAACAAAAGCTGCCCATTGTCCACCAAAAGGATCTCTTGGGTGGAGATGGCTTTCATACAACTGTTTGCGGTGTTAACTAGATTACTGGTATGAATGCAAATCAGCACCATCTAGAGTGGATTGAGGTTGTGCGGGTGGTGCCAGAAAACTAACTCGTACAATGTCACCCTTGCCGCTGCCCTCATACAATCAAGATTAAGCGACACCCGAGTAGGCAACCGTTAAGGGTGACACAGCGTCAGGACTTGGGAGCATATTTAACGTGCAGATGGGGTATTAGTCGGACATTTTTGGCTGCACGGGCCGTTTTATAGGTCGGCAGTTATTTTGCCGATGCCCGGACCCAAACCTGGAACCTTCTGCGTGCAAGGCGAACCACTTAACCAACTGAGTTCCCCAGCTTAAAACAAACAGTAGTATGTAAAATAAGAAGTAATGTAAGTTCATAAATAGTAATTAGTAAACAAAATATTAGTAAAAATATGTATTTACCATGGAGAATTAAATGAAAAAATAATTTCAATTAAAAGTCATTTATAATAAAAAATAATTTCAAATAAAAATATTTTTAATTAGAAATAATTTGAATCAAAGTTGATTAAAATTAAAACTAAATTTAATTAAAAATAATTTTAATTGAAAAATAATATTTAAAAAATTGACCCTTCCCCCCTCAGAAAAATCCTAGATCCCCTACTGGTTACAGCTACTTAATATGAACAGCATCTAGTTACAGATACTAATTACAAAAAATAACTAAAATACAGTTAGTTACTTTTAGAAATTGCAATTTAACCATCTCACTGTTTTTCAAAGAGGACCAATATTTAAAAAAAAAACCACTGCAATTAGAATTTTTTAAAAACTGTGCCAGCGTCCTGTGAAGTGAAGGTTCGGTTAAATTATCATTACACACTAGAGCTACCACTGGGTATTTATTGGTGACAGGCAGTGTTATTTAGAACCATGCATCCTGTGAAGGAGGAGGACAATATTTGGTTTAATGCTTTTCATGTATGAGGCATTTTCCTTAAGGGGACATTGATTTCTGAAAACAAAACTAACTTGAACAATGTTAATCTATGTAGAAATGAGTTTTTCATGACTACCATAAAAAAATTCATCTGTTGGTTCCGAACTTAGGACAAGCAGGAAAAAAGGAATACATTTATACTAGAATAAATAGAAAACCTTCTGGACTCAATTATGCAAAAAAAACTATTAATTAATAATTTTAAAAATCGTGAACTAAATCTACCACATAGATTTAACATAGGAATTAAAAGAAGTCCTTTAAAGATATCCTTTGAATCAGTGGTATGTAACTATTTTTGAAAAATTCAGGACACTATAGTATTTAAATACAATCCAACAATAAGATTATCATAAAACTAAAAACAATTGAAATCACTGAAACAAATGAAGCTTTATAAGTGATTAAACATGAAGAACTACTACAAAACTAATTAAGGGTTTTCAAGATGTTTTAAGGGTGGAATAAAGAAGTAAAAAAAGAAATGGATTTCACACATAAATACTTTACCTTATATAAAATGAGTCTCCTTTCTGATTGGCAACTATCTCATCATACTCTAGAAAACACAAATCAGGATATGAGAAGAATATCAGAAATGGGCATTACTTGGAATTCAATATTTTATAATCATTTTTAATTGATGTCATAAAAATATAATAAAAATTAATGAGTCTATTATTAGAAAGATTAAAATAAATTGCTAATAAATGATTTATTGACAGAAACATGAGCTTTTATCTCAACTCAATGAAATACTTGTCCAGAACCATTGGTGTTAGGAGGAGGAGTGTACTTTCAGTGACACGAATAAGTATTTACAAATTGGAAATTTCATCCTAAAAAAATCCCTCACCTTCCTTGAGGTGCTGCACAATGAGGTTGACATGATCCTGGATGTGAAGGAGGAAGAGCACCGCCTCCTCGCGCGTCACGCCCGCCATGTCCTTCTCGTTCACCTGAAAAACACTTTCGTTTAGTTTAAATCTCCAAACACATTTCATTGGGGAATTTAATTCGGTATCAGAAAGAAAGCCCAGCAAAATTCAAGTTTAAGTGATCCATTTTCCCTGAAATGCAAGATTAAGCTGCCACAGATTTTACTGTTAAGTCAATGCAGTTATCGTATCCCACACTGTTCCTGAACATACATATATTACTGGAAATACCTCTTCAGACACAAAACCTCTCGCTGACTGACAGAGCGACATGGTCAGGGGAACCATTGACAAGCAGCACCCCGACTACACTGGAAGTATTTCTTCTAGTCAGATACTGATGAGATGTACCTGTGTGATGCAATCACATGACCTTTCAGTAGTGCACAAGAGGTACTAAAAAAACTTGGATAATTGGGTGAACATGCAGGCACACAACACCAATCACTATCAAGTAAAAATACAAAACCAATTTTGATGGTCGCATCATGGGTTGCAACCGTACATCCCCGGCCATGTCCAGGGTTCATACTCTATCTATGATAGTGAAATTCAGGCGTTTCTAAGGAGTTTTTCAGGAGTGCAGCAATGTCAATTCAGGAGGTCACAAGGAATAAAATTGAATATGTTTGTTTATTATCGTATTAGTCTAACGACTTCACCGCACTTCAAATGACGAAACAGAAGGGAAAAAAATCATCTGAAGGTGTGGTGCATTCCAGGACAATTAACTATTATCACAATGTCTGAACTCGATTTTGTGCATGTAGACTTATTCCGAATAAAGTAAAGTCGTCAATTTTTTCAGGAGAGGGGGAAAAAATATCATACTAATTTCAGGAAAAATATAGACACAAATTTCAGGAGTTATAAGGGCCCTTAAAAGAAAAAATTGAAATTCAGGAGTTTTTCAGGAATTTCAGGAGGTGTACGAACACTGCATGTCTCTCCATGTGTAGCCAAACCCAAAAAAAAGTAGTCTGGCTTGCACACTCTACATTTTGTCCCCAAGTGGGTGCGTGGCACCAACACCAGGACTGTAGATTTGAAGAATGACATGAGACTAGAACTAAAATAAACATAGAACAGGATTGTGTGTTTCAGAGAGTGAGGGCTGTGTGCCCGGACTAACATCTAGGTTCAAATATATCAATTAAATTTCATAATGTGTTTATTCTAAAATCTGCAAATGCCTTTAAATTTATTAATGAATAGTCAAATTCTAATAATACCAATTGAATTAATAACTTATCTTCCAATCCAAAACAGTTGTCTTTTGAACCGACTAAACCTCAGCAACATGTACAAAGAGTATCCTGGTCTCACCTTGAGTATCCTGTCCCCCGGCTGCAGTCCCTGGAGGGAGGCGGGGCTGCCCGGCTGGACCGCGGTCACAAACACGCCCGCCTCGTTGCCCCCCGTCAGACGGATGCCCACGCTGCCCTCCTTCACGAAAGAGATGAACCGAGGCTCCGGCCTGGGGAAAACACAATGCACTCTTCAAGTGGACAGGCAAACACTAAAAAGGTCTTGTTAACAAAACATTTCTTTTCTAGTGTAACCTCCTACATAATAATGCCATTCGTATGTATTCATATTCTCTTTGATAACTAATAGATTTTAATTATAATGGAAAATTAAGTATTTTTAATTCATTCTAATGGCAATCTATCAATCAAAGATAATCATGACATGATCAAAGAATGCACTCTTGAAGCTATTCAAGCGACTCCAGGAACCAAACATTATATTTGAAACATCATTTTTTGTTTGCTTTCTTAGAGTATCTTAATTACAAAATAAATTATGAAGGTAAAAAAGTTAGAAAAACTATTTGCTAATCTTTGCCATGAAGAATGAACATTTTATCTCTGATTTCTTCCTTTTTTGTTCATGCAATAAAAAAAGAAATACTTATGAAAAAAAATATAATTAGTTTATTTTCTTAGTACATTTGGGATGGAAGGGGGATGTTTAAGGATTAAGCCAAATCTCTACTTTTAGAGCTCATAAAAGCGCATTCACAGTTAAAGCACAAACTCGGGAAGTATTCCCCAATAGGTTAATTTCCTTTGTAGAATTTCATACAATTTGTGAAAAATTCAGTAAAATCTCAGTAAAATAACTTTCAAAAATTGTAACCTTTTTTTATTTGCTGGTTCTAATTTTGATTTATTGTTGTCATTCATTATTATTTCACTTGCTTTACCCATTTCATTTGTGGAGTCATTAATTACTTTGAGATAACTCATTGATTTTAAAGCAAGGAATAAAAATAGAAAGTTTTCCAAAGGTAGTACAGAAACTGTGAACCGAGTATATGGAGTCCTAGTTTAAGTTTTTATGCAAAAATACATTTACTAGAAGGGTGCTTAGTGCTTTGCCTTTTTTTATGATAAGCTGGTTTTGATTATAAGTACTAAAGTACAAACTTAACAATAAAAACTGCTTTACATTTGGACCTTTGCATTAACTTTTAATAATTGTTACTGTCAAGAAATATTGGAAGGGCTGCAAGCCTTACAACCAATAGGCTGGCATTTGATAAGTAAACTTGGAAATAGGTGTAGGATGTCTATGAATTATCAAGGAAAGTGCAAACGAATGCGATAAATAGCCTTAAAATAGTGTCAAAAATGTCTGCTAAACTACAGTTTTTCATGGAATTAATGTCAGCCATTGGAAGAATTAAACAGAATACGTACGCAATGGCCTTATTTCTTCTCGCCAGGGGGTCATCATCAAACCTGCCAGAGAATTCTGAAAAAATATAAATCGTATTAGGGTAACGAGTACAGTGATTGGCCCCCTCATTCATTATTTGGAATATAAAGATGTTAAAGCCCAAAATGTTGTTGCCAACATGACAAACGTTAATGGTGGGAATTTTAAAAACCTTTGTCACACCTATTTTGGGCTTTAACATCTTATTATTTTCAATAATGAATGAGGGGGCCAATCACTGTGAGGGTGCCAATCACGTTACCCTAGGTCCTTACAAACTTTTTGAGATTTCCTTTATCATTGAAACCAATATGCAAAGGACATTTGCACACATCCTAAAATCATGTCATTGTTGCATCATTGAAAAACATGCCATGTTTATGTGCAGGGCCCTTACATACAATCGCAATATAATTTTTAATTGTGCAATGATTTTAGGATAAGTAGGTGTGCATAACATGAAAATGGGCCGGTACTCGGGTGTCCTCGTTAGTAATGAACACAACAATTGAATATTATTAAAAGAAGTACTTTTAGAAGAATTTTCAGAGGGAGGGGGATTTTTTAAAAATCCTTTTCAAGAAATACAAACAGAAACGTCCGCCTTTCTAACATACATATTATTTTCAAATGGAGTCAATCTATCAATTTGTTTTCATTTGGTAAAATAAAGATTTTGCTCTTAAGCTTTTTGCTCTTAATAATTACACTTAATTCACAATTGTTACTAAGAAGACCAACTTTTTTTTTAAGTTTAAAATAGTGATAATTTTTTTCATTATGTTTTATTTAACACTTTGTCACAAAAATATCAACTTTAAGTTTGTAGGCAACTTACTAGAACAAAAAGATAGACATGTGTCACAAAAAAATGACTATAAATTATGTTACTTTGGTCTAAGCTTTCCCCTGAAATAGCTTTTTTTGTAAACAAAAAAAATTGTTGCTTCTTTTTTTAATGGATAATTCTAAATACAAAACCTTGAGAAAAGAAATGGGACATATAAGTCTAAAGTTACCCTCCATGGTCACATTATGCCACATTTAAAGTTACCCAAATGGGTGGTAGCGAATGTTGTAGGAGGGGGTTTCACCTTCTATGCGTGGTAGGGGCGGCCTCTGCTCCTCCTCTTCCATGGGGCTGCGCAAGTGGGGCAGCAGGGGCGTGGCTGGCTGGTCCAATTGGCTGAGAGAGATGTCCATCAAGGGACCACGGTTGCGGCCAGACTGAAGACCACCCCTGCACAAAGTCACATTAGTTGCAATGCAAGAAAAAATGCAACTTGGGGCTGTTTTGAAGGTTAAATAACTTATATACTATACTATCTGGTTTGTCTAAAAAAAATACTAAATATCATTTAATTATATACAGTAGACAAATAAATTTGATACTTCAACACAGCTGCAACCTGTCATGTTTTCTGCCTTAATAATCTGATAGAAGACTCAATGTTCCTTTAAGTAACACTCCTAGAGCATCCAAAAACAGTGAAAAGGCGAGACAGTTTCTCTTTGTTAGAACTCGTATTCAATCGTCCTTTACTTTACAAGAAGAGAAAATAAATGTATAAAAAATAGTTTATTTTACAAATAGATTTTCCGGAATGAGAAGTACAAAATATATTACCCACGAATGTGAACAGCTTATTTTAACTTGCTACTAATCCATAAAAACTAGACTGTTTCAAGTGTTCCACTTATTTCAATGAAGTTCATTCCAGAGAAGTCTGGAATTGTTATATATAAAAAAGATTTAGGTAATAGTATGAGAAAGTTTTTGTTACCTTGTAACATTGTTTTTGTCCTCCAATCTGTCAGAAACAGGCGGTGAACTTGTTTTGGAGTCACCTGAATAAAAAAAATGACAACATAATGAAAATAGAAGAGGTATATTAGAGGTAGAGAGGAAGATATATCCCTAAGCAATATACAAACTCTTAACGATTGAAAAGTACTAAATACTTGAGAATCGGCACTAATCATAAACAAGGGTCCAATTTGATACTTTTGAATAGTAGATAAATCTTCCAAATGAGTTTTTATTGCCATTCATGCCTATGCATGAAAATGTTTTTTTTTTCCTTTAAGAGCTTGGCGTGGTCTAAAATATAGATTTCTTTGTTATAAATGACAATATATTAGTAACAGACACCCCATTTCTTTCAATCTACCAAGTTGTTTTTAAAAAATCTAATAAAGATACAATTTTACAACTGTAATATTACTTTATAATAGTACACTTTGCACTTGGAATATTTTCTTAACAGTCGCCCTTTAGATGGCATCGAATGAATTTTCAATCAGTTTCATCAGAAATTAAATAAATCCCAGAATCAGATTACAAAACTTAAAAAACAGTGATTCAGGGTAAATATATATATTTACTTTGGAAGAAAACAGAAACATCCTTCTAAAGAGTCAGATTTTATAACATACATATTTACATACATTTTTATACAAGTTCCCACATATGGATCACTTCATTCATAAAATAAAAATGCTTCCCATAAGGAAAAAACATGTCCACTCACCCGGCAGCTCCTTCTTGAGTATGTGCAGCTGCAGCTTTTCTTTTGTGCTCTCAATCATCTTCCGTGCCTCCTTCAGCGTCATTCCATCGGTGCTGTTGCTGTTGATCTGTCACACAATAAAAGAAAAAAAAAATCAACAGCTTAGTATAACAAACATTTAATTAAAAAATCAATTTGTACTGGACAAAATGTAACCATCCAAAAGAAAGAACATATATATATACACCAGGTCCAGAACTGTTTTACCAGCATTATAGATAATACTTATTAATTCCATAATTTTATCAGACTTAAATATTTTAAGTATTGATAAGCCTCCAAAAAGCATTTACTACAGTAAAAAAATTCATGAGTTGAAAATTGAAAAAAAAAGTTTGCATCAGAAGAACTTTCTTGTAAGTAATTATGTAATCAAGTTTACTAAAAAAATATGACAACAATACTAAAAAATATGACAACTCCTTGTTTGACATTTTTTGTGGGCAGAACATGTTTGTTGTCGCTCAAATTGATAAGTATGCATAGATTATTTTATCTTATTTTCTTTTAGACACAATTAAACATTAGATGTTTGAATAAATGCTACATAAAATTTTATAAAGTCAAGTAAAAACTGTTTTAAAAAAAAAATAGGTTTTACAATGTTTATTCGGATATTGAGAAATTTCTTACAAATAACTATCCTCTGGTATTGACAACCAAGTTTTGAACATCATTATTTAACAAAATCGACCCATTTTTATAATTAAATAATAATTTAATTAAAACCTGAAACAGTCATATAATTGTTTTGTCTGTATTCAAAAAAATTAAGCACATATTGTTTTATACATAAAAACTGCTTCACCTGTGTAAGTAATTCAAAGTTTTGATGGAGTGAAAAAAAAAATATTGAATTGTACAGTATACTTAACTTCTAAATCTAGAATAACAACAAAAATGAACAATTGAGAAATTACCTTGAGCACAATATCCCCCTCTTGGATTGTCCCCTCCTTCTCCACTCCAGAGTGGTTGGTGAACTCCTTGACGTAGATTCTGCACCCGAGGACAAGGCCAAAGTCTAAGAAAAATATTTACATTATAGAATGCTTACATCAATGGCAACAACTACATTCTTGTCAAATAACTATTAGAAACACTTTGTAAGGATTAAAGTTTGAGAATTCTAAAAGCTTCATATGATATTTTGGGAGCAATTTAAAGTGTATACAATTATTTTGGATGCAGTTTCATTCTCATTTCAAATTGATTCTTTAAAATACAAATAAAAAAATTTAAATACATACAACTTTCAATGAATCAGTATCTCAATTCTTAATAATAAAGTTTATAAAAGATTAAACAAATTCCTTTACTAATAATCAGTTTTAACTTGAATTTCTTAAGAGGGATGACCGTAAGTTTTGAAATCTCAACTTATGCGAAAGTGCATCCTTGCCATGTAAGCATTTTTTCACCAGGGACAAGAATCATCATAACAGCAAAATCACATACATTTGAAGTGCATAGTTAAAAAAATAAAATAGCATTTGGTTATTGAATTATTCATTTCTTAGCATTCCTAAATAGTCTGAAGAGGGCGACATTATGTTCAAACTTTATTGAATTTGATTATTAAATGACTGGATGATCTTTTCAAATTTGTTTTGTTTTGCTGTCCTGATGATTCCCATACCTGGTGAAAAAGTGCTTGCATGGCAAAGCATACTTTCGCTGAGGTTGTGATTTCAAAACTAATGAAAACCTCTATAAGACTGACCAACGATTGAACATCCCTCTCAAGACCCTATGTAAAACCAAATCTTTGTTTTCCCACCAGCTAAAACTGCTATTTGTAATAAATGATATCACAAATCAGTCTCACCATCTTTTTTCCTGCTTTTTGTCAGTGAGACTTTGACTGAGGAAGGGTTTGTTGAGCTATTGGAAGCTTTACGCTTAATGACCTGAAACACAAATGTTGAGAATGCAATTTAGAATACAACTCGGACACAATAAAATGACTATAAAAAATACTGTATGACACGCACATGTATAGGAATATTTTAATAAATTAAATGTAGGACCTTTTCCACGATAGACTGTCATGTTTAGTAATGACAATGTTTTTAAAAAAATTTATGAGATTTTAATTTTTGGTAACGCACAAATTGTATAGCAGACCTGGCAACTGTGTAGTTCATTGAACTAACCCATCTGCCTCTTCTCTATATTTAACTCAGTAATGGGGTTGTTTCACGGAGGATCTGGCAATAGCTCTGCGGTTTTGTTTTCATGTCTATGTTGATGTCTTTTGACAGTGTTGCCACCAGTTTTAGGAGAAAAACTACGAAAAAATACCATTTAATTCTAAAATTACAAAAAAATATTGTAAAAATACTAGCTGTATTTTGGAATCTTTTTAGTGACTTTAAAAAAACGTGAAACGCTTTGCTAGTATTTTTATGGTATGTTTTTGTAATTTTAGAATTCAATGGTATTTTTTCTCCTAAAACTGGTGGCAACACTGTTGAAAGACATCAACATGGACATGAAAACAAAACCGCAGAGCTATTGCCAGATCCTCCGTGAAACAACCCCATAACCATTATACATCTTTTATAATTCAAAGCAAATATCGAAGCAAGTTTTTTTAAAAATACTTTATGGCAAGAAGCAAAATAGAATAAATGCAAACTAAATAATAATGAGGAGGGGGAAAACAACACAGCTCATTATTCTTTTTAGATCACTCAGCTTATTACTTAACTATTTGAGTTTGTGAGCCAACACAAAAGTTTTATGGACAGATTTCTTTCTGGCTTTTCACAGATTAACTCCCTGTTGGAAAGTAACTGGTTTTTGGTTACATTAATCATTCAAAAAATAATTAAGGACAAGTTCAAGTTGGTTCCTCACCAGATTAACAGAGTTGCCGCACTCTCTGAGCACTTGAACGGCTCTCGGGTAGTCCACGTTCTCAAGGGAAATCCCATTGGCACTCACAAGCCTGTCGTTGATCCTGGGCAAAATTGAAAAGAGATAGTAAAAACGGACAAGACACATCGCACATTCAGACGTTTTACTTTTTAATGTATATTTTTGGTTCATTTTCTAGAAGAAAAATCCTTTTAACAACAATTCCTTCCCAGTTTAAATTTTGATGGGTATTTTTCAGGTCTTCTTTTTAACTCATTTCTACTTCTTTAACAAGCTTAAAATCTTAGACATTGTAAAATGCAAGAAACATGGTTTTTAGCAAAACTAATAAAGATAATCTAAAAAGCAGTTTTAAGGATAAATAATTATTGATCAGAATCACAGCCCAAAGATGAAATTCTAGTGCCCCACAATGTGAATGCAATCATCTAGAAAAAGTACAAGACATTTTTACAAACACACATATTCCCATTAATAAATTTCTTATTTTTAAGATTTTTAAAAAGAATTGGTGAGGATAAGTTTTCAGAAAATTGATAGCAATGAACAATGGAAGAAAATTTTTGACATTAAAAATGGCACTCACTGCAGTTTTCCAACAGCAGGCCCGTCCCTCAGGACATCCGTGATGGCGATGGCGGGATCCCCACCGGGGAAGTAGGGCTTGTCCCGGCCACCATTCACCGCCACACCGAAACCGCACCCGGCAACCTGAGAAAGAAATACACGGCAACATTATCCACAAGCATAACATAATAGCAGGGATTGGAAAGTTACTTTTAAAAAGTAACACTGTTACAGTTACAGTTACTTAATTAAAAAAGTAACTCTGTTACAGTTACTTAATATGAAAAGTAACGCGTTACAGTTACTTTTAAAAAAAGTAACGAATCACAGTTAGTTACAGTGGCAGTTACTTTTTGAAATTTCAAGTTATAAGAAAAAATGAAATTTAGCCATATTACCATTTTTCAAAGAGAAGCACGATAAACGAAACATAAGCTCAAACAAAACACTGAAATTATAATTAATAAACATTTTTTTATAATTAATTTTAATCCTTTACCCTAATATATAATCAGAAGACAACGAGTCCATCTGTAAACGAGGGGTATCTCAAGAATGCATGCGAAATCTCCGTCTCCCCCTCTCCACCCTTCTTCGAGAGGAAGGACTTTGTTCTTGGTCATTGTTGTAGAACCCATTCAGGCAAAACACAAAGGGGTTTGGAGTGAGGGATCCAACCTGCTTGGCAGTTAGCGTGATTTATTTTAAAACCCTTCTTCCGTAGATGCTTATTGTCGAGCTTATAATGTGATACTTAGAAATATAACTAAACTAAACTCCTCGGCGCAACAGCCCAATAGTGGGCCAAGCCTGCCGTGCCCATTTCAGCTTCGTGACCTAGGACCTGGGTGCTAGGCATATGTCCCGGTAGGTGGTCACTCACGCGAACCCGTGTTAGTTCCAAGCATACTTGGTACCCTTTATCGACCACTGAGGATGAAAGGAGGTCAAACACGCCAATCCGGATTCGAACCCCGACCTGTGGCACAGCATGCAAAGCACTACCACTGCGCCACGGGCCTCTAGAAATATAAACAGACAAGGAAAAACATTCGTATTGTAACAATTCTGTCTGAAAGCCGCGGTCACGCCTTTATCAGCTAAAGTGGACAATTCTATTATATACTTTACTTTTTCCCTCCCAAGAAAAGCTCGGATTTCGGGAATGCGAAATGTTTTCTTTTTAGGAATGGAATTTCAAAATTGGCATCAGACAGCCTTCGTAAAGTAACGCCATTTTTCGTTACTTCGTTACCGCTAAAAGTAATAAGTTACAGTTACTTTCTGAAAAATGTAACGGCGTTACCCAAAAAAAAGTAACTGTTACAAGTAACGCGTTACTCCAATCCCTGCATAATAGTATCGACAATAAAGTCTTATGGAGGTTTTTTTTCCAAACAGGGTGCTTTTTTGGCGGATTAAGCCTTTTGCAGACTCTATTCCCTTTTATGTGGCATCATCTAGGCGGCTCTCGCTAGACATTTTGACGCCAGAATTGCAATGAACCCGAACTCTCTGTGGATGTTAAAGTATGAGCCGAGACTCAATTTTGCCGAAAGAACCCAAGCCAAATGGGTCCTCAAGGGATCTTTTACATGCCACATAATTATCTGACATGCAACCTGACCATTTTTCCCATCCTAAAAAACGTCCAACTCAGCTGGGACTCGAAACTCGCTTATGAGGGGGACACATAATAATACCTAACAGCCACTAAGACTTAGAGTTTTAATGAGTGAACCATGAGTTTAAAAAGTTATTTTAAAAGACAAACCATAAACTAACTCAACTGGCAAAGGCTCTACTCCACAGCACGTGTTTGCACCGACAGCTTTTGGCCTAATTGGTAGATTGATCCCTCAACCACCCAATCAGTCATTGTAAAAGTATCATGTGTCTGTGGAGAGGACTGGGGAGCCTTTAGGGATTATTTAAAGTTTCATATTTTGCACGTTCTTCAAAGTTTAGTAGGACTGAGTGGAGACTATATTATTTTTTAAATTTATTTCTACAACAGAACAACTAAAACTAATGAATGTAACTTAAAGGTACAATTAGACTGCCAACTGTGACTCTAAAGGAACATCAACCAACCTGCCCCTGAATTTAATTCGGTAATGACCAATTTATGGTCTAAGCGCCAAGAGAAAGTTTCACCCTTTCAAACTCCAGCAACTTTTTTATATGACACAGAATTCAGAAAGTACTTAAAAATCCCGTATTGCCAGGTTAAATCTGGAGAGTTGGCAGTTCTGGTATCTAGATGCTAATAACCATATACTCATACATAATACACATATACTATTGCAAATGGGACACACAAAACTTCTAATAAATTTGAAAAAATAAAAGCAGTCAAACAAAATTATATTACAGAAAAAAGTATCTAAAAATTATATTACAGAAAAAAAGTATCTAAATATTAATATATTGTAGCATTTAATTAGTTAGGAATTCTTGGCATTGACAATTTCAATTTGAGAAATAGAAGCCACCACTCACCCTTGCCAGTGTGACTGTGTGGTATTCCCATGTGGATGAATCACCTCCCTAAAATGAGAAAAGAAATAACATTAGATTTTTTAATATTCAAGGTGACTGAATGGCTTAAAGAATGTTTAAATATTAACTGGAATATAATAAAAATAAATGTGTTACTATTTTCAAGAAAATCTTAAAAGTTCTTAATTATTTTAAAGATGAAATAAGTTTATATTTTAAGAATGTCCCTTTTTTTCGACGAAGTCCGAATTAATTTCCGAGTACAGCACTTTCGCTACGTTACATTTGTTGCCTCGTAACGTAGCATATAGGAATAGCAGTTTCGGATCCTTAGTCCTTGATGCCTTCAGGCATCCTCCGCAGCAAACCACCTTTTACCACTAGATGCAAGAACTTTAGGTAAAAGAAGCGATTTAAAAGAAAAGTTCCACGGGTCAACCGCTCTTCCAAAAGAGCCGTGAATTGTTCGAATTCCTCGCTAATTAGGGTGTGTGCAGTTCGCGGCGAGCGGCCGTTCCGCACGAGTGGCCAGAGCCACTTCAACACGGCCACTTTCGCATTCCCCGGGACAGGCAAATTTGGCTGGTTAGAGGGGAAGATGCGAACACACTAGAGCTGCACGAGATCCTTCGGCATTGGACCACGTCCGTCAATTTGATCCGCGGTCAAGGGTCCGACCCGAGTTGGGGTATTAGGTTAGTTTGAATGAGCGTCGCACTAGTGCTACTGGTGAGGAACGTCGTAATTTAGAACCACAGTCAAGTGACGAGCAGACACCTGAGTAGGCACCCAATAACGCATCCGTTACGGTCGACATCATACGCAGCGTCGGGAGCATAATTAACGTGCCCCTCTCTACACGGGGTATTATTCGTCGGACATTTTTTATTGCACGGGCCGTCGTCGGCAGTTACTTTGGAGATGCCCGGACCCGAACCTTCCACATGCAAGGCGAACGCCTTAACCGACTGGGCTCCCCATCTCTGGTGTACCCAAGATAAAACCCAAAGCTAACTCATAGCAGCATCAGAACTTTGGGCCACAATAGATTTAAGGAGCAAGTAGGTCCTGCAGTAGTTTCTTCTACAGTGGCCGCAGTCACCTACCCGCAGCCCGTTCCAAAAGATCGGAGTTCTATTGCTTTTCTATCACCCATTTATTGCTAATCGGAGATCCCATTCAACCCCATTTCAGAAAAATATTCTTAAACACCATTTCAAAATTAAAAGCAAATATTTAATTGTCATCAATAATTGGTATATATTTTATAATTATCACTAGTTTTGTACACCATTTAGCCTTTTTGTGTGATGCTAATCATATTTAGAAAAATAAATTGAATACATCCTTATATATGTAAATAAGCAGTACATTACGGTCTTACGGAGGGAATCTTTTAGATCAGCACATTATTCGTCTAAGCACATAGTAAACTGACACACATTTAGAGTTATTTTCAAGGAAGTTATTCCATCACATGCTGTATAAACAGTTTTATTGTTTTAAACCATTTCTATACTAAAAGTTCACCCTCAATGAGTCAATGGCATGTCATAATAGATTTGTCAGAACTTGCTTAGAATTAGACTGTGAAACATCGTTTGTCCTAGATCTTAGAAGAATTCTACCGTTTTGACTTGTACGTTTGTGAGCTGATTTGCATTTGAGAGCTGATAAAAATGAAGCAAAACAGAAATTAAACAGATTAAAAAAAGTCTCAATCTTGTGTCAAATGCCAAAAAAAAAGTAGTTATTTAGTTGACTTTCCCTTTTTTAACTTAATTGTTTTTCTTTTTAAAAATACTGCTCTGGACTGCAGAGCTGGGATTGATTAAGACTTGGTTGTAAATTGTACCTATCTCTAGTCTTGTAATTGGGTGAAACCTTTTAGAATGTGTGTCATAATATATTTGGTAAGACTTGGTTGTAAATTGTACCTATCTCTAGTCTTGTAATTGGGTGAAACCTTTTAGAATGTGTCATAATAAATTATAAAAATATCTCTTTGAATCGATTGATAGACTGCGTACTATAAAATCGAATAACTATTAGATTTGTAGCTATTCGTAGTATTTATTCTTGCTAATAGCGAATTAATTAGTTAATGAATGCACATTGAACCCATCTACCTAAATCGCCACTGCCCTTGGAGCTCCAAAATTAATATTATAATCCCCACTAATGACTGCCACTTTCCGGCCTTTCTCTCCGCCACTGGGGCAAGCAGATGACATTCGCGTCCTTCAGTGGTGCCGAACAAAGGAAGAATGCTTCACGCTTCGCCGACCACTCGAAACCACACATTACTCCAGTGTTTTTCACTTTCTCCAAGAAAGATGACTATCGCGCTAGAGCTACCTATATCTACTTATCGGCGACAAATGCCACACTTTACTGCCCTTCATTCGACTCCCTATCGACACTAAAGCTTGGTGCACGCGGGTTTCTATTCAGTCGTTTTCATCAAAGACCAGGCCTATATAACGAGGAGAGGTGGGGGATCACACCATTTTAATAAAACATCAGAAATAAACGCATTCCAATTCTTCATTAAGAAAGGTGATGCATTACTGCTTTCAGTGGCTAATAAAAAAAATTTTATTCTAACAAGAAAGATACATTGGTAAGGAATCTTTATCCACTTGGCCAACTCGTGGTAAAGTTTTATGTCCTTCTTATTCATTCATGGAATACCGTGAATTCATTTATTAATTTTGTTTAAAGAAAACCGCTTCATTTTTTCACACGATTCTTTGCTGGAACGTGCCGACGTTTGTTTTGACCCATTCAAGGCACCTTGAGCGCCGGATTGGAGCAGTTCCAACGGTTTATGACATTTTCTCAGGTACGTGTGGGTAGCTCGATTGAAGTAAGTTGCATTCGAATGTTGCAGGTCAACAGCACTCGGTCGAGATTCCATTGTCATCCCTGCTGCGCTCACAATTCGGCAGCAAGAGTGTTCTTGATGCGAGGGATAGTGTGACCAGGTGGGTTGAGGCGGCATCCTCAAATGACTCATTTGGAGAGATTCATCCTGAGAGACGTTTCCTGAGACTACTTTATTAGTATTAGATTGGAAGTCCATTCTATTTATGTCGCTGGAACTTTCTTGTTAATTACAGCTAGATTAAATTTTAGCGTTTTTTAATTTTAAATATACTTCGAATTTATTTTTTTTAAATGAAATTTGGAGCGTTAAAATAGCGTTGCCCGATTTTTTGCTTCAATATGACGCATCCTACTTGTCTGTGTTACTTGGGGTTGTGAAAGAGAGTGTGACGGACGGATTATAATACTTTTTATTTTTAAAAATTCGAAGCTAATAAACTACATCTATTTTTCAAATTTTAATAACTTGAATCTAATACACACAATTGGATACAGTATATTATCCTTATATTCGTTTTAAGAAAAAGAACATTTCATTTTAAATTAAATTAGGCGACATTTCCCATTTTTAAAATTATAGTTAAAGCTGTTCTTGGCGTAATTTTGTGTGGAGCGTGTTTTTGATATAGAGGTTGTGTCCCTTCATCTTATTTAATACGCAGCGGGAATGTGGGTGTCGTGCGGTGTGGGTGGATGCCTCAACAGCGATGAGGTAAGCTAAGCTGGTGTGGAAATCCGCACCACGAACGCGTGGAATTTTAAGTGTCGTAAAGAATGAAGCTATGCGGACCTCTCCCCTGATAAATGGACATTTTCCAATAAAACCTCAGATAAGAAAATGTAGAATCTATGCCGAATTCATTTACGTGTTTTTAATTTGCATGTTTCTCGCTGTGCATCGAGCGATTTCTCGAACAACGCAGAAAGCAGCACAGGCCGCGATTACTGCGGGGGATGCGTTTATTTGGATGCTATTTAAATTTGGGTTAAAAGATGTCGTTAGATGGGAACCTATTTTAATTCCAACAACTTTAAGCCTACGAAAACTCCTTTTCAAGAACCTATTTGTACAAGAGGGTTCACTTTGGTGCCCAGAGGAAAAAATTGAGTGGTTTTGTCAAATGTTGGTTTTATGCAAATCTGGGAATCCTGAAGGGAAAATCAACGGCGGTAGAGAGGAACAAAAGAGGCAGGCGGTCACATAACGGGCGAAGGTTCACTTTGGATGCCTTGCGGGGGCAGCAAGGTCATGCTTTCCTTCCCGTCATCTCGGCTGTTTATTTGTTGTATAAATATTAAATCTTCTGAACACACGTGCAAACACGTACACAGCGACATGTCCGGGACTAAACACCTGAACCCACAACTACTCGCACCTGACTGGGTTTTTTTAAAAATCAATGTTATACTTTTTTTTCGCCTGTCCATACGCTTTTCCGTCCGAATGTCCTATGATGGTCTGTTTTAACTTCAGTTCTAACAGCACATTTTAATATATTTTTTTTGTTGTCAGAAAGGTAAGACATCAAATACAGTCTTTTATGCCATTTTTTTCGTCTATCTGTTAATATAAGAGTTTCAATGAGTATTAAAATAACCTCCTGTTTGCGGACAGTACATAGCGAACGGCTAGGACGTGTTAGTCGTCAACGACTTCAAACAGTACTGTATAGTCTCATCAATTTTTTTATCTTATCGTTAAGAAATAGGTCTAGTAGGATAAGTTTCGATATACCCTCTTAATAAATACTGCGACAGGAAGATGTCAAAATAATACATATTATTAAATTCTGAAAATTAGCAACGGCGACACTGATGGTTCTTGACCGTCCCCTTTCCGACGTTTGCATGGGGATGATCAAAGAACAGATGACAGAAAACCTTCGAGCAGGGGTCTCATTAGCTTCACAGTAAAAATCTTATCGTATTTAAGCAGCAGCTGCAGATCCCAAATTTTAAGCACCTTACATTCCAGACAAATAAAACCGTCCCAATTCTAACTATACTACTATCCCAATTTTAAGTTTTAAGCCTATTTTAAGTTATAAGCCTATTTTAAGTTATAAGCCTAAAAAAGTATAAACTACACGAAAATTCTCCACAAATAAATAAAATTCCAAACATGCTTATACCCTGATAATGTTCGGATACGTTATCGGATACTGATACCGTCTAAAGTACTGTATTCGTAAAAGTAGCATGACATATGTTGAACATATTATCATATATTTGAAAAGGTCTGTCTGTCCGTCCGTCTGTACCCCTTCCAACTTCAATTTTTTTTTTTTAGAAAGGTATAAAATCGGAGACTATACTTTTTGTCCGTCAATCCGCGCGCTTTTCCTTACATGCCGGTCTGTTTTATTCACTTCAGTCCTAACAGCAAATTTTAAACATTATTTTTGGGTCAGAAAGGTAGGACATCAAATACCATCTTTTATACTTTTTTTTTTTTGGCATATTCATAAGAAATTCATTGAGTATTAAAGTCAAAGTTTGAGAAATGGTAGGCTTTTCTTTCAGAACTTTTTGTTCTGAAATGATACGTACTGCTAAATATCAAATTTCTTTTTAAACGATCCCCATTTTCTTAACGAATCAGAGAATTCTTCGAAGCGAGGGCCGGTCCAATACCGCACTGACCGTCACGCAGAACAAAAAGTAGAATCGGACGTTCACTTTTCAAAAGACAACTGAACTACCGCAGCAGATGTATGTCGCGTAATACCCTTATAATCGGAATGGCGCATAATAATGTCCCACAAGTTGCGTTCACTTTGCTAATGTACTTCTATCATTTATACGTGTTTAATTTAAACTCGTCTTCATTGTACGATTTCAATTGTTCGTTCAATAGAAATTGAAAACTAGTTTTTTACGTACGCATTACCAATATTAAGTGACACATTTAGAGTCCCACAATAAAATTAGAATGATTCCAAGAAGATTGTATAAAAATCTGTTTATTTCGCAATGAAATGACTTTCGCGAAAGTGTCGTGACACACTTCACTTTCGCATCAGAACAAAAGTATTTCTTTCACCGAGTTTTACATCTTCTGGAATTGACGTTCATTTTGCCGGTCGATTTAAAGTACAAAATATACGAAACGTAAATTAAATTTTTAATTCATATTTTTAACAAAAAGTCAACTACTTTTTAGTTGTTTATTTATACATATCGATATTTTATTACCTGCATAAATTTGCCTTACATTTAAAACACCTTTCAGTGTAATAATAGATGTAGACGATTGTGTACTTATAAGGGAATCATGGGATTAAAAAATACAACTCTTATACCTTTCGGGAAAGTGAATTTTCAATACAATCATGACTTCCTTAAAAAGGTTTATACATGTTTTTCACTCAACTTAGTAATCCTTGTGAGTACGAAAATGTTAGTGTGGGAAATTTCGATACCTTGAGTTGTTTAAAAAAAATACTAAAGCTTGTAAAAGATTATTTTTCACGCTGGATGCGCTACTTAAAAATTCTACCTCACGAAACATCCGAATTCTTAACGGGCATTCGAGTATAAAGTGTTCGGGAATCCCCGCTCTAGGGAATGAAATTCCAGTTGCGGAGAGTTCATTGCTGCTTCGCTAATCGAGGTGACGTCAAGATGCAGCATAACAAACCAACTTACGAACTCAAGTGACGACAAATACTAGTTTTCATTCAACCCAATTCATAATTTCATTTTAATAAAGAATATGCATTACCAAATGCTGAACAAGCAGCCTGTCTTGCAAAGTGCAGACATTTTGAAGAGAACTTTTTATTCAAGTGGGACTGCCTAAAATTTATGATTAAAAAATAAAAAGAATCTACTCATTTCATTTCCACAAAAATCCTTGTACTTTTCTAAATTCAAACCCAGTAAAAAAATGGGGCAGCTTGAAATTCAATCAACTCATTATAATGAACAGTATTCAACTATTGCATTAAATACATGACGGGAAAACTTTGTAAGTATTCTACATAACTGCAAACAAATACTTTCTGCCCTGCTTCTATTCACTTGTCGGTGCAGTCGAAAAAAGATTCCATCTTCAAGATCTTTTTCACACGTCTCTAGATTCGGCCCGGTACCATTGAGTAGCATTTTTTTAAAAATGTTTCTTAACTCAGCACTTCATTTTTAAAAATATGTTTAATTATTAACACTTTCATTAATATTGAAAAAAAAAACATTTATTCCATAAGCAAAATATGCATTCAATTTCACGAAAGGAATTGTGTACTTCTAAGGGATCTGTTGAAACTGTAGGCATTAAAGGGGTCGACCACAGAACGGGGGAGGGATGACAGCTATTTAATATAATTATTGACAAGACTCTTATGAACCCCATGAAAAGCGCTCCTTTTCTGCGGACCCGAGAAATAGACCCAGAGAGGTGCTCTTACCTCCTCCTCGGGGGCTATCCATCCCTTCAGGCAGGCGAAGAGGCGCTGCATCGCGATCCATAGCATCTCACATGGCATCCCCGGGATGGACGAAGAGAACTGCCACAACACACACCTGTGGATTTGCTCCCTGCTGCTCGAAGGGCTGCCAGGAAGAGGGGACTCAGCGCCCGCATTGGCGACAAAAAAGAAAGCGCTTGTGGGGCACTAGGGTAGGTTGAATTTCGGCGCACTAGAGGGTTATTGGAGACGGGCGTCGTCGTCGTTTAGAACCATAGTCGAGTGAAGAGCCGACACCTGAGTAGGCACTCCACGCAATTTTTAAGGGCGACATCGTACGCAGCGTCGGGAGCATATTTAATGTGCATTCCCTCTACCCAGGGTTAGGACTTTTAAGCTGCACCGACCGTAGATGGGTCGGCAATTATTTTGGAAATGCCCGGACCTGAACCTGGGACCTTTCGCATGCAGGGGCAAGCGCTTAACTGGCTGGGCTGCACACTATTCCGGCGTCACGCTTTAGGTAAGGTTGAACGCTGTCTATTTCTAGCCTCCAAAGAGCTCCGCCTAATTGCGCCTCGTAAATTAGAACCACGGTCAAGTGACGAGGTCGATGTCTGATGCACCCAAGTTGAAAACTTTTTTTAGGTGCACGGTTCACCCGCTAATTTCGAACCCTGCTTTAACGATCACGTCTGTCCCAGTGTATTCGGGAAACCCCGTAATTAAGCGATTTTTCCTGCCCATTCCTATCCATTTTTCCCCATTAACAGAGATTTAACACTTATTTCAAAAACTCATGTTGTTCCCCATTTTAAGAAAAATTCACTAGCTATAATTTAATGAAAGATTTTAAAACTTCATATAAATAAATTCGGAAATATTTCATGAAAATTTAGATTTTTTTTAAAACAAAAATTAACTTTTACCAAATAAATATATTTTGCTGAAAAACATTTCTGTGAAATATCAAATACCATTTCGTTAAATTTTCTTTTAAATGAGTATTAGCAATTTTTATTTCCTACCTCAAAAATTGTTTCATAAATAAAAAAAAAGGGGGGGGGGGGCAAAATAAAAAATTTATAAAATTAAAATAATTTACATTAAACTTACAGAGTAGAATAAGCACTATTTTTACCGACAATTTAAAAGGACTTTATTTTAATGCAACACTAATAAGTTTCATTAAAATATTTTTTACTTGCTACATTTAAAAAAAATTCTGTCTTAAATTTTTGATCAACTTAATTTCTCAAATTTTATAACAACTTACAGCTTAAAACTATAGCTCTTTTTGCAAGATTTGTGAATTTTGAAAAGATGAAAACCAATTGAAACCGAAAACTGGTCAATTTTGAGACTTTTCTTTCCCCAGAAGAAAAGTTGTCGCCAAGTGTGCCAGGGCGACGGGATCACTGGGGTAAGGCAACCCGCGTGACGTCACGAGATGCCTTTCGAGGTCGGTAGCCAATGGCAGACCGGTTCGGCGAGGAAGTGACGTCGCGATGGAATGCCGTCTCAAAAGGAACGACACCTTCTCCTGCCCCCCCTCCACAACGAAACTGACTTCTGCACACGATGCCCCTGCCTGTCAAAACGGGGATTATCGCCACAGGGGCGGATCCACACACCACTATTTGTTTACATTATATCTAAGGGACTTGAAAATAGTTATTAAGCAAGGGTCCTGTGATAAGGATTTGTCAAGTGAAAAATGAGGGAGCAGATTAAGTAATTGCTAATTACCGTTATATGTTGTTAAATTAATCGGGTTAACTAAAACTACGCTTTAATTCGTTAATAGCCACATTAGGCGCCGAATACATGGGTGAAGTGAGGGTCAACACCCCCCCAAGGATAACAATCCATACTCTATTTTTTTTTACATAAAAAAATAGAGTATGGATTACACCACACTCCTACCTACCCCAATTTCGTCCACATCGCGAAAACGTACAGTTGGGGCCAATTAATAATCCCGCCGCTGTTTATTATTTTTTAAGGTTTTTTTTTCTTCACTTTGAATATCCCAAACCCTATCTCTCATGGGAGTACTCATTTTTAAAGAAGGGATCGCCAAGAAATGTCAAGGTTATTTAATAAGTTATGCATCGGACAACATTAAATCCCCATGACTAGGGGGACGTTCGGGCACTTCACCTCATCTGAGTGTGGGCGGCCCCCACTCATGTGTCGACCAAAGAAAGTGAGGGCACGACTCATTTCAGAAAGATGACAATAGGGGAAAGAATGTCAAGTTAGCCAACAATCAGTCGGTGTTCAGGTTATCTGAAAACGGACATTCCAAGGCTCAATGTTTTTTTCCCCCGACTTCGTCGAATTAAAGTGGCACTAGAGCAATGCAAGGCTATTGGCGACCGACCGGCTCCGTCATTTGTATCGCGGATTTGCGAGGCCGCTCCATTGCCTCGAATGGTGAAGGGAAACGTTCGCCCAAACTACGACAATGTCGTGTCTATTCCGTACGCCTTGGCTAATGTGTCTCCAGCCGGCACCCAACGCAAACTATCGTAACCATCCGTTATTACCGTTCAGCTGCGAGATACTTTTATTGAGGCGTCGTTCGTCCTTGGCGAAGTTAGGAAACGAGTTTCAGGTGCTCCACGCCCCTCGCTAATGGACTGACTGGGGCGACAGAGTCGGCGACGCACAATCGCCATGTCCTCTTATAGGCCGATTTTAAAAAATGTAACACGCTTATCATGGGATGTGGATCAGACGACACCGTACATACCCGAAAAATGACCGGAGCAACTCGACTTATTCCGCCGACAGGTCAACTTTACTTTCGCACTCTCTCTTTGCATAACCCACTTTCAGACATCGAATGCCGTCGATGAGGTCATTACAATTACTTTGAGAAATTAAGTTTTCTCTTTCGTCTCCATGGCCAAATGAATAATTTGTCAAGGAATAGGGAAAAGAAACGAAAATCACGAAAAGACTTGAGATTCATTCATAAACCTGCCGTTTTAAACCGTGAGAAAAATATTATTTCCAAAAAAAAAAAAAAGGTTCTAAAACATTTCATTTGAACACTTACAGAATACTTGATTTTTAATTAGAAAATGAGTCAATTCCATTTTTTTTATAGAATTAACTTGGCAAATATTTTTTTTGTATATATAGCAAAATATTTCGGCAAAAGATATAACACAACATCCCCCTCCATCTACGGCCCTGAGCAAGCTTTGATTACATTTTTTGAGACCTGTAGTGAAAAAGTAACGGTAGCCGCGAGTAAGTGGAGCCACTCACCGTGGATGTGGCGTCGGTGGTGAGCCGGGAGAAGGCCTGCGAGAGTCGGCTGCGCACGGTGCGGGGGAGCGAGGGGTGGTCGGACGCACTCAGCGGAGGGTGGCTGCAACACACACACAAACATATGTACAAATACAAATGACCAGTTTTAAAATCCGCTAATGGATTCGAAACGGAATGCAGGGTTTGAACAAGCTTTAAAAGAAAAATGATTTAAAAGTGATCTAATTTTGGACATTGTATGGCTAACAGAAAAACATATTTCCAATATTTAAGGGGAGTCGGATGGTTCTATCTAGCCCATTTTCTTAACTTTAGGAACATTTTTCTCCGGAACTTTATGAGATATCATTATGAACTTTTTTATATTTTGTTCCTTGCATATAGCTCTTTTTTTTTAACTGAGGATATTTCAAAGCATAACAAAATACTTTTTTATAACAACGTGCAAAAAAGTTCACTTTTTTTATATCATATTCATTCATAAATCGTTGCGAAAATGACACTTTACGTGCTTACGTCACAGACAGTGCCGAAAGTAAGTACTTTCGGCTCTAGTGCGGTAAAGTAAATATAAGAGTATCTGATTCGTAGAAAAACAAAATGATGTCATGAATCTTCATGGAAACTAAATGATGTCATGAAACTCACTTATTTCTATTGGTTCATTACTTTTGCATTTCCTAATATCTCCATGGAAACTACAAGTACTACAAAAATTATTAAAGGAAATTTAATAAGACAAAAGTAAGAACACAAATTTCACGCCAAACAATACTTTTTTGCACATTATAAAAAATATTGTAAGCAAGCACGTGCCAAATAATACTTTATTAAGCTCTTGTCATTATTTCACTCGACCTACGGTCTCGTGAAATAAAAGCCACTCGCTTAATAAAGTATTATTTTCGGCACTAGTTGCTTAAATAACTATTACAGTGATTTTTTTTTAAAAATATGTATTTAAAAAAAACAGATTTAAAGTTACATAAAAAAAATTTGAGCAGAGATATTTAAAATTCCTCAGTTTAATTCAAAGAGCTATTAATGGGGAAGAAATAAAAAAACAAAATATGTTGATATCTTTTATAGTTCCTGAGAAAAATGTTCCTAATTGTCGACAAACCTAATATTTCAATTGTTGACAAACCTAAGAAATGTAAGGTTTAGGTAAGAACTGATGTTCAATTTTTGTGTTACTGAACTGTCAGTTTCACAAAAATTCTTAAAAAAAGAAAACCACTAAACAGAAATCGATAATCTTGGTCTTACATTAAAGCTATGGATATGCAGATTAAAAATCAAAGAAAAACAGAAAATCGACATTTTTGACCCAAACACCCATCCGACTCCCCTTAACAAGAGGCATAAAAATTATGGACAAATAAAAAAGGTTTGGATAGGGGAAAAGAAAAGATTCAAATTTATCTGAAAAGTATTTCCTGCCCACTGCAGATATTTATCTAACCCATCTCAAGGCAAAAAAAGTAATCTATAAATTATAGTAATTTGACATGACCTTCAACTTTAGCATGTCCTATAGTTGCCCTGTATCCAGTGGTGAACTTTTCTATATGTTCCCGAAATTTAGGAAGTACTCCCACATTTTTATACATCCGGGAAAAATTATCGTCCCTTCTTCACCGATTCATATATCACAGGTTTTTGGCACGGTATGTGATAAGCATTATTCTTCTCATTTTTAATCTCCTGTGTGAAAGACCCCCCCAAGACAAGCATTGAATCTTAAATAAAGGATGAGAAGAACATAATTTTTTTTTCTTACATTAGTCACTTTTCCAAAATGCTTCACTCACTTCGAGGTCCAACCGAAAATGAACTAAACATTACCAATAAAAGAAAGCTACAAGTTTTTTCATTGTCAGGATATGCCCCAGTCGATGAGAAACCATTAGGAATGTATAATCAATCACGGTTATCCTAAGATCAGAGCAAATATCTGCCAAAGACACACCCAACGAGCCTTATCTTTAATGACTTTTTTTTAACAGGTGTGAAGGCTTATTCAAATTTTCTATAACTCAGCAACACGGAGTATAAAAGGGTCATGCATGACTTGGCCTTTTTTAGATCTAGAAAGAACAAAAAATCCCATACGTACAAAATGTAATTAAAAAGTATGATGCGTCACAAATACGGTGAAATACATAAGGGGTAGCATGAAGTCATTAAAATGGGATTCAATAAATTTATCTGAATGTTATGTTTGGCGAAGCTTTTACTTTAGAGCACCTAAGTTAATTCAACGCCCTTAGAAGGAGGGCTGAATTCGGGACGTCTTCTTTAGAGATGGTGAGAAAATTCGTATAACCTACGAAGGTTAACTAACAACCAAACGATGGTGGACCAATCCATTTCGATTTTGCTGTTGTGGTCGTAAAAGGCTAAAATAACGGGAAGGTTGCAGAATTTTGGAACGAGGGGAAAACAACGTGTGTATCTCCTTACCTGTTGTTCTGCTTGACGGGCGTGGGGGGCAGGGGCTGAGCCAGGGACTCCATGCTGACGATGCCCCGGCGGGAGGAGGGGGCCGCCCCCCACCCGCCCCACGAATCGCGCTGGTGGCCCCCCGCGGATGATCCGCCATTGCCACCTGCAACAACGACAAAGAAGGGGTTATTACAGGTGTTTGGAGAAAAGATGGGTTTACTCTGTACAGACTTGCTTCCCGAAAATGAATGCCTAGTGTCGATACGAAATCTGAATATAACAGTCAGCAACACTCAAAGGAATACTTTTTTAAACCGTTTTAAACTTTTACTTAAAAAAAACTATTGGGTTGTTAAAAAAAAACAAGTGCTAAAAGATCAAACTCTCCTGTAGCTTTAATACTCGTTGAAATTCAAATAGAAAAACAAAGAGCTTAGGAGCCCAGTCGGTTAAGGCGTTCGCCCTGCATGCGGAACGTCACGAGCCCGGGATCGCCAAAATAACTGCCGACTTCGACTTTTAAAAGGCCCGTACAGTGAAAATGTGTCCGATGAATACCCCCGTGTAAAAGGAGTGCACATTAGATATGCTCCAAAGTCCCATCGCTGCGTACGATGCGTTGGGTGCCTACTCAGGTGTCGGCTCATCACTTGACTGGAGTTCTAAATGACGACGCCCGTCGCCAATAGCCCTCGTGTAGCTCTAGTGCGACAATAATTCAAACTAACCTAACCAGTGTACTCGGGTATTAAATGGATTTATTTATATTTAGCAAGACATCTATAAAGCGCGAGAGTGATATTCGAACCCGGCATCTGTGACGAGATATAATCCAAACATCTTGCAAACCTTAATAATTAGAATTACGAGGCACCGTTGCAAGACTTAAGTAACGTCGAGGAACAAAAGGGTTTGAATTCGTCTCCAAAAACTGGAACATTTTGGTCTTCTTCCTTATCAAGATCGCAATGTTTAGGTCAGTTTGAATGATCGTCGGACTAGAGCTATATATTAAGAGTCATTAATTCATCGGCACGAACTCTTTTACTATCTTTCTCGAAAACCAGATGTCGCCGTGTTTTTAAACTAGAAAAAACACTTTATCGCCTACTAGGCGAAAAGCAATCGTTCAGTGTTTTACGACGGGTTTCTTTATAATAATTCATTATCAGTGATTTGCTATAAACGCTACAATAATTTCCTTAACGTAACAACTGTCTTTAGTTTGTTCAAATACTACAAAGTTCTTTCAACCACAATACAGATCTTTGTTGTACAAAGTCTATAGTTGGTGACAGATGATTCCTGCAATTACAATATGATGCATAGAATGTAAGGGAACTAGGGACATTTGACCCCTAAGGGTACATGACCAATGCCTTTCTCTCAACAATGGAAAAGTTATGTGAGTTTAAAGTGGCATCACTTTTTTCCTTTCAGCCAGTTGATCACATGGTGAAAAAAAAAAGCTGAATCATAGGTATTTGTTAAGTTATGCGAAGAAATACGTTTTTCATGCACTGAAAGTAAATTTTTGAGAGCGTAAGGTTTTTTCGGTCTACATTTTTTGGTTTAAAAGAAAATTTTTTTCAATTAGTCATTTGTTTAGTTCATGCTATTAGCTACAGTTACATGCATAATATTGCTAATGTAATTATTCGCAAATGTCTTTGTTTTGGGATTAAACAAAAAAAGTGCAACTAGGGATAAGTGACCCAAGCCAATTAGGGATATGTGACCCAAGTAAACACAAATGTAGACAGAAGTAGACCAATAAATTTTTTTAAAATATCACGGGAGTCCCAAAAGTAAATGACTGGGTCTTTAACGAAGTATAAGGTTTTGTTTGGAAGGTACAAGGGAATTTTTTTTAACGAGCTTACAATTCAATATGCAGAAAAAATTGATGAAAATGTTTTCAAATGTCCTAAAATGGATAATGCATCCCAAAATGATATTGATAAAATAGTAGCGATTCTTCAACCACATGTGTTTTTTACAAAATAAAAGAAGCCCCAGTTTCGTATTTCGAACAGAATTTACTTTTAAATTTGATTATTTCGTTAATATAAGCATAATTAATGAGTAATAAATAAAAGTAATAATTTTGTCTGAAAATACTATGAAATTTATATAAACTTTTAATATGATATTAGTTTTGTTATTTGGTAAAAGTTTTTTGATTATTTTAAGTTATACTAACCACATTTGGGGTGGGTCACGTATCCCTGATAGGTGGGTCATGTATCCCTATGCATTGGGATACATGACCCAAAACTAAAGTTTTAAATAATTTATATTTTACTACTATTGCATTTATACTACAGAAAAATACTAATATATATTGTGTACTACTTTATGAAGTATAAATTATCTGCATTTACACATTCATAAATAGTTTTTTTTTAAAAGTTACAAGCAAAAAACTTCGAGTGGGGTCCATATGTCCCTGGTTCCCTCTATGCTTTCTTCAAGAAAATGTGTTAGAGAAAGCTTTAAAATTTGATATTGGGTATATTCCAAAAGGAGATATTATTGCTAGATTGGAAAGGAGATATTATTGCTATTATTGCTGAGATACTTATAATATATTCTGGGGTCCCGAATATTCATAGAACGTGTATATCGGGGATCAATTATTTCTGGCGTTAAACAATCAAAAAGTTTTAAGTTTTTTTTCATTTCTTTTGCCCAAAAGTTGTCATCTCTTAGAACTTTTTCTGTATAAATCCTAATTGGAGTATAGAACAAAAATGCAATAACTTCTTTTGTTTATCTGTATTTGGGTCCCTGATTTTTAAAAAAATATGTGTCTTTTGTCTATCGTAATGTCTCCGTTTTTTACATCAAATTTTAGAAATTAAATTGTTTGTTATTTTGTTATTAGATATAACTTTTAGTAAGTGAAAATGAGAAGAATTTAAAAATAAATGTAATAAATCTGAATTCTTTTGTATGTACATATGTATCTCTCTGAAGATTTTTTAATACTTTTTACTGGTATGGGGAGTACATAAATTACGTCACGCAAAGTTTTGACTTTTTAACCACTCTTTCGCTCCCCTTTGTCACGCTGCTTCACGTTTGATCGAATCCCTCCCCTTAAAATTGCGTCACGTTGTAGCACTCCCCCCCTTTTTTTTTCAAAGAAAAGGTTATATTAATATTTTCCTTTGATTCTGAAATTTAAAAAAAAGAGCATATTTATATAATATATATTTTAAAAAATTAATTTCGAAAGAAAAAAGTTAAATTTATATAAAATAATTTATTAAAAGGAATAGACCAACATTGTATTTACATTTCCGTTGTCCAAGGACTAACTAGCCATTAGCTAATACCATAAAAAGGGGCCTGGGTGTAATCGGATTTTTTTTGGGTCTTTTGGTATTCATCCAGGTCCTAACGTATAGGACTAGTCCTCTGTAGTAAGTAGCTGATAGTCTTCTGATTGGTCAAGATAGTGTCACAATTTTACAGCGTGTTACGAAGTTACCATTAGGAAAAGGTCTGTAAAATGTAAGAGGCTAATAATTCCAACGTTGTGGCATATAATAATCCCCCTATCCTCTTTCTGAAATAAAGTGTTTCTCATGAGATCTTATGATAAAAAAAATAGATTTTTTTCTCAAAACTTCATTTAATGCAAAACAGATTTTCAATGCAAAAGTGAAAATTCCGAATCGTTACGTCACGCAAGCGATTACCCCTACCCCCTCCATGTCACGACCCGTCACGTTGGAGCGCACCCCTCCCTCCCCTTCTGTGCATGACGTAATTCATGTACGTCCCCCATTTTCTAATGTAATATTTTTAAGGATTTACATATATTTTACTTAATTTACAAAAGAAAAAAAAGATCTCATTGTGACAATAGCTATAAGCATAGCACATACTAAAAAGCTCCGAATTTTGAATTTGGAAACGGAACAGTTGATTTTATGATTTGACTTGGAAAATATTTTTAGTCATTTATAAGAAGAAATTTTTTCTTAATCCTGATGCAAAGATGTAATAAAAAATAAGTGCTTTGATAGTTATGTGGTTATGCCTTGATAGTTATGGATACATGTGGAAATACATGGGTGACAGACGATTCCTGCAATTACAATATGATGCATAGAATGTATGCTTTCTTCAAGAAAATGTGTTAGAGAAAGCTTTAAAAATTTGATATTGGGGTACATTCCAAAGGAGATATTATTGCTTGATATGCAAATCTTATTCAAAGTAGCTTAGAAGTTAGACATATATGACACTCACGTCACATTTTGAAAGGAGTAATGAAAATTGAATTTCTAATTCTTCAGCTATCAAGCAACGTAGATTCATAAAGATGAAAGAAATGAAGAATTTTTTTCATTCATCTGAAAATTTCAGTTGAAGAAATATAACGTTGAAAAATATTGCGATGTAAAATAGTTAAAAAGTATCACGGTTTTAATTGCTTCAAATAGATAACACCTAATAAAGGATTTCTTATGATAGTTATGGTTTTCAATAAATAGTCTTTGGAATGTTACACTTCGGTTAAATATGATTATTGACAAAACTTGATTTATTCTTGGGAAGTGATAACTGGGCCTATGTAGATGTCCCGATTAATATTGGCACTTTTTAGACACATTCTTGAATTTTTTGTAGAATCGATTCTAAGTTACCAGTGTCTGTTACAAAACCTAGTTTACGTTATAAACGTAATGTGAAATCTAAAAAATTAAATATCCTTCTTATGTTCAAAATCTTTATCAATTTCAATTAACAGCAACATTGGAATTCAGTCATGTGGCACTGTCTAATTCTGAGTGATTTAGTTTTAGTTGTTTTGCAATGATTGTTGCAACGTTTTGCTTTACAATATTCTAATGCTCAATCAGTTGAAGAAATCACAATTAAAAATCCTTGCTGAATTTGGCCAAGTTGTTTTTTGTCCAAAATCAGGGGTAAATTGGATTGTTTTCAATAATCTTTAAGTTTATATCATCATGAGGTTAGTCAATTTCATTTAAAAAGAATAACAGTTTCTAGTTGTTTCCCTAAAGAAAGGAGATAAACTGAATTCTGCAATTTGGTTCCCTGATATAGAGTGACATTACAATATCTAATATCCTGAAAATATCTATCGACAAAATATGTTTCAATATCAAAATATTGGAGGGGGTATTGTGGAGGATTACAATATTGGTTTAAATTTTCAGAATTAAAAACGTGAATTTAATACCGTAAGTTGCAACTGTATGGTTTACTAGATGTATATCTTGAGCCAGTTTAAAGGTTATTTTTTGGGTCAAATTAAAAACTATGCAGATCTGTTTTTGTTAATTTATTCTTTTTAATAATACTTAGATGCATGAAAAGATAACTTAGCTAAGTCAATTTTATAATGTTTTGTGGCTTTTTTTCTCTTCAAAATGCTGATTAAATTCAGTTAAATTCTTATCTATTACTCTGCTTTACATTTGAGAAGCTTGGGGAAGCTTGTAAGTAAGACACGATAAGTTTTATATTAAACTTTGTATTAATCAACTAAAAACGCTATTGTATTTTGTATCTTTAAATTCAATAAACAAAGTTTTGAGTACCAACAGAGTTATCTTTTTTATTACAGTGAATGAAAATTAATGTTTCAAATGATCAATTAGTAACATCAGTCTTTTTAATATGCCAATTTAGCACATTTTTCTGTAACCTACCATTTCATCTTATATTATTGAAATTGATGCATCCTTATTTGATTTCAAAAATAACCATTACCCTAATACCCTATTCCGAATTCTTACAACAAGAAAAAGTAATAAAGAAAAAAACGTTCTTTGACCAATGACCACAACCTTAGCTTTCTCAAACCGGCTTTTGAATTGTCCCATACGACTGTCCTGTTACCAAGCGTAACCCAACCCCCTTAGGTAAGTCCGATGCTTCCCCCTCTCCCCCCCCCCCCCTACCAGCAAGCCACTGGTAAACCGCAAAGGCATTTTCTACGAAGTCACCAAGGGTTCTATGCAAAGTACAGGGGGGAAAGGGGTTCCAGATGTTGACAGATGCGACACTAACTCCAGCGTCTTTTCTATTCAAAGAACCCCCACCATATGTAGAGAGATAACGTACACTCTAAATTAGTTGGCGACACCTTTCAGGTGATCGCCAAATGTGGGGTTGCCATAATTCGCTTTCCAAAAAATAGCAACAACTTTTCTTAAATTTTTGAAAATACAAATATTTCAATTAAATTTTATTCGTAATGAACTGAAAAATAAAAAATTTCGATTGTGTTTCAAAATATATAATTATTGCAGTATCTTTATTTTTTTACTGAGATACATCGTCATACACTAAAGACATTGTATTTGCCACTGATTTCCAAACTTTAAAAAATTATTAAAAATACTCAAGATGTGATTTTCAAATTTTTTTTTCTGATAGTCTATTTTAATTCTTTTGTTCTTTTTAAAATGATTCAAAAAAAACTAGTTGGCCAGTATTAAAATTGGGGCGTCATTTAGTCGAAGAAGATTCTCCATAGGAATACCATTACGATTTTCAAGGGGTGAAATTCGGCTTCATGACTCTTAAGATCGCAATCGAATAGGAATAATCGATTTTCATGGCCGGCTTCCATGTTTTCATAAACAAATAATGAAACATCAAATATATTGTTATAGTACGCTATATAACGAAATTCCAAACTAATTTATGACATAAGTAGCAAACTATAGTAATTCATTTCAGAGATAGAATAAGTCTCTTGCGAGATAGAATCTATATACATAAAAGGCAACTTCCGTTTGTTTGTTTGTATAAGACACGAGATCTAAAGAACCACGCAACAGATTGTCACGAAATTTGGCACAAAAATTCATCTCATCTCCGGAACAAATATAGGCTAAGAATTTTTCGAATCAGACCATTCCTTCTATCGTTTCGAACGTTTTTCTGAAAAAACTACACCACTTTGGCTCAAATCCGATCATTTTTTTACTTTCCTGATGCCATCGGCTGAAAAAATTAAATAAAACTTTTAACAAAAGTAATTAAAATTGAAAATTTTTATTTTATTCTGTTGCCATTAACTTCAGAAACTAAATTCATTATTTGAAAAATATTTGACATGTTTCAAGTGACGTAATTCCGGCAGTCTCCATTCCCGGATTTTATTGTGGGTTTATTTGATGATTTTTTCATTGATTTTTCTGTTGACTGCATGTATGCATATTTAAGCAATAAATTTATCGTTAAGCTATTACTGAACTATGATGGTTAATAAAGGCCGTCGCACTAGAGCTGCATATTAGGGTTTTATGTCTTTATTTTTTCGCCAAATACGTTGCTAAACTCGCCAAATTATTAACTAAAACTCGCCGAATGGTCATTTTTTTATAAATAATTTATAAGCTGGTTGGTTGTTCGAAGGTCATTGTGTTAGAGCTGTATAATGGGTGTGTTTGTAGCTATATCTATTTTCTCGCCAATTTTTTTCCCAAAACGTGCCAAATGAGCTAAAAGGTTTTATCTATATACATAAAAGGCAACTTTTGTTTGTTTGTTTAAGACACGAGATCTAAAGAACCACGCAACAGATCGTCACGAAATTTGGCACAAAAATTCATCTCATCTCCGGAACAAATATAGGCTAAGAATTTTTCGAATCGGACCATTCCTTCTATCGTTTTCGAACGTTTTTATGTTTCCCATTCAATGCATTGAAGACCTTGGAGGTTTATTGCTCCTTCAACAGCACGTTTTCACAAAATGTTTAGTTTTATTTTCCCCTTTCTTTTAAAACGATTTTTAAATATATTTAGTTTAATTACAGCTAAAAAATTAGAAATAAACATCTAAAACAAAAATCGTTTGCTAGCTTTTTAGCAGTTAGAAAAATATTTAATATTAAAAATAAAAATCGTTTGCTGTTTGCTGGAGTAGCTTTATAACATCTAAACAATTAGATCATGTAATTCGCTTTCATTAAGAATATTTTATTTTCTGCACGCAGACCATGCCTTTTATGTATATAGATATCTGTATTGATTTAGTACTGTATACATTTGCATTGAATTCTTAATTTTTCATCATTTGCATTGAATTATGGTAGAAATGTGTACTTCTTATATGGTATTTATATCTACAAAGTGTCAAAAAAGTTACTTAATTTGTTATAGAACTCCCTTGAATTGCGTTAAAATAAATGTTTGAGACCCTTTTAAGATTTAGCTGTTTTTCCATTTTTAATTCTTACTGATTATTTTTTACTTAAATATGTATTCTTTTTAATTTGAGCTTCTTATCAAAGGTATTTTTGAAATTAATATTAATCATTACTATATCCAAGTTGGGTTATTAAATGGAAAATTACTGGGTAATCTTCATATCTTATGTAACTAAAATGAAAGAAAAAAATAGTTAAATTGACTGTTAAATTATTTTTCCACCTCTACCCGTGCAACGTCGAGTATAACAGCTAGTAAGTCTATAGATTGAATAAGCACTTTCTTTATAGATCCTAATTTAGAATTAAAATCACTCAATATAATGAAACTAAGATTTTGAAGTAGAGTTCTGACGAGTCGTAACTATTGTGAGTAGGATGAGGGCTTCCCCCTCGAAGCAATTGAGTGCCCTCTTAGGTTGCGGTTCACTGCGGACTAATGATCTTGCAACATTTTTTAACTGTGGGACAAAATTGTAAACGTACCTTCATGGGTGCCCAGTTAGGCTAGTGTGGTTTGACCAGAAATAATGGGGGTCGTTTCTCTCTGGGCCCCCACATTACTCAAATGGGCCCATACAGATCCCACATTAGGCCCCACATACCTGGACATTTCTTTACAAAAAGCGGCATACAGTGTTCCTTTTTTTGGGGGCCATGAAAAATCTGGTTAACTTAAAATTTCATTTATTTGCGTATTAATGAAATTTCGAGTTGTTTGATTTTTCTATTGCTAAATACTTCGAAAATATTTACAAATTTATAGGGTGATACTTATTTAAGAACGAACAAAATGGCGTTAACGACATTTTTAAAACGTGCCAAATTTCACTGAAACGGAACTCTAGAAATTTTACATAATTATTCTTCAAATTGCAAATAAATTTAACAAATAAAAAAGAATATTAATTTGAAAAACCGGGTGGGTCTTTAAAAAATAAATATATATATGATAAATTTAAAAAAGCAAAAACTTTTTATATAAACAAAAAAATATATATTTCATATCATTTTTAATATTTTAGTAGTATTATTCTTACTATACTTTTACATTTTTGTACCTTCAATTTTTAAAATTCGAATTTAAATTTCTATAGTTAAAATATTCCGGGTTATATAATTTTATACATACAATATACAACCAATACTTGGTTCTAGACAATACGTATATAATTTGAATTATCGTCGCACTAGAGCTACGCGACCGCTATTGGCGAACAATACATTTATAAATTTAAATATACATTCATATGCAATTATTAGTTTTTTAATTATTCTAATTTAAATTACAACATTCCCGATTATCTCTCTCTCCTATATGTTCTGTTAGTTTTAAAAAAAATTAACAAATAGATAAATAAAAGTTTCTTAAATAAACCACAAAACACTAGGAAAAAAAGATCCGAAATACTGAAAAAACACCTAAAGCTACGAAAAAAACACCCTAAAACCCTGAAAATAAAAACTGTTTTTTGACAATCCTGACACAAATACATGTTCTGACTGTTTGAAGGTTTATTTTCAAAACACTCATTTCAATTCATTTTTTTCTTTTTAAACAAAATTTCCAGTGAGTATTAAAGAAACAGGAAAGTAGGCTACCTTTTTTTTTTAGAATTTCTTGTTTTTATATTCATAATAGACATTAAAATTATACATTTAAATCAACAAATATTAAAAGAATACAAAATTTCTTTGAAACTAAACTAAAAGCTCATAAAAACAAGTAAATCATACAAGTCAAAGCGTTCTGTTCCAAGCTGAAATGAAACCACGTCGAATTCCCCGCCCTGTCACACCGAGCGAGAGCGCTCTTTGGCAACCTGTTCCACTTCGGGATGTCAACAAAAAAAATAACACTTTGCACACCCCTAGGCACACAGTGTGCAAAAGACGACACAACTGTTCAAAAGAGAATGCAATGCACAAAACACACTCGAATAAAATAGAATTTTGCCCATGCGGGCTTCATGGGGACAGGGTGGAACGAAAAAAAGGGCGCGTGCATTTTTTTTTATTTTTGGCTCACATTTTGATCGCCAAGGGCGAAATAACCCATCGGAAGATTCGTGAAGGAATTTTGAAAGATACAACACAAATAACGGAATTTGTTTTGGAACGACCCTTTCATGGAGGGCGCGTAAGGAAGTAATTGGGTTGTGCCTAACAGGATTCTATCGTATATGCATGATTATACAATATGAAAAAAAGAATTCACAAAACGAGATGAGTGGAAAGTAACTTACCACGTCCATAGAGCTGAGATTGATACATCGAGTGCTACGATGTCGGGTGCAGTTGTCACCGCCGCAGACGATTATCCGACTTATCCAGAAATTGGATAAATTCTTTTCTTCGATTTTTACCAACGGACATTTTGAGAAGAAAGTTGTCTCAGAACGTTTTTAAACAAGACCATTTTGATTTTTGAAATGAAAACACGACCGGAGCGTCACGGAATGTTTTGCAGGGCTAGCGCCATCTATCGATGCATACTAGAACTATCCGAAGGAATTTGCCGAAAAGAAAGAAAAAACACCTGTGGAATGGATGAGGAAGAAAAAATATAGTATTATTTTTCATCGGTTTCTTTAAATTCACAGTATTTTGTTACAGATCCTATGGAATTAGTTTTCGACTTAGGAAGAAAAAATATATAGTATTATTTTTCATCGGTTTCTTTAAATTCACAGTATTTTTTTACAGATCCTATGGAATTGGTTTTCGACTTTTTTTGGCATTTTCTTGGATTCTGAAAACGAGTCATTTGTCAGCTAGCATAATATCGAAAAACCTGCAATGTCAATTTTAATTTAGGAATCTGGAATTGCTTTTTTAATATAAAATCGTAGTTTAGTTTGAATATCTTTGCACTAGAGCTACACGAAGGCTATTGGTGACGGGAGTCGTAATTCAGAACCACATTCAGGTGAAGAATAAAATCATAAAAGATTAAAATAGTCTACTGTTTACCGATTTTTGGCACATTCGCGGGTACCTTTTACTATTCACAAAAAAGCCAGGTTTAAAATAGTTAGTGGTAATTTAAATGACACTTGCTTTTTCTAAAACTTGGGCCCTCCTAATGGAACACTTTGTGTTGCAAGCTGTATTACGATAATCGTGATACAACTTTCGTCGAGTTTCAAGATAATCTTATTTTTGACATGTGTTTATTATGTCAACACCACTTGTTACTATGCAACAATACAATATTACTATGTCTATTAATTTGTCTCTATTAATTTTAAAAACCATAACTATTAATTTTTAAAAAATCAAATAAGTAGTTTTACTTTTGCTACAGGCGTTGAGAAATTTTATATTAGATTAAAATATAGAATCTAAACAGATAAGTATATATTTTTTGGCTTTTTAACCATTCACAAAATATTTTAAAATTTAAAAGTAATTAAACCTTCTTTCAAGCAAGTGACTTTAAAAACACGTAGTAACGTTTATAACCCTTCAACATTTAAAGGACGATTTCGGGGATAAGCGAAATCTTAAAAATTATTTTTAATTGATTTATTTATTATGGCCGTGATGGTGTAGTGGTCAGCGCGCTTGACTTTCATGCCGATTAAAATTTAAAACCTCAACAAAAAAAAAAAAACAGTATTCAAAAGTTATAAATAATTGTAGGGAATATTAAATATATTACTACTATTATTTAAATATCGAATGCATCTGTCGTGTTGAAATAATAAATACTATTTACAACTACATCAGTATTAATCTATCACCTTAGAATATTATTAAATAATAAATATATTAATTTACTAAATCTATTGCACTCAGCGATGAAAATTACGTTTTATTAGTACGCGAAGTCTGTTGACACAGAACGCAAAACTAACCATTTTCTCACTTTTCTGTTATAATAATATAATGAAACACAACTTAGAATTATTATGGTATTTGAAATTCAATTAATTAAAATAATAAATTACATATGACCATATAAAGATTAAGGTCAGAGACCCGCTTATAAACCTTCGTCAAGTAAGACAGACACACACAACACAAACCATAGCCCCCTACATATAATGCCGTCCAAGCTCGGTCAAAATTGGAAGTCGTGAGAAAGCTATCAATAGATGGCGCCTTGCGCAACAAACAATGTGCTCGCTGACATGTGTTGTTTGTTTACACCCAGTTCGCTGTGATTTTGATAAGAAATTTTAGTTACAAGAGTTCGAAATTTATATATATATTTTTTGTAAACTTTTATAAATGCAACAAATAATGGCTAGTTTTTTGCATCATACTATCCTATAAGTCAAAGAAAGAACACGGTGATATAGGAATTCCTACGAAATGGAAGGTAAGGAGTTTTTAAAATTATTCTTTTTTGGTGAAAATTTCTAAATATTTTTATTCTTAAATCTTTTCGTAATGCATTAATTATTATTTTCTGTTTTTTCCCTCATGATATATAGTTTAAACACATATTTACTTTTGTTCTATCTAGATTTATATTCATTTTAGTTCGGGCATTCTGTTTTCTAATAAATGTGTTTTTGAATTAAGTTTTGAAAAAAAACTTTTCAATATCTATATTCGCATAAATTCTAATACTTTAAATGCATTTTATAGTTGAGATTTAAATGATCTATCTCATTTTAAAATTTTGTTGTTATTCGAAATTATAGTATTATTATTAAGGGACTGTTATTCTTAACAGAAGCATTTTTAATAAGTGTTATAGTATTTGTTAATTTTTTCTTAAGAAGCCAAAGCTAATTTTTTTTTAAATAATGGAACGTCTGAACAAGGTTCTCATTACTCTAAATTACTTCATTAGTGTTTTAATCTCCAGTAGAAAATTCTTATACGGGGATTTTAAATGAATAGTTCTATAGCGGTTTTTTTTAAGTTAAAAAAACAAAGAAACTCATTACATGATTATGTTTTTAAAAATATGTGCTTGCTATTTTTAGCTTTTTAATCTTAAATTTCTAAAAATTGTGATTTTTGGCAGTAGTATTCTGTAACAGTTTTTACACTATGCAAACATGTTGAAGAAAGATTTTTTAAAATTTAAAATGGTATTTTATGAATTTCTCTGGCAAATAATATTGCTTGGAAGCAGAAACAAAACAAGAAGTTCATAAAGAACTAAAATAGCCTACTTTCCTGTTACTTAAATACTTACTGAAGTTCTAATCGGGAAAAAAACTAGGTTCCTAAAGTAAATATCATCAACAGCCGTTTCTACACTAGATTTATACACATTAGAAAAAAAAATCGAAACACAGCACCCAGCTATAATTTAAACTTCTAAAAGCCAAAATCAACTATTTTCCTTAATATTCGTTCGCAAATTAATTAAATATTATTTATCATCTGCTCGTGATTTATTTGTAGTTCGAAGAATAAATATTTATTAATAACAAAAGTAATGAAACTACTCCGAACTGCATTAAAAAACAAGAAATGTAAATTAAAACTAAGCATAATTGCATGCAAAAGTATGCCTTGCCGCTTTCTTGGTAGATAATTAATGAATAATCAAAGAATCAAATTGTTCTACATTTTATGACGTCATTCCAAACTGATTCATGAAAATATTATTTTGCTTCAAATATGTTTAAATAAAGTTTCTCATGCCATTGTTGATTTGGCAACAGTGATTTAAATGACTCAAAATTGAATTTCAATGCTAATTCAATGGGAAATTCGCCGACAGATAGTAGATTTATGTCCGTCCGGACGTACAGACAGACGGACAAAAAGTATGAAAGTTGGGTATCTGAGGTCATAGCTTTCTAACAAAAAAAGAATTTTTAAGATCCGATGATTAGAACCGATTTTGGAAGGGGGGTACAGACAGACAGACAAACGGACAGACAGGCGGACAGACATACGAACAGACAGACATACGAACAGACAGACAGATGGACAGACAGACAGATGGACATCGACCGCATTTCAATACCTACAGTGATTTAAATGACTCAAAATTGAATTTCAATGCTAATTCAATGGGAAATTCGCCGACAGATAGTAGATTTATGTCCGTCCGGACGTACAGACAGACGGACAAAAAGTATGAAAGTTGGGTATCTGAGGTTATAGCTTTCTAACAAAAAAAGAATTTTTAAGATCCGATGATTAGAACCGATTTTGGAAGGGGGGTACGGACAGACAGACGGACATCGACCGCATGTCAATACCTACTTTTTCATTTTTTTAATTCTTTCGAATTAAAAAAAGAAAAGTAGGCTAATAAAAAAATAACTCATTTGTTTATTATGTTACTCGTACCGAACGGTATTCGAAATAGCCAGCTGGATCCGTCATTCACCGCGAATACATTCCTACTAAAATATGCGACCGACTACCAACAGATGGCGCGACCAGAGTACTTTTTGAGGACAGCCTATGAATCTATGTTATTTCTCGAGTATACGCGGCATTCTATGTAGGAGGCTATGCACAAACACACATAAGTGACAGATGCTGCCATCTATCGCCACCTCCACAATTTAGACATGTCCTGTCCCTGAAGGGGAGGGAAATAGTCTCCAGGGACCTGTACCCGTGGGAAACTGTGCCATGACCGCACACAGGACTTTCGGACCCACAGATTTAACGAGCACGTCCTCCGCATATACTCGGTGGGTCTTCAGTGGTACGGCCCATTTTTAATGTTATGGTTTAAATGGTAAAATTAAAACATTCGATTATTGGTTTCTGCGCATGCTCACCACCTTCCACCATCATGTGCCTTGGTTGCAGAAATAGATATGTGTTGACACTAGATTGCTTCTTCCAGTTATATTTAATTCGAAATTTTTTGTAAATTATAAAAAAAAATAACAACTTTGGCTAACAAGTTAATAAATGCCGCCAAATGACGCCATTTTTCCGAACTACGCATACGCTCGCCATTTTGTGGGAGACAAAATTAGTTGCACTTTTTGAGATTCGAACCGAGATGAGAATTCGGCAGATTTTTTTCAGAAAATTTTAATTTTTTCCAAACGATTTTTTAACATATTTTTATTGGCTCACATCTTGAGTGGAAACATAAATAGTGAATGAAAATAAATTCTTTCTTCAGCTCCGATTTATGAATTAATGCCACTAGGGAATAGAGCCCCAATCGCAGTACCGATCGAAGGAAACATATGAATGAAATGTGGCAGGAGGTACGTCAAAGTTCTCGATTGTAAATACTGTAACATTCGCATTTCGCAGCAACAATCCAGCTACCTCGTAAACAAATTGTTCGAATTATTCTTATTATTTAAACCTCCTTGATTAAAACAGATGTTTTTATGGATATAAAAACATAATTGATATTATTTAGAGCCGCATGATTAAGTTTTCATTCCGTAAAAAGAATGAATGATTTTAAGAATTATAAAGTAAATGAGGCAAGTTTACATTTTATTCCCTTTTTCTAGTGCTTTGCATAAATATCAGACAAGCTAGCTAAATATTATTATGAAATTATAAAACGTATCTCCTCTATAAAAAGGAAAATAGTCTTTATCAAAATCACTTTGAATTGAGCATTCATAATTAAATGTTCTATCATGAAAATCAATATGCTTACTTGTGACTGTTTACTTCTATTAGTTACCCGACTGTGCCTACTACATTCCAAACTTTATTACACCGGACGAAGAATCTGTGCTTTTGGAAAAAGTGTACAGCTCGCCAAAGCCCAAATGGAAAACTTTATTGAATCGAAGACTGCAAAATTGGGGTTGGTAAATTAGGCTTCAATTATTAAGTAAATTTGTGCTTGCATTCATTTATTTGCATATTAATATAACCCTTTTTTTAAGCTCATTAAGTCTTTTCATTTTTACCTGTTGAAAATTGTTATGTACTTTTTAATTATATGTGAGTTTTATAGTTCTCATATGCTAATAAGTAATTTTATTACTTACGTTTTACCGTTTAAAACAAATTAAAATTGCTTTTATTATTATTTGCAGGTGGGCTTCCCCATGCTAAAGGAATGATCCAAGAAAATCTGCCAGAGGTAAGTTTACAATTGAATTTTTTTTTTTGAAAATAAAATCAACAATGGCTAAATTTTTGTGTGTGGTTACTTTATAAACGACATTTTCATGCAAACATTTATCCTATCTTAAAGTTATGGCCAACATATTTTAATCTTTTTAATTAGTTGTAAACAAGGTTGAATGTTAAGAGTAGACTGTATAATACATATTATGTGCGTTAATTAAAGTAATAAAATACTATCTATTGAATAATGCATCTGTTGAATAAATCCAATGTGCTATTAGTAGTAGTTGGATTTCTGCTTCTCCTGTCAATCATTTTTAAACAGAAAATATATTTTAAATTGAATGACGCATCACTTGGTGAATAAAATAAAGTTTAAATAGTAAAATCTATTTTTGTAAAAGAATTCTTGAAAGGCATTTTGGATATCATATAACTGTAGATTTCTAATATTATAAGAGGAGTTAATTAAAAATGGTCTTTACAAGCAAGATATAACATAAAGGGGGGGAATAGGCACGCTGGACTTCCCAAAGCAACCTCTGTGTGAATTCAATAGAAAAATATACATTTTCTAAGCCACATTTTCTCCGGTTGTATTGGATACTCGCCCCCTTCTCGCTATTGCTCGCCAACCCCTGGGAACTGCTTGCTTCGCTCGCTCACCGTTCATTGAAATATTTTAGTCTAGCCTTAAGGGTTAACCTTAAGGAACATGTCCGGCAATTTTTTCGCCAAATTCGTATTATGTCAGCCATTGGCTACAAAAATCGCCAAAGATTGTATTTTAAGCGAATAACTATCAATTAGTTCAGTTGTTTTTCTATGTATCCTATTTGCATTAGAGAATTTATTTTGCTACTTTGTTTATAAGTTGATTCTGTCCATTTCTTTCATCGTTAAGAATTCTTCAATCGTATTAATATATTTAAAATATTATTAATCATTAATTATTAAAATAACTCATTTCTTAAATTATTTTTTGTGCACAGTGTTTTTAAACTTGCAGCAAACTGTTGAGTTCTGATTGTTTTATTTAAAAAAAATCACCACGATCGTAAATGCCACGATAATTTTAATTAGGAAATCTTTCATGTTCTCTCAGAAGACATTTTCATTTTTGAGCAGCATTTTAAGTAATTATTTATTGTCATTTCACAGACTTGGCAAACGCACGGTTTGTTGTCATTTTGACTTGGCGACATTTTTCGACTGGCACCAAATACGGACATAGTCTTTTAGGTTAACCGCCTTTAGTATCCTTTTAAAATAATTACAAATTAATGCTTATAAATTAATGGTTATTATTGAGAAAATATTTTGCTGTTTGACTAAGATCCATTTGTAAATAAATTGGAAACCGTGGTAGCTGTCAACGCTTAGAAACTGTTTAAAACCAATTTGAATTTTTCCTATTTTATTAACAATTGTGTTTGGTAGTTCAGTCAATCGAAATTATAATTTAAATTTTCAAACATTAAACGTCCCTAATATTATGAATGTTTAAATTTAAACTTACTGATTCTATCCTAAAGTTTTTTTTTTAAAACTAATAATGAATCTTATATAACGCTTAGAGTAAATCAAAATCAACTTCTCTTTACAATAGTTGAAAGTGTAAACAAACTTGATTGTGTCGCTATTGCAGAGTTAGAAATATAAGGACATTTGGGAGCCGTATAAGAGAATTATATATATAGATGTTTTTCTGCCGTATCGAACTATGTTTTGTGCATAATATTTATAGTTTTTTTCCCCTTTTTCAAGCCATTCTTCAAGAAACACTTTTTTGTTGTTTTCAGTCGGCCATTTTGAAATTAGTAGTATTTTTGTTCATTTCGATTGTTGCCATTCCAGAGATAGAAATATAAGGAAATTTGGGCGCCGTATTAGAGTATTATATATATAGATTTTTACAAATAGATTTTTTAATGTGATAAATGTAGCAGACTCGCAGGTCCAGGCAATCCCACTTTTTGAAATGGGTTTGAATATTTTTTCAATTTTCAATAAATAATTTTACACAAAATATTCGCAGCAATTTCAAAAAGTGGGATTATAGAGACCTGTAAGTTATTTACATTTATCATTAAAAAAAAAAACACTTGTAAAAAAGATTTATTACAGCTGGAGAAGTGCGGCTTAGAAAATATTTTTTTCTTCATTGGATTAACACTGAGGCAATTAGCTTTGGAGACCTGCGGTCCAGCGCCTATTTCCCCTTAAAGTCCAATTTAAAGAACCAAATGCTTCTGGTGTTATAATGACCAACTCTTTTCAGTGGCTTCTGCGGTGCGTGAGGCAAGTGAGCGGGGTGTTTGGGGACAAGACCCCCAACCATGTCCTGGTCAATGAATACCTCCCTGGGCAGGGCATCATGGTGGGTAGTTTATAAAGCCAAGAGATGGTATTATTGATTACATTTACTATCTCTTCTGCGACAATCATTTCCTGAAATGACCTTGATTGCATTTGCCTATTGTTTCATGTAAAGTGCAAAATGAATACTTTTAACAATTTTAAATAAAAAACAAATTTTAACAAAAGCCATTTTAAAGTATTTACTAGACAAAAGTACAAAATCGCAAACACTTTAGGGATAACTTTTTCTGTTAAGAGGAATTTCGCTTTAAAATAAATCCAGAGCTTATATGGAATATTCATTTTGAGAATGAAACAAACTATCCTTTAAAAAAGAAACCCATGTATTAACTTTTTAAAGTATTTACGTAAATCCAGCATAAAAAAACTGAATGAATTTATAGTGGGACGTCATAGCAAGAATTATAATTCATTCATAGTTGTATTTGTTTTTTTGCAGCCCCATGAAGATGGGCCTCTCTTTTATCCGACCATAGCAACAATCACCCTGAGTTCCCACACCGTTTTGGACTACTACAAGAAAGAGGGAGACTCGGTGAGAAAAATGTCATAATTAGATTTAAAATGTTTTAATTGTTCCCTTCTGCATAAAAGTTTTTATTGTTCTAATTTGTGCAGTCATTTCACGCAAGTGTCGTTTTGCCATGATTACTAATTAGTGTCTATTTTAACGAAAACCTTTACAGTGGAGGGTCCAAACTTTGCTTAACTTGGGAAGAGACCCTGTGCATAATTTGGTAGACTTTAGGTCATAAAACCAAGACCATCATTGGTATTTTCTATGCAAAAATAAATGCAAACAAATTAAAAAGGAACATTAGGTACTAAAAAAGTTTTCAATTTCTTTTACAAAAATATTGGCATTAAATAGGTTATTAATAAATTAAAAAATATTTCATTATAAACTTCAGCCTGGAAGACTTTGCAGTTTGCTACCATAATAATTAAAAACTTTTTTTTATGTGTGCAAACCTGAGTGGGCAGATTTCTGACTATCCTGTGTATTTATCCCAATGAGAGATTTGCATCCTACCCAAAATAATGGTCTTGTACATTTTACTGGTACATTAAAATATATAAATTCTGAATATCATCTTTAAATTCTTCAAAAATGACCAATTTTACTCGAAATATGCATCTTAAAATTCCACGAAACCTGCATAACCGAAAATGGCGTCTGACGTAACAAGACATGCTCTTTTTTTTAAATGGCACTACGGTTTGCATATGCTTTATTAAAATATACATGAAAACTTTTTCAAAATGTTCGGTCGAGAAGAAAAAAAAATGCTAATTTGGCACTTTAATAAGAAATCGCATGTCTATAGACAAGATAGCAAGCGTGATGTCATAAAGCCATTGCTAGAGGGTTTTTACTGGAAATGACCTATCAATTATTTTAAAGTCAATTCCGGGTTAGTTTAATTACATTTTTACTTACGTGAATGATACCATTTGATGTGTTTCTGAAAGGACTATTGTTTGCAACTGTATTTGAAATTTATGCCACTTCCCCATTTCAAGGGCTCCTACGTGGGATCTCTCCTGTTGGATCGATGCAGCCTCCTTCTGGTGAAGGGGGACCTCTACACCTCCCACCTCCACGGCATACAGGAGAGGAGCTCCGACACCCTGGACCACACCATAAAGAACCTGGCAACAAGCGACCTTGCAGCAGGAACTGAAGTGGAGAGAGGCACACGCGTCTCCCTCACCATTAGGCACGTGCCACACACACTCAAAGCAAAGTTCATGTTTGGGATCAAGTAGTCAACATTGTTATTAGATACAAAAAGAACTGATAATTTTCTGAATTAAATGTATGTGTGTGCCATTTATGGATATTTGTGATATCACGAATTTTCCCAATGAGAGAGACATTGTTTTATAGAAATGAATACTCCTTGAAGTATACTTAAATTTAAGTATTTAAAAAAGTATTGCCATTTAATTGTAACGCAATTCCATTCCACCTAAATTGGTTTGGAAAAAAAGTAAAGAAATTCATCTTAATTTCTTATTGTACATGTTTAAAAGATTAAAAAAACAGAATGTAGGTACATTTAATTTTGTAATTTCGGTTATTATTTAACTTTACTTAATATTAAAAAATATATAAATAGCATTATTAAATGGTATGTAGGGCTATGTATGTATGTAGTAATATTTTTATGCACATTTTATAATAAAATATTTAAGACAAAAAAATTGTTTTGGTGCAGAAATATTTACCTGCATATACTCTTCACAAAAACCCTTAAGAGAAAGGGCACACCTCACACGTAGTGTACAAAGATGATTTTTCAAATTTGCACAAAAATTCTAGCATCCTAGTTCCCAAACTATTTGAGATATATGCATATGAAATTAAAATATGTATATCAAATTTTCACATTCAATACCTTAAAAAGAACAAAATTTCCATAATTAAATGTCTCATGCATATCTCAAGTAGTTTTGCAACTGCACCTTTTTAGTCGCTCTTCGCTTAGAAAGTTTGCTACTTGAGTTCTTGTTTGGCCACTGCCATTGTTCATTCAGCGGCTAACATTGATTTAAAAAAAGCACCTGAATACTTGATATATTTATTATAACAATGAAATGATTCCTTTAAAACATATTTTAAGACTTTAGAGTTGTTTACTTTGACTTTAGTTTAGAGTATTTTATTGATTATGTACAAATATATCCTCAAAAATTAAAAGTATTGAATGCAGTACTTTTTCCCCCACATTTTTAAGGCAGTCACATTAAGTTGGCCCCTTAATGCACAAATGTAATAATTTATAATTGAATGTTTTTTTATACGTAAAAAAAAGCAAATAAATTATGCTTATTTACTAAAGCATCTGATAACAGTATAAAATTAATTTAAATTTAGCAATTTATTTAATCACATTGAATACAGCATTTGTATGAAGCATGTATTTACAAAATAAAGTGAACACCCCTCCATTAAAATAGATCACCTAAATAAAATCCTGTTATTTTTCATTGATTTAAGAACTTTTTAAAATAGACTAGATTAGATAGAACTAGATTGCTGCATTTTTTCAACTTTTAAATGACTTAATAAGTTATTAAGCATTATCATGTAGCGTTATAATTAAGGAATTTTATTTAATTAGTAAAATTGGTTTTTGTTTCATATTTGATTACACTTAAATTGGCAATTGTCAGTTTTAATAAAATATGTGTCAATACCAGTACCGTGATTAGTTCTGTCAACGCTGAACCCCAAAATATATTATTTTAAGTCATCAATTAATAAATGCTTTAAAAATCAGAGAAGGATTATTTTGGGGAGACAACAAAATACATCAAAGGTAATAAAAATTCCAAGTAAAAGGACAATTTATTAGATCTCTAACTTCAGCAATAAACTTTTGTGCTAGTCTATAACGTGATAAAATGACTAATAAATTCTAACACAGAACTTCATAAAAATGACTAGACCAAACACCTCTTACATCACACATTCATGTCATCTTAAAAGTTTGATTTTTTAACAAACATCTTACACTCTTGTGATAATTATTTCTGAGTAATTGATTTCATTTAAAATTTTTGTAGCTTGGTGATTTCCATTCCATTATTAAATTTGCCAATGTTTTTACATTATTTTAAAAGTACCTAAATGTATGGCATCATTTTTAATTGACACTTTCATTATTGTAAGAGTTTCCTTACCTTAAACAAAACAATTATCTTCTGATAGTTAACTATATTGTCCATGAACCTAAAATGGAATAACACATATACAATGAACCCCATGCCATTTCTCATTGAAAGGCAACATTCCAAGAATCAGATGTGAAATGCAACTTAATGATCCGAATTTCTTTCCTATCTTAAATAATAGAAAAATCGATTACAAGTTTGCAAAATTATAGGAAAAAAAAGTTATTAAAAACATACACATAATAGAGAGTTAAAAGAGGGGAAGTTATTTTCATCGTTTTGAATCAGCATTCTCAAAGCAATGGTTGCTTTCTAAAAATATTTCAACCTTCCATGTAGTAGACAGTTGAAGGGGAACAAAATGACAATATCCTGTTTTCCGATATATATTCTTTTGGATGGACATTGAGTCGATAACATTTTGCTGCTCAACAAACACCCATTCACAGTAAGACACGAAATGTCCTCTCTTGTCCGGCCATCTTGGTGAGTATTCAACTCTCCTTTCGGAGGATCGTTATTCAGACCTTCTGATGACTGAGGCTGTGTGGACCTCACACAGCCTTATTTTACCTTGGGGACGTACATAAATTACGTCACGCAAAATTTTGACTTTTTTGACCCCTCCCTCCCCTATGTCACGCTGTGTCACGTTTGATCGAACCCCTCCCCCTAAAATTACGTCACGTTGTTGCACCCTCCCCCCCTTAAAGAAAAAGTCAATTTTAATATTTCTCTTCTTTCTGAAATTTGAAAAAAAAATTGCATATTTTTAAAAAAATTAACTTGGAAAGAAAAAAAATGTTAAATTTATTTTGGTTAAATAATTTATTCATAGGAATATACCAACGTTGTATTTACGTTTCCGTTGTCCAAGGTCTAACTAGCCATTGGCTAATGTATTCTAAACAAGAAGTTCATAAAGAACTAAAATAGCCTACTTTCATGTTACTTAAATACTTACTGAAGTTCTAATCGGGAAAAAAACTAGGTTTCTAACAGTAAATATCATCAACAGCCGTTTCTACACTAGATTTATACATATTAGAAAAAAATCGAAACACAGCATCCAGCTAATAATTTAAACTTCTAAAAGCCAAAATCAACTATTTTCCTTAATATTATTTCGCAAATCAATTAAACATTATTTATCGTCTGCTCGCGATTTATTTGTAGTTCGAGGAATAATTAAATATTTATTAATAACAAAAGTAATGAAACTCCAAACTGCATTAAAAAAATAAGAAATGTAAATTAAAACTTAGCATAATTGTATGCAAAAGTATGCCTTGCCGCTTTCTTGTTAGATAATTAATGAATAACCAAGGAATAAATGTGCTACATTTTATGACGTCCATTCCAAACTGATTCCATGAAATATTATTTGCTCAAATCATGTTTAAATAATAAGTTTCTCATGCCATTTTTTGATTTGGCAACATTGATTTATAAAAATATGAACTCCAAAATATGAAATCAAATGCTAATTCAATTGAAATTCGCCGAAAAGATAAAAGATATGTCCGTCCTGTAGTATAGACAGACAGACGGAACAAAGTATAAAGTTTGGTATCTGAGTCATAGCTTTCAAAAAAAAGTAATTTTAGATCAATGATAGAAACCATTTGAAGGGGGGGGTGGTACTGACAGCAACACGGACGGACCAGACGGAACAGATGACTTTAGACATGACTCAAAATTGAATTTCAATGCTAATTCAATGGAAATTCGCCGACAGATAGTAGATTTATGTCCGTCGGACGTACAGACAGACAGACGGACAAAAGTATGAAAGTTGGTATCTGAGGTCATAGCTTTCTAACAAAAAGAATTTAAGATCCGATGATAGAACGATTTGGAAGGGGGGTAACAGACAGACAGACGACGGACAGACGACGGAAGACGACAGAATAGACAGACAGACAGTGGACATCAACCGCATTTCAATACCTACAGTGACTTAAATGACTCAAAATTGAATTTCAATGCTAATTCAAAGGGAAATTCGCCGACAGATAGTAGATTTATGTCCGTCCGTACGTACAGACAGACGGACAAAAAGTATGAAAGTTGGGTATCTGAGGTCATAGCTTTCTAACAAAAAAAGAATTTTTAAGATCCGATGATTAGAACCGATTTTGGAAGGGGGTACAGACAGACAGACAAACGGACAGACAGGCGGACAGACAGACGGACAGACATACGAACAGACAGACATACGAACAGACAGACAGATGGACAGACATACAGTTGGACATCAACCGCATTTCAATACCTACAGTGATTTAAATGACTCAAAATTGAATTTCAATGCTAATTCAATGGGAAATTCGCCGACAGATAGTAGATTTATGTCCGTCCGGACGTACAGACAGACGGACAAAAAGTATGAAAGTTGGGTATCTGAGGTTATAGCTTTCTAACAAAAAAAGAATTTTTAAGATCCGATGATTAGAACCGATTTTGGAAGGGGGGTACGGACGGACAGACGGACATCGACCGCATGTCAATACCTACTTTTTCATTTTTTTAATTCTTTCGAATTAAAAAAAGAAAAGTAGGCTAAAAAGGGGGGGTCTGAGAGCTAGTTCTGGGTCTGTTGGTGCTCGTCCAGGTAGGCTACCTGAGGTAGCTGCCAGTCCACTAAATTGGTCAAGATGTCGCAATTTTGCGTGTTACGAAGTACCGTTACGAAAAGGTCTGTAAAATATAGGAGACTAATAATGCCGACGTTGTTGCATATAATAATCTCCCCATCCTCTTTCTGAAATAAAGTGTTTCTTATAAAAAAAGATTTCAATTTTTTTTCTCAAAAACTTTATTTTATGTAAAACAGATTTTCCTTACAAAATTGGAAATTTTCAAATCGTTACGTCACGCAAGCGATTACCCCTCCCCCCCCCCCATGTCACGATCCGTCACGTTGGCGCATACCCCTCCCTCCCCCTTCTGAGCGTGACGTAATTTATGTACGTCCCCCTTCAGAATTCTATCCATGGACAAGACAACAACATGAGATGTCGGGAAATGACTATTTGAGTTGGCCCGAGATGAACGCACTGGAAGACGTACGGAACAAGCCTGTTTTGGATCCTCTTGGCCCAATGCTGCTGTGACAAAGTAATGGGAATGTTTCACATGATGCATATTTTCTTTTTTATCTGTACTGGATTGTATGGGTTGCTTCGTTTTCACTCTCCAAATAGCTGATGTAGACGAAAAGATTTTTTTCTTTTTCTGCAAGCTTTCTTTAACACATGTTTTGAACAACCAACAGCACAGCAAGAAGTTGGCATTTTAGACATTTAATATGTAAAATACTTTTAGAAAACTCACTGCTGAGCTCACTTGTACAAAAGTAATTCCAGGCAAAAAAATGAAAACAAGACTACTTGAGCTGCATGCCATTCGCGACATGAAACAAACCTATTGCCTCCAGGTTGTGTGGACCGTGCACAGCCTTATTTGACCTTCATCATTTCTATCCATAGGCAAGACAATAACACAAAATAAAGGGAAATTTCTACTTTAGTCAGACAGTGAAAGTGGCTGAGTTCCCTTGCATTTGAAGTGGTACCGAGCCCAGTTTTGATCCAGGAACCTCTTGCATGCTGGCCCAATACTGAACCGTCTGCGACAAAGTAATTAATTGGTCGCAAGGACTGGTATTTGTGCTGACCGCCACACACTGATCAGAAGGCCTTGATACCTGGTTGGGGTGGTTCACTTCATCTTCCTGGAGAGGCTCTTGAAGTGGAACTGCTTCCTGAGGATCTCGTTCTCGTCGGGCTCCTCCCTCAGCAGGCAGCACCCCTTCACCTGGGTGCTCACCAACAGCCACAGCAGAGTCAGGGCTGGAATTCATTGAAAACAACTATTCAAGGTTGAGTTGAAGGGTTTATTTATGAGAAAAAGTCCTTTCATCAGTTTATTAGAAAAACACCTTATACAGTATTATCAAGTGTCCACAAGTCTCATAAACTTCTAATACAGCATGACCCAGTTATAGCCAAATTTAAGAGACCACGATGACGTTAAAAAAGAGTAACATTATGAACAAGGTTGAATATTAAGATCAAGTAGAATGAGTATTATGTACTCATATTATTAATCAAAGATAACATCAAACGAATACATTTGAAACCTATATGCGTCGCTGTTTAATTTCTCCAATCAATAATTTTTTGAGGGAGGAAATAAATTTCAAATTTTGTGACTTTCTTATTACATCATTTGGCGAATAAAAAAATTTAAATAGTGAAAAACAATTTTTAAAAAAATTATCTAAGAGGGCATTTTGGATATCATATGAACATATATTTTTAGCCTTATATATTAACTTATATATTAGCCTTAGAAAATGAAAAAAATTTGTAATAAGTAAGATATTATAACATTAAGGTTTATAGGCAATTCAATGGACCGAACATTTATATCATTACAAACAAGTTGTTGTAAATGAGATCATCATAACTGAGTTTGACTGTAACTTCCTAATATGTTTTGGAATGTTAAGTGTTGCACACCATCCAAAGCTCCAGACTTATGTCAAGCAATCACAGGCATTTGCATTTATAAACAATCTATTTTATATAAGCAATAATGATTTGATAATATATTACACATATTCTAGAGTTCTGGTTTTGCGTTGGAAAGTTTTTCAGCGAATCAGAAACAACTGTCCGTTTGGGAAATTTCATTTTTTTTACTATTCGAAGTGTTCTAAAACTTGAAGATTCAGTTTCATAGGTACAAAAAAAAAACCGGTGGTGAATTGCGATATGCAAAATACACTTAAATTTGCCAAATGGGGGTCATTCTAGTTCACTTCTAAATAAACAAGTTAATGCACTAATCAAGCAAATAAAAAAAGTCTTAGGCATTTTTATTTAGGCAACACATTTTTCTACATAGTTTTAGGTTAATCTAACCAAAATATTAGGTTAAACATTTTCACTTCAAACTAGACAACCATGCACCTTTTAAGCCATCCTAGTTTTTTTTTTAAAAGGTAGGGAAGCAAATACCTTTTCATTGATATGGGACAAAGGAGGCATTTTTAATTTGATTAAAAAAAATCAGTCAAAGTAAAACAAACTGAGTATGATACTGAAAAAGAAAAAATGCAATTGAAAATTAAAATAGGGGTTTACACTTTCCATAACTTTGATAAAGCATAGGGTAAAGAAAAAAGTGCCTTCTAGGTTGGAATTTAGGTTTTTTTTGGGGTTATTTGAAACTACTTTCTGTCTAACTTACCACTCAACACAAAAGGATAAATGGTGGGTCCATGGATCAGGAGTGTTTTGAAGAGGAATGCCTCCAGAGCAAAGAAGCAAAGGTACAGGGCGATGGCGCACACAGACAGCCCCAACACTCTGCAACAACAACACCCAATCAATCTGCTTCTTGAATTAAATTAACTATGAAAGCATATCATATTTTAATCCAGCATAAAAGTTTTTGATGGTAAATAGAAACCAAAAAAGTTTCATACTATTCAAAAATATCTATATTGTACATAAAAAATACATAAAGACATGTATAATCCATGCAATCTATTGGAAATAATAGTTAATAATATTTTATAATAGTTAATAATATTTTATTTAAATATAAAACACTTTTCCTAAATATTTTTGTACTTCCTAACCCTTCAGTCATGAATAAGTATTTATTTTGAACAGATAGTCTCTGAGGTTATAGTTGTGAACTGTAAGCAAGTCTTTACATCCAGAATGCTGAAAACAACTCTGTTAAAAAACAACAACCCAAGGAGTTCAAATACTGTTTGAATTTGAAATATTATTGTATTGATAATAAATTAATATTAATTTACATGATTTATAATTCATTTAAGACACTTTGACTGTGACAAAAATAAAATGTGAAATATGGATTAAATTAGACTTTAAAATTACTTGGTAAAGTTAAGGTTTTTTGTGGAATACTAGGATCAGATTTACTGTAGTTTGTAGTAGTTTTTCGAATTTGGCGATAAATAATTTTGTCTGGCAACCTGTCTGACTTCGACTGATGATTCGAATTCTATGACTTTGCACCTATGACGTTTTATGGCAACCCTATCGACAGCACAGTATGGAGAGCGTGACGTCATAAGAAATATTCCCATATGATCTTTTCTTTGAATCGTGGTTTTTTAAAAACAGTCGCCAAAACACAGACTTTTGGTGCGATTTTGGAAACTTCGCCAAGGGGGACCGTACAGTAAATCTCTACCGAATACTAGTGTATACTACTTATTGCTACTTACAAAAGTGAAGTACAAAGCTAATATTTATAGACAATATTTTTATACTTACATTTTACTTTCAACGAAAAAGAAACAGTTCCCCAATATAATTCCGTTTATAAGAGACCAAAAGCCATACATGTGTTCCAAAATAGAACCTTCTAGAAATAAAAATTAGCATATTAATTGTGTATGTTAAGCACTAAATGTATAAAGTAAAATGTACTGGCAGGCAATAATAAAACTTTTCATGCTACAAATTAGTGATTGAGTAAGAGATAATAAAAGATATTTAAAGAACATTTCTGAATTTGGGATTTTTATGTTTTTTTTCACTGTCTTGAAACACTTTTACCTTTAACTTCACATTATTACAAAACAGCTTTTACTCCGTGGTACGTATACTTTACATGAAAAATATGGACAAGAATTTATTATTGGCGTTTAAGAAAAGGTTATTAAACATAAGTTTTACCACTTGATTTCCATGCTTGAGAATCAATATTGAATAGTTTGGAACGCACAAAACTTTCTTCTGCAAAACACCTGAATGCCGCACCGAAGTTCATAAAAGCAATGAAAGCTACCCAACATCTTAAAGTTGCAGTCAACCATTGTGACATGTTTGGTTTAGAAGGCAATATTAAATTACATTTAATTATCGCTAGTAGTAGTCAATGTGATTTATAATCGCCAACTTGGCTGCTTCTTAATTATTGGGTTCCTTTATCTTTATACAAGTAAATTTTAATTCTTTGTTTGTGTTGTGAAGGAAAAACATTGAAAAACCGAAACTAAATATGTTGCCAACTCATAAATATAATTTTCTCACTAGGATTACGAATTGCGAACAATAATGAATGTTGAATGAATAATGAATAATGAATGTTGCCAACTCATAAATATAATTTTGTCACTCAAAGTTAAACTGAACACACACAGAGTGACCATTGGTCTCTAAATTCATGGATTACGAATTGCTCTTTTTGCTAGGCTAGGGTTTGAAGTCAACTTTTTCTACCAAGTCTAGGCGATTCTTGGCAACGATGAGACCATGTCTCTCTGTGCATGAGCAGCATTGTATTCCAGAAGTGAAATGAATTAATACATTTTCGTCTGTGATTGTTCTGAAATTGTAACAAAGTCTTCGGTTTCTTAAATTATTTTCCTTTCAATTAAAAAAAGTAAATATTGTTTAATATGGATATAGAACCAACGAAAGCAGAGGAAGAAGCCAGGAAGCGCAGAGAAAGACTAAAGAATCTTAGAAATCGTGCTTCAGGCAATCAAAATAACGAGAATAATGAAACTACAGATGAACTTCCAAAGTAAAACATTTTCATATTATACATGAAAAACAGAGAATTGTACTGTATACATAGCATAATACAAATAGGATATTCTCCTTTAGGCTACTGTAATCTTTAATGCCCAATTATACATTTTTTCAATCCTGTTTGTTAAATCTTTCATGGATGCATACCATAAATGACATGAAAATGGGAACAGCTATGATATGGCAGGTCACGAATTGTCTATTTGCGTTGCCAATCAACGAAAATGCCCAAATGCAATAAATTTTCCGCTTGATATTTGATACAACTCGAGAAGCATGGTTACCCTAAATTAAATTTTTAAGCTCGCCAATAGTCGTATAAGGACAGACAAGCTATTATGTCTGGCACATTCCATTTCCCATATTTACAAATATTTACCAAAAGTCGCCAATGAACAGACCGGACATTATATCATAGCTGTGCCTAAAATGTGATGGTATGCGAATTTGCACTGAACATTCTGTTACTATTCGGTCAGTTTGGCCGAATAGCTTTACTATTCAACCGAATAGTGAAATTTACATTTTCTTAAATTTATGATTCAGATTTTTTTCTGAAATAAATACAAGAAAAGAAAAAATATTGTTGGATACACCAGAAAAATGAATGTTACAGAGTTTTATTTTCTCAATGTGCTTGATGTTTATTCATGAAAAAGTATTTTTATGAATTAAATGAATAGATATATCACTTATATTAATTGGGAATGGATATAATTAATTATATTTAAAATTTAGTAGAAGCAAATTATGATGTAAGAAAAGGAGCTGTTCTCTGCATTTTGGGGCAGTAACCGTACAAGCATTGCACGCAGGGGTACTAACTGCACAGGATAGAGGCATATTAGCAGTTTTAGTTCAATTCTTCCCGGACTGTCGTAGCATAAGCGGTTTGTATACGAAAGGTCTCGAGTTCAAATACCCCCACTAAGTTGAGTTACAAATATGTTTGTTTTTATAAGCTTTTTTATTTCACCCTGGAAGATCATCGTTTTAAAGTTGTCGTGAAAAGTTTATAGAATTATTTAAATTTCTAATTTTTTTAACTCGTTATAAATGGCTAGAACTGATGTTTTTTTTTATAAAAAAACAATGTCAAGGGCCCCAAATGCGTGTTGAGGCTTTCAATGCTCCCTACAATACTGCCCCATGTTGGATACCTATTGATGTATTTTTAAAGAATTGCCCGGGCCCCAAAAAAAGAGTAATCTCAACGTTCAAGCATAATTCATGCCCGTGCACGCAATGTATGCACGGTTCCAGTAAGCCCCGCCTTGAGCATGCGCAGTTAATACCTGTACACGTAATATGTGAATGGTGGCCGTGCGCGTATCCTCTGCCTTTTTAAAAAGACTGCAAATGATTTGATTAGATATAGGATTAAAGAAAAGAATTTCTTTACAGAGATTTATTAGGTTAAAGTATAGTTACAAAGTTGTTGTTCTTATTGTGTCCATGTAAAGCTATATAATTAGTAATAGAATTAATAATTATAATAAAAAGTCTATAATCAAGAACCTTACCTTGACCTCTAGTGCGATGATAATTTCACCTTGACAAGGTAAGCTATGGTAAATGATTACTATCGATCAATATGATTCAAAAGAAGGTTATTAAGAAGGCAATTCAATTGTTTTACTCCATACCTAATTCTGGAATTATAGTTTTGCATACCAAATGTCTTGGTATGTATTCATGGCTGGGAATCCAGAAGTTTAACAAAATTATGTCAATATCTAGAGATTTCCTAGCTTGCATAGAAAAACACTGAATTTTAAAGGAAAAAAATAACGGTAACGATATTTTTCTATTAAAAAGAGTGGTAATGAATTATCATGGTAATCGGTTTATTTTTCATAGATTTGCAGAACTATATTTTGTATATAGTATTTCATTTAGAATGTTTTTATTTCCTGTTACAGGCCTATCTTTCGGAACTACACTCCTATGGATGAAGACCTGCGATTGAGTCAGTTACCCAAGCCTAAGCCTGAATCCGGTAAGTTATACATCCGAACAATGTTAACTTATTTATCATGGATGAGGAAACTGCTGAGATATTGACAAGGTTATTTCCGTTTTGTTGCCAAGTAATGAAATCCGGTAAACATTCTATAACTTCAATGCAATTTGTTACAATAACTCTGTTAATTTTTCATAATCCTCATGGGACAGACTGTGCCCCATATCCGAGATGTATAAAAAACTGCACTTGCAGCCTAAACCAATGAATGGTCAATAAGTGACTTCTTTGAATATTTGCCACATTATTTTCAGTTTAATTTTTTGTAACATTGCAAGCTAAAAGTGTTCATAGTTTGCCTGTCGTCGAGTAGTACAAGTTTCTCTTGATTAAATAGCAAAACATAATAACTCTTAAATTATTTTGTTAAAATATGGCAACTCTTAAGTAAGCAAATGATATTTGTTAAATTGACAACTAATTTATATTACTAATTGATACAACTGGATTTTATTTTTGAATTTAATTTTAGACTGCTGAAAGAGTTATTCATAAATCAATTTTTAGAAAGTCTTAAGTTCTAAGGCAACCACTTCATTGCGATTTAATGAGGTAACCAAGTTTCAAACACGGTGAAAATATATTGTATTGCAAAAAATTGCTCTTTTTTGCAGTTGAAAGTGAAGTAGAAAAGCAACTGGAAGCTGCAAAGCCAGAACCCCTCATAGAAGAAGTGGTGAGTTGGGAAAATTCTCTTTTTATATTATATTGAGACATTTTATTTATCTACAAATGGTCTCCAGAAAGTTTGTATTCAGCCAAACAGAAAGTATTTGTTTCAGCACAATTTCAATAATTATTTCTTCGGTGATTCAATTGTAATAAATACAAAATAGTGAAATTACTCTAAACAAGGTACAAACGAAGTAATAAAAGTTATAAAATGATATGTTTAACCTTTTAACACGGGCTTCATAACAGAAATTCGCCATTGGTGGCACTTTGGGCTCATGCCTCGCAAGAGGGGAATAAAATGCTATTGCGAGAAGTAGTATTTGGAGAATTGTGCATCACACAATTTGAGATGACAGTTTGGATGGGGAAAGAAAAGAAGTTTTTTAAAATGAGTATACAATAGAGGTTGTAATTGTTTATTTTCCTCGAAAATATGTTTCCTCACAGTAAAAGTTCTATGTTGGTGATGTTTTTAGATTATTGAAATACTATGTCACACACAGAAATATTTAAAGTGTTTAATTGAATAAAGGGCGCACGCCATAGAAGTGTATTTTTCAGTTTAAAATAAGTCATATTTATTTCAGGACTTAACAACATTAGCCCCTCGTAAGCCGGATTGGGATCTCAAGCGAGATGTTGCCAAGAAACTGGAGAAATTAGAAAGGCGCACCCAAAAAGCCATTGCTGAACTAATAAGTATGTGTCAACATTTAAAATGCTTTCATGTTTTGCATTGTACTACAAACTAGACTCATCCAGAAAACATCTTTCAGTTCCAATGATAACAATTTTTCATCATCATTTTAGAAAAAAAATTCTGATCGTCTACAGCCATTTATGATATCAAAAAGCACATCATTCGATTCTTCAAAAACTTTTTTCAATTAGAAAATATTTTTTATGAATCCCAATAGATGTCAGCCCTATTATTTTTTTGACAATTATGATCAGAAACATGATGATGCCAAATGGCATCACTGGGACTGAAAGGGTTAAAAGATTAATTTTGTTTGCGGTTTAACAGATTTGAATATTATTTTAGAAAATTTGGCAATTTTATCAGAATGAAAAGTGTATTTTGGTTAAATTGTATTCAGATCATTTTGTATATAAATATTGCTTTACAAGAGTTTCCATCCAGCCAACGGATCTTTGTTTCTTTTTCTCGTTCTATGGTTGCCGTCACGATCTGATTTCATTTATTGACAGAGGCAGCTGATTTTTTTCATCATATCATACTTCACTGTGTAATTGGCGATTGAATATGATATTTGGCTAAACAAAAGTAGATTTTAAAAATGTCTATTTTTTTTTATTTCCTTTGTTTGAGGCGTACTGTACATTCAAATTTTTTACTGTACATTCTAATCGCGTAATCCCTTATTTTTTCCTTATTTATTGTTAATATAGTTTTATAGTTTCTCGGTTTTCAGAAATATTTTTATTTTGTATGATTTCTATAAAGGGCTTGGAAAAAATCTCCAACTATCAATTCTAGTTTTTCAAAAAACCTTTTGGACCTTTGTTATATCATTTTTCAAGGTTTTGCTTCGGTTTTAATTACAATAAAAAGTTTAGAATTCACACTTTAAAATACAGTAAAAACATTTGGCGTTTTTTTGCGGTGTTACATCTAATGATGGTTAAAATTTTGAATAAGAACACAAACTCTCATGTTTATTATATTTTTGTGATGTATTCTCATTTTTTGCTTACAAATATGAACCTATTGCAGTTATAATTCAAATAAAGATTTTCAAAAAACCATCTTTGTTTCTTTTTTATTCTTTCTCATTGATTTTATTTATTGACAGATCAAATCATTGTTTATAAATTTACCTTCCCAATTACTTCCTGTGTATTGGCGATTTATGATTTGCTAAAAAAAGTAGATAAGTAAATTTTTTTTTTTAATTTTTTGTTACGTTTGAGCTTACTGTAACAGAATGATTGAAAACTTTGTTCTTGTTCTTCAAATTTGTACATGTCATTCAATTTGTGCAATCCTGTATTTGTTGGTTACCATATAGTTTTATAGTGACTCTGTGATACAGAAACTAATTTTATTATTTGAAGCTTTCTATAAAGTGGCTTGAAAATCTCCAATATATTGATTTTTTTTAGTTTTCAAAAAAGTTTACTTTTGAAATGATAAACATTGTTTTTATTTTTCAATTTAAAAGTAACACACTTTAAATATCGTAAATGCCTTTGACTTTTGGCTTTAATTAATGATGGTTAAAATTTTGAATAAGAACAAACTAATTATACAATTGCTCATGCTTTAGCAAACATAATAAATAAATGACTCCACACCCCTACCATATATTTAAATAGCAGGGTTAATTAAAGTTCCATCTCCTTGTTTAGTATATTAGATATTTTAAAGAAGAATGCTTATTTGTAAATTGTGCCTGCTTATATGTTTGTCCTGAATTTGTGGACACATTAAATATACTACAGACAGGAATTTACAACATTTTAATAAGTTTAAAAAACATGTAATTGTAATAAATAAATTCTGCAAATACATTTTGAAAGGAGTTCTACAAATTGTTTTGAAAATGCAGTTTAAATAAACATGAACATGAGCAAGTTCCATTGAATATAATTTCTTATTAAAGGAGAAAGATTAAAATCCAGTGAAGAGGACTTGGCCGAAGCAGTCAACAGTTACACAGAAGTGTCCAGCAAAGCAGGAGATTCAGATGAGGATTAATGGCTCGGTTTTTATCCTTGTAAATAAATTATTTTTTCACACATTAAAAATTCATTTCTTATATTTATTGAAAGTCACTATTTATACAATATATACAGTTTCATTCTTTTGTACAAACACGTGTGAAAATTGTTTGGCATTTCATTTACTATTTAATGCATTTTTTTTATTTTACATGCAATAAAAACCACAATTTGCACAAAAATTTATGTTGTGCATATTTAAAATGCATCAAATATAAAATAATTACAAATTTAAAGTAAGGAGCGGATAATCATCTAATTATTTACTTAAAACAGCAGAGAATTTCCGTACAATTTTTTTAATTTACAAATCCTTTTGAAAAGAATATGGCCATGCCTTACTAAAAGTTTTTTACAATACATGTCATGATAATAAAAACACAAGTACGCACAATATAGTACACAATTTTACAATAGAATAGGAATCATTAGATAAGTGAATTAAATGCTTAAAATAATATATCTCACTATGTAAGGGTGGTACTTAATGCACTTTAAACATATGCATTACAAAATGCACTCAGTTTTTAAAAAAAGTTAATTGTCATTATTTAGGAGTTGATAAGATATAGTTCAAGACCACCTTGCAATACATACAAATGCAGCAATTACTGAAAAGATTACTTAGAAACATCGCATGTATTGTGCAGCTTCTTTTTAGAAAGCAATCAAGATAAAAAAAATAGTTTGCTTAACTAGTTATTTTGAAAGTAAATACACTGTGGAAAAATAAAATTTAAATGTAATGAGTATTTAAATATCCATCCTCCCTATTTCATTTCCAGCTGAAACAGTTATATTTAGGAACATCAGAATTCTTTTAACCGTTCCTGGTACTCATTAAATTCATAGTTTTAAAATGAAACAACTCAGTCACCAAATAAATTTGAAACGCTTTCTAAATAATTGAACCCCTATTTAGTAATTCCAAAGCAGTACAAAATAAGTTATATACATATTTATCTCTATTAACGTGGTTGCCATGTAATCAACTAAAAGGCAATGACTTTCTTTAGTGTAGACAGAACACAACTTCTGTGTATTATTAATTATCCATCAAAACAGCTTATTCGGTGACAATTTTAGGGAAAGGTGCAGTAAAAATGTGCTCTTAGTTTTCATTTAAAAACAAAAAAAATTCAGAGTACAATATTTTTTAACAAATATTTTTTAATGCTTACCCTTGTCTGCAGAGTTATGGAGTGCAAAAATAATTGCTGAAAAATATTTAACTAAAAAATGAATTATTTACTTGCTCTGTTGGATGTAAAGAATTTTTTGCATTCAACACCATGAGTACAGTCCCTGGACAAATTATTAGCTGCACTGCAAGATTTCATGTCAAATATTAATTACCGGGTGATATTGTACTGTTTTATTATTTTAAATTGATTTGTTTTTTATTTTTATATTATCCAATCAATTACCGATTTATTTGACATAAATAAAGCAGCATTGATTTAGAAAAGCATAAGTGAAATTAATGTTAGTAAAAGTCAATATTGAGTTGAGCCACCTTTAGCCGCTATCCAAGCTTTAATTCTGCGCGGCATGCTATCAATGCAAGACTGTACCGTCTCCTGCATTTGAGAATGATGATTCCACACATAAATAATCTTTTCTAGGAGCTGATACAGGTTTGTACTTGTTTACATTCATGTATCACTTTGTCAACACAGTGTTGCCATATGTTAAAAATAAATACAGTCTACAATAATTATTTTAAATGAAAATCGATAATATTGTAGTTTAAATATACCATTATTGCATAAAAACTTGTAAGAAACATAAAATTACAACAAGAAAAAACCACAGTGCGTCTAATAATTTGTCCAGGGACTGTATATTTTTTAAAGGTCACATTCAGAAATTATTCTAGTACTTTATTACTCTTCACATATGGGTAAAAAATACATTACAGCCAGTACAAAATATATTTACTCGAGGTAATTTTGAGTAAACTTTTCCTCTTGGAATTCCTCTTTGCTGCCAGAAGGGTTCTCTCTCTCCTACGTCTGCCCTTCTTTCTTTTCTTCTGAGAGTTGCTTCACCATCTGGGTGAGCAGGCTCATCCGGCGGGGAGTTAGAACCTGAAATAAGCACAACACAACATGAAGTAGAAAAAATTTAATAAAATAATGTTAATGCAATAAATAAAAGTTTGATAATGTCTTAAAGGATATTAATGTTGCTAGAACAGGGTTTAACTATATTTTAATAAAGTTGAAATCAAATCTTTATACACAGTCAAAATAACAAAGTTGTTACAAGATTATTAATTAATGATAATAAGTTTCTCAGTACAGATTTTAAGAAAGTGCAGGTGTAGTTGATAGTAACACAAAATGTTCATTCTTTTCTTTCCCTTGTGATGCAACTTTAAAAATACATGCATGATTACATATAAGTATTATACCTTAACCTATGGTCCTTTCGATTACAATGTGAGTGAACATTATGAGTGTCTTTATATATAGTGTAAGTGATTACAATAGCCTGAGGCTCTCAAAAGTTGAATAATGTCTTAAAGGATATTAATGTTGCTAGAACAGGTTTTAACTATATTTTGTGTGTAAATCAAGTGTAAAACGAATTTTATGTTTCCTAAATAAATGTGAGGCTTGCACAGTCAAAATAACAAAGTTTTTACAAGATTATTAGTTAATGATAAATAAGTTTCACAGTTCAGATTTTAAGAAATTGCAGGTGTAGTTGATAGTAACACATTTCATACTTTTCTTTCCCTTGTGATGCCAACTTTAAAAATACATGCATAATTACATGAAATAATTATAGCTATGTGTCTTTATACATTGAAACAGTGTTCTAATTTTGCCCTTGGGAAATAATAACAATTGCTTGCTGACCATTGGGGGTCCCCCTCATGCTCGGTAAAATCATAGTTTAATCATATAATTTTTTGAAAAATATAGAAGTTATGATTTCAAAAAAGTTTAGAATATACAGATGACTGGGTGTGTAACATTACTTTTAGATTGCAAAAACTAAGTAACACAATGTAAACAAACAGCGCATATCTGATGAACAAAATGAACTGTATTATTTTATACATTGACCGGTTTACAAGATTTGCACACATTTCACTGAAAGTTAAGCATTATCTAACAACTGAATTTTAAAAAATTTAGGACCTATTTCGTAGAATTCCAATACTTAAAAGTTGTAGATTTTTCACTTGGACTACTAATAATATGAAAAGTTGGCAAATAAAACTGCATTTTGCATAAACATAAAAGAACATACAGAACAGAAAAGATTTTTTAAAAATAAAGGATCTCTGTCTTAAAGTGATACTTAAAGTGTTAAAAGTGTTTGTTTTTATTTTATTGTTATATGCAATTTCCGAAAACAAATACTTAACCCTTTTGGCCCCAATGACAATTTGGCATCATCATTTTGGAATTTTTTTTTTCTGATCGTCTATAGCCATTTATGATAACAAAAAGCACATCATTCGATTCTTCAAACTTTTTCCTATTAGAAAATATTTTTTTATAAATCCCAATAGATGTCAGCCCTATTATTTTTTTAAAATTATGATCAGAAACCTGATGATGCCAAATGGCATCACTGGGACTGAAAGGGTTAAAACATTAATTTCGTTTGAGGTTTAACAGATTTGAATATTATTTGAGAAAATTTGGCAATTTTATCAGAATGAAAAGTGTATTTTGGTTAAATTGTATTCAGATCATTTTGTATATAAATATTACCTTACAAGAGTTTCCACCCAACGATCTTTGTTTCTTTTTCGCGTTCTATGGTTGCCGTCTCAATATGATTTTATTTATTGACAGAGGCAGCTGATTTTTTTCATTATATCATACTTCACTGTGTAATTGGCGATTGCATATGATATCTGGCTGAACAAAAGTAGATTTTCAAAATTTCTATTTTTTTTATTTCCTTTGTTACTTTTTGAGGCGTACTGTAAATCGTGCAATCCCTTATTTTTTCCTTATTTGTTGTTAATCCCAATACATGTCATCCCTATTATTTTTTTAAATTATGATCAGAAACATAGTGATGCCAAATGGCATCACTGGGACTGAAAGGGTTAAATTGAAAAAAGTCTGCATAAACCTAGGTTTTTTTTTTATTTGACACCACTGTTAAAATAGCATAACTGAAACTAACATAAATGATAACCTACCTGCATTTGCTCCATGACTTTAGTGAGCTGGTCAGATTGGGGTGCAGCCCGTTCTTCAGTGCTACGAGGAGCCTCTCTCAAGTAAGGGTGCTCCAGGAGTTCCTTGACGGACGCCCGTTTCTTGACATCGCGTTCCAGACACCTTTGGAATACAACAAGTACACAGGAAGCTTGAAGGGAGTTTGTTGTGGAAAATATCGTTAAAAAGATTTTCAATGCTTATTTGATAAAATATCATTTCATTCTAGAGTATTTTTAAAATGCCCACTACAGTCCCTGGACAAATTATTAGACGCACTGTATTTTTTTTAGTAATGATGAGAAAACATACCAAAGAATGCCATTATCATTCAAAAAGATGTTGATATATGTATTAAGTATAGCAGATAGTATTTTCTATTCAATAGCATAAGTTTAGGAATACAAATGTCCTTCTAAAGGTATTTTGTTCATCATTGATGGATACATGAAATCTTGCAGTGCAACTAATAATTTGTCCAGGGACTGTAGTTTTATTGCAATGACTGTAATTTAAAAGAAATTAACTTTGTTACAGATAGTGATCCGATTGAAATCTAATAAAACAAATATAAGAAAAATGAGGCCACTGTATTTTTAAGGAATTTGTATAACAACAGATTTCAATTTTTGCAGCACATTCAAAACGATAACGGGTTGGACAAATTAAAGAAATAAAAGATGAGCTGACACTGTTTAAATTGACAATCTATTTTTGTTTAATGCTTTTAAGTGTGGATTAATTGTCAAAAGAAGTAAAAAAAAAACCACAAAAAATAAGCAAGAGTGAAAGGATTTGACACAAGAGAATTGACTGAATTTTTATAGCATTTTTATTTTAATTTGAAAGAATTAAATAATGGAAAGTAAGGTTTTGAAATCATGGAGATTTCAATCCTCCTAAATCCCACAAGAAAGAATCTGAAAGACTGATTATTTGAGGTTAAAACGGGTCCAATTCCTCGTTGTGGTTACTGCAGTTTACTTTAGATCTACAAAACAAACCTCTTGAGCACGTCCACCAGGTGCGTGTCGGGCAGTGGCCTGAACTCTATCCTGTGTTCGGGGGAGGTGATGGCGCATATTTTCTGCATGAGGGTGCGTGCGGCGTGGAAGGGGGTGGCACCGTACGCCAGGTTGTACAGGATGCAGCCCAGGGACCACACGTCCGACTTGACGCCCACCTTGAATTGCACCTGGGTGCCCCCAGTAGAGGAGGAGAGGGCTGTCACAGCCTCAGGGGACATGTAGTTCAGGGTGCCCACCTACACAGACAAGTGTTTTTTTTACATATGGCTTTATTTCCAATTTAATCCACACATCTCATCACTTTAAGATAAAATAAAGACAATGACAAATAATCATAGAACGGCACAACAGTAGAACAGAAATGACAAAAGAGGACATTTCATTCGTCCGTGACATTTCTTAAGTCACACGTGCCTCCTGGGTAGTGCCAAATCAGTAGTGGCGGTCAACACACAGAAATTGTCTTTTAAAAGTGCCAAAAAAAGAAACACAAATTTAGGTGGCCAAAGAAAACATTTAACTTTTATGGAAATAAAAGGGATAAAACTACTTGTATTCCACATGCAACTAACTTGTAACACTTCACTAACTCCAGAAATTCCCCTTTAACCTCTTTACTTCCAGAGGTACCCATACATGGAAATTAATGACTAAAGAAGACATTTAACTTTTAAGGAAATAAAACAGGCATAAAACAACAAAATGACTTGTATTTGACATGCAACCTGAACTAACGTCAAACAATTCACAAGTGAAAATCAGGGATGGATAATTTTTAACCATAGCCGCCCCGATCAATATTATTTTGACCACTAAAATTTAATATTCAATTTATTTTATTTAATACTAACTATCTCATAAAAATTAAACACAAAATAAAAAATATAAAATAAAATAACCAAGATCTAAAAATGTTTTAAATATTTTTTTCAAATTGGCATGTTTATGTAATTAGCATTGAATTTAAAAAACAATTACATGTAACAAGTCTTTAATTTTAAACTAATTTAAATTTTTTTGGAATAATCTAAACTTAAAAAAATATCTTTCAATAGATGAACAGTTAATTGGATGTAATGTTCATTAAAAATTCAACATATTTGATATCAATGCTTTTTATCTTTTTTTTAAATCAGTAGTTGCAGTTAAAAATAAAAGCCATAAATTGCATGTTTGACAAGTTGAGTTTTTTACAAGTTTTCACAGCATTTACACAATTTCAATTATTTTTATTTTAACATTTTTAAAATTATACACATGACACCAGCAGTTGCAATTCAAAACATAATTTTAACCAAGGTTTTGGAAGGTTAAAACCACTTTTAACCATTGTTCGGTTCAGAATCAGTTTTGACCACTCCAAATGACAACCTTGGTGAAACTGTGAACTGTTCTGCATGCAACTTCTAAACAATGCATTGGAAAAAATGTAGGGAATTTCCCCTATGTAAGGAAAGAATTGACAAAAATATAAAGACAATTTTTTGGCCCCCATTTTCAAAAATTAAAGAGATAGCATGCCTTTCTTAGCATGCCCTATGAATTCCATCATTAAATTTTAAGAATTAAAAAAAATGAAAGCTAAAAATGTTCAAAAGTCATCACATAAAATTTTACTAATAAAAATATTGAACACACAGAAAAAAAAACATTGAAGGACATAGATAAAAAAAATATAACTTTTAAAGTCTGCAGATATTGTTTTTGGAGAATAAGAAGTTTCTTTGACTCTTAACCACATGAGGGGTCAAATGTTGAAACCCATCATCAAAGGAGTCACACTTTTTCCATTAATTAATACATGCATCATTTAAAAATGTAAACATTTTATTAGATTTTAAAACTTAAAAGATTGAATTGAATATTAAAATCATTTACTACAAGATAAAATTTTAAAATCCCTTTTCTATTAATTCCTTAATAAAATATTTCAAATCAAATCTCACAAACGTCCTTGTTGTAAAGTACTTGCCTAATACATTTTTCATTTGCTTAAGCAAACGAAAAATGTGCAGTAAATTGTTTATTTGTAAGTAAATAAAATTTACTCCAATTTGCAAATTTAAGTATATTTTGCTTATCACAATTCACCACCGTAATCACATAAAATTGTACTAATAAAAATATTGAACTTTAAAACAGAGAAAAAACCCTTTTAAGATTCCTTTTTAATGATTTCTACAAACTTTAAAAGCTATATATTTTTTTTATCTATATGGATAAAAGAAAACTACCTGAAACCAAACTAACCGCCTGAGTGGTCAAACGTCGAAACCCATCATCAAGGAAGTCACACTTTTTCTATTAATACATGCATCATTTAAAACTGCAAACATTTTATTAGATTTTAAAATTTAAAAGATCGAATTGGATATTAAAACCCCTACAAAATAAAATTTTAAAATCCCTTTTTATTAATTCACAAGTTAAGCAGGGAAAAACAAATGTCTACTTTTACAAAGTAGCTAGAGGTCACCTGTGTGTCCCTGAAAGTGGATGTCTTGTCCTCCGGGACGGAGGTGGCGATGCCGAAGTCGATGAGCTTGAGGTTGCCGGACACCAGCAGGAAGTTGGCGGGCTTCAGGTCCGAGTGGACGATGCCAAGCGCGTGAATATCAGCGACGGCCTCCAGCATCTGCTGCCAGTAGAACTTCACAGTGAGGGGGGTGAGCCGCTTGCGCTTGGCCTCGTTCGAGATGTACCTGGGGAGGGAATGGTTGGATTTCATGAAATAGTTCATACTCATAAAAATACTTTCTAATGAATTTTTAAGGACCTTTGTTTTACGTCTCTTTCTGTAAGTACTTTTGATTTAGGATTCAAAACTAATTAAACAATACATTTCCTTTCTTTCAAAATAATTAGTGTGCTTGTCCTTGTTTGAGATGTACCTGAGGAGAATGGTTGGATTTTATGAAAAAGAAAAACAGGATTTGTCATAAAGAGAAATAAGTACTCTCTAATGACGTCTTAAGAACCTTTGTTCTATGTGTCTTGCTGTAAATGTTTTTGATTTCTGTTTCAGAACTAATTGAAAAGTACAATTCCAAGCCTTAAAACAATTGGCTGTTTCCACGCACTTACAGTTAACTAATCGTATTTATTTAGGACAGTTGGTTTTCACTTTCCTGTTGGTCTACTTTTCTAGCAATCATAATGAATATTTGGTCTAAGATTCTTTTTGAATACTAAATATGCTCCGATTAGTAACACTGTTCGAGTCTCAAGTTTTTTGCAGTAGATCGTTGTGAAAATCGTCTATAAACAGTTTATACATGATGATCCCCACAATTCAAAATTTATAAAGCTGGATTGAAATTAAAAATTATTTGATGAAAAGATGATGCCGGAAAACCTGTCAGAGTGTGAACCTCAGAAGCAGGTTTATGCTACACCAATACAACAATAACATCTTCAATGACATCATATGTTGATTGCAGTAGGAAGACAAAATCCTTTCGATTAAAAGAAAAATTCAATTTAAGCTGGGAAAAAGAAAAACATCTGTCTGTTTGTGAAAAAGGGAAAGTTGGGATCAGGTTCGTGAAAAAAGGAGTTTATAAGGACTTGATATGTAGGACTTTTAGGGGGACAAAATACCACAAACAAAAATTATAAAAGATAGCATTCTGATGTCATATCTTTTTGAACAAAAACAGAATTATTAAAATTGAAGAGTTAGAACAGAATCGAGGAAAGGGGTTAGAGGCAGACAGAGGAACAGAAATCTCACTATATCAATTCTAACTTTCCATTTTTTTTAAATGCCTTCAAATATAAAAAAGGCAAGTTAGTAGGCTCAAAATTGATACTGTTACCACATACAATGAAACTAATAAAAAAATGATGGGTATATTCTGACCTTGCGAAGTCTATCTCTCCTCTCTCAAGCACGAGGAATAGCTCGTTCTCCCTGTACTCGTAGTCGTGCATCTTGATGACGCGGTCGGATCCTTGAAGTCGCTGCAGGTACGAGATCTCCTTCTTGTATCCCTCCCTTATCAAGGGGTCTGTGCCCTGTAGCAGAACAAAAGAGATTAGTTTGTGAATAGAAAGATATTTTTATCCGATCAGAAGCATTTAGGATTGGATTTTTCCACTCATTATCATTAAAATTTAAGATAAAAATCAAAGAACTGGAACACACTACACAATAATAGGATAATTATTCTTATCCTAGAAGAAAAAAAGGATTAAATTTCCTCTCAGAAAACAACCAGAGTTTATGTTATTGTAGTTAAAAACATCTTTGACACTGGAGTGACAACGGTGAACAACAAAGCAAATTAACAGGGTTTCTGAAAATGTTCACTTCATGAAAATTAGTAACTTTTTAAGACCAAATTTCCCCAAAATAAGGATCTATTTCTGTACAATATTATTAGAACAAAGCTATTGCTTACACTTGGAAATAATTCAAATATATGTGTAAGGTACAAATACACTTAAGAATTAACTAAAAAATACCTGCTTGAAAATTAGGCAGAAGTCTCAATTACATAAAAGTTATATATGTTGAAAGAAAAGTTTCTTAATTAATAAGGGTCAATGATAAAAACAAGGAATGGTTTCATTTTGTCCCAATACTTTGCACCATACCCCCATACTTTGCAAATAATGTACAAGGAGTTTGCAATGAACAACAAAGCTCAGTAACAGGATTTGGGAAAATGTTCACTTCATGAAAATTAAGAACTTTTAAATAACAAAATAAGAACCTATTTCTGTCCAACATTACTAAAATAAAGAGATTGTTGAAAATTTACACTTTTGCTAGAAATAATTGGAATAGATGTGTGTAAAAGTCAAGTATAAATACATTAATAACTAAAATATCCGTTTGAATATAAAGTGCAAGTCTTCATTACATAGGTTAACAGCAAAGTTTCTTTCTTCATAAGAGTGGTAGATAAAAACAAGGAATGGTTTGATTTTGTTTAAATATTATATCCAATACAGGGTGATTACAATATCCTTAAAAAAAAGTTCCCTGATATTTCCATGATTTCCCTGTTATTTTCATAAAAAATTCCCTGATTCTACAATGACTTTTTAGTTTGGTTTAGTTTGAATTATCGTCATACTAGAGCTACACGAGGGCTATTGGCGATGGGCGTCATAATTCAGAACCACAATCAAGTGACGAGCCGAGACCTGAGTAGCACCCAACGCAACCGTTAAGGTCGACATCGTATACTGCACAGCGTTGGGACTTTGGAGCATATAATAATTGACAGTTTTTTTGCCTCTGCATAGAGTTGAGTTTACTTTCGTAGCTCTGGTTCACGCCAATCGGACCAACCAGAATATTTTCTTTCGATTAAGAAGTGTCCGCTAGCATAGTGTTCGCAAGAACAACCTAAACCTACTGTTTACATAATCCGAAATGGAAAAATTCCCTGATATTTAGCAAAATTTGAAAAATTCCCTGATTTCCAGGTTCTGTTACCACCCTGCAATATTTGTACAATATTCAATTAAACAGTCAAATGCGGTGTTTTTTTTCCAAGGTCTATTCAAACCATGAGACCTGAATGAGAGGCCCCCCTACCTTGAGGTCCACACACTTGACTGCCACGAGGGCGTTCTGCGCGTCGATGGCGGAGAACACCTTGCAGGAGCCCCCGGAGCCCAGCTGCGAGAGGACGGAGTAGGGCTTGCCACGCACCACGATCGTGTCGCGAGGGGTCACTGGCGGGAGGGGAGGGATCTAGCAAAGTAGAGAAAAGAGATTCCAAATACACTAACATAGTAAGTTGCTTTAAGCTGAAGTTGGCTAAGTCATTGTAAGTCAGCCCTGCAGATAATTAGTGATTAAGGGCAAAGTAAATGAAGAGAAAAGAGATTTGAATTGAAACACACTAACATGGCAAGTTTTTTTAAGAAATACACTTTAAATACCACCTGAGGCAGTAACCCTCTACCTTGGGCTAGAGGTGCTAATTATAACCAGTTAACATCCCAAGGGTTACTCGTTTATCCATCCTGGACTTCATTATACTTCGGTGGGACTGCAGTCATCACAACTGGACCATTTTTTACCACAAAAAACCTTTTACTTTTTTATTATTTAGAGTTATTGAGTGCTTATGACAATGGTTCAAAACTAGATACTGCAGGCACATTATAGTTGACTGCATGATACAGCGCATCCCAAATGTTTATGGACTGCTGTGTTTTTTGAATTTTATAATAGGAAAACGTTGCGCAAGATTTTTTTTTATTTTTAATTATCAAAAATATCAATACAATATTAGTACTGTACACAAATAACATAACAACATCACAGATTTATGAAATGAAAAAATTAAAATTTGGTTGTCCCAAAAGTTTATAGACAAGTCCATTTTTCCATTTAATTTTGCACTATTGTTCAAATTTTTAAACCGTTCTTCATTATCACTTGAAAAAACTCGATCAGGCATACTTAAAACAAGAGTTTGGAGAATTTCGGGCTTAAATTAAACCAACTTTGTTCAATTTGCATCGTTAGATCTTGAACTGTTGCAAATTGGCGCCCATTTGCATAAACGTCCCTGAAAGTAAAGTTCTCCATAGGGTTCAGGTCAGGTTACTGGCCACTCCATAACTTTAACATTGTGGCGTCTAAACCACTGCATAGTGGAGTTAGACACATGAATGGAGCAGTTGTCTTGTTATATTCCCATTTATTTCCCCTAGAACTCCCCAAATGGAAAGTGAGCTTCAAGAGTTCCTTGATAATCATCAGAATATTGCCGACCTTTCAAAAAAGCAATATCAGTTGTTCCGTTGAAGAGAAGGCTCCCCACACCATTACTGAACCCCCTCCTTGTTGCCTGCTTAAAAAGGACCTTGGTTCCTTCCGAAGATCGTGCCAATTATTACCATCGGGCCATCTAAATTAAATTTTTTTCGTCACTGAAAACCACACTTAGCATTCGTCTTTGTAATGCATGTAATTTCTTGCCCACTTAACTCGAGCATCCTTATGGCGTTTTGTAAGCTTTGGGTGCGTCGCATTTTATGATATTTTAAAAACTTACTTGCTTTTAGCCTTCGGTGGACTGTAGATTTTGATACTGAAGCTGTAATTTCTTTGGCTGTAGATCGTACAGACAAATTTTCGGTCGAAACAAGTCTCCAATTTCTCTGTCTTGCCTCTTTGTTGTCTTTTTTGGCCTTCCAGGACAGATTTTGGTTCGAAAATGTCACCTTTCGCTAGGATTTGATAAATTCCAGCTTTGCTACGCTTAATTCTTCTAGCAATATCTACAACTCTCATCCCACGAGCTTTTAAACGATGAATTTGTAAAATTTCATTTTTCGTAAATGCATGTTGGCAGGCATCTTTGCAATGAATCAAAAAAGGAAAACCCACTAGTTTTATCTCAGGAAGCTATTACGTCACGTGTACAAATAATAGAATATCCATATCCAAAAGTAACCTTTTGTCATAAACTTTTGGGACAGCATTTTTTCGTATTTTAAAAATAAATTTATGATCTCTCACAGTTGTTTGAGCATTTTATTATTTCAAATACTCTCTTAGATATTTGCATAAATTATTTCGTCATTCACACTCGCTTATTCTTCTCTTTAACTTGAAAAAAACAGCTGTCTATAAACTTTTGGGACGCGCTGTAATTGGGTTAATTTAAGCATCCAAAATGATTTCTTTTCTGGCATTCTAAAAAAATTACTTTGGACAATAAAGGAAATTATGATCATTTTCTTAAGACCCTTCACAAAATAGAACTAACACCAATATTACTAATTATTGATAGTTTGCATAATACTTGTTAAGTAAATTTATGAACAGCTTAGAAGAAATATCAAATTTTGTAAGATACAATTGCTAAATTAAATTATTAATTAAATTAATAATTATGTCAATATAAATTATTTATCACTTTGCTGACACACAAAAACACCCGTCTGAAATCAAACCTTGAACTCATGCTGTTCCATGAGGCAAGTCTTGGCGGAGTTCCTTGGCTTCATTTCGGATATTGGCGCCGGCCTCCTCTCGCGCAGTGGACCACCAGACACTTTGGAAGCCGAGTGGTAACGTTGCCTTGGATTGAGAGCATTTCTGGTCATGGGGGAAAAAATTAAAAGGCTTACAGTTTAACTGCAACAAAGGCTGTGTTGTTATGACATTTTCTAGCTTGTACTTGTTGCTAAAATTTATTATATATTTCTGTATTCTCAGTCTACCAAAAAGGATATCATGCAACAGAATTTTTTTTAACTATCGAAAGCAATACTGTTAACTTCAATAATTGTTTTTAAACTAACTTATTGACTGATCTTAATAAATCAATGCAAAGATAATGACAAATTTAATTCTATTCAAATATAAAGCAGGCTGCACAAGGTTATCCTTACTTACATGTATTAGAGACTACAATAAACTCAGTATTGTGGAAAAAAATATTTAAGCTTTTATCTTTTTTTAAATTCTAAAGTGTGACACTATAGAATAAGGTCACACATCTCTTGGCATTCCGTGAAAAAAGTACATATTATAAGAATTCCATAAAAAAAAAAATTACAAACCCTCCTGATCCCCGAAGGGTGAAGTTCTCCCTGAAGGGGTTTGGGGGTGCCCCACGTTTGTTGGGCAGAGTGTGGACAGACTTCAGGTGATGTTGCGGTTCATGTGCCCTTCAGGGATAGTACAAACATACAGAAAAGAAACACATTTAATCGAATGAACATGAAATAATGTCCTCATGTATAGGAATAGTGTGTTACTGTAAAATAAATATATACTTTGATATAGTCAGTGAATAATTCACCTACAACTACGATGAACAAGTATAGTACAGTAATTTTGATCACTTAGCTGCAAAACTTTAATAATATCTTCAACAGACAGCCCAGTTTGTTCAGTTTAATTTAGTGTGTAGCAACTTATCAGGTCCCAATCAATCTTTAATATTTTTTTAAAAAAAAATTTAAACAAAAAATAAAGATTTAAGCTAAATTAACCATGTCAGTAAAAGCACCGTTTTCATGCCTCCAATTAAAAATACTATTTTATTTGTGTTGAAATACCATTGATCAAGTATGCATTCGTTTTGAGGATTTTTTTTTACAGTTATGGCTTGGCGTTTACAGTTATGGCTTGGTATTACGTTGCCAAGCAAATCCCCAAATGTGGGAAACATTCCACTTCCTATTTCATACAACTACATAGGTATAACGACCCTATTTCAAATTGCTATACTCGCTGAATACTGAAAACCGGGAATTATATCATAGAGCTATACCAAATGTTTATAGCGATTCAAGGCAACTGTTTACTAACCCAAAAATAATTATGGTGAACAGAAGAAAGTTAATATGCCAAATAGTTAAAAGACACACATCAAATGAACTTGCAAAGAGGTTTGGTGGCTATTCAAACAAATCAAGGGCCAAGGGTAGTTATTATATAATGGTCAGTAAATCCTTTGGCGACTTTTGATGAGCTTCAACATACGTATATATACCTATAGTTGGGTTAATTCCTAGTTTCGGTATACGGCGACTTTTTATTTCTCGCCAAACTTGTTGGCGAGAAAACATCGCATACCGACGAGTGATTAGACGATGCTACTTGGAAACCGCGAAGTCAAAAAACTGTGATGCCAGATTGGAATTATTTATCGCCTTTTTTTTATTGCCAACGTTCCGAAAAAGTCGCCGTATACCGAAACTAGGATTTAACCTATAGTTGTATGAAATATGAAGTGGATTGTTTCCCACAATTTCATTTGGGCATTTTATCATTGCATGGTATCATAAAATAAATCGTCAAATTGAGACTGTCCATTATATCAGAGCTGTTCAGACCCAATTATTCATATAATTGAAAAGTCGAAAGATTCCGCCGGACCACAAAGTACGACTTTACCCTTACCGAGGGGCTCTGTTCTCTGCCGCGGCCGACCTGTGCGAGGCGGCGATGTCTTCCTCCTCGTCGTCGCTGAACGAGATGTTGGGGTCGAGGCGGGTGGGCAGACGACAAAGAACGTCGTTGCCGCTTCGAATTCTATTCAGCAGATCGTCTTTGTTCCGGGTCTGGATGGACGGGTGGGTGGCCGCGGAGAAGATACCCGAAGAGGAGAACGTATCCTTGTCACCCTCCTCCGGGAACGGCGGCAGGGACTTCGCGACGTTCGAAAGGTGTTCCATTCCACAGGGGCAAAGAAACTTAATCCACACAGATTAAGTTTGATTTCTGTTTGTCAAAACATAAAACAAATGTTCTTGTTTTGAACTTCATTCAATATTTTGAACTTCCCGGACCAGATGTTGCCAGATTTAGTTGTTTGTTTACGTTGAAAAAAAATTAAGCTAGGTATACACGGAAGAACAGGACCAGAGACAGGATATTTGACAGTGCAACAGACTTTGTATCCCCGTGTATGGTGCTTTCAGATATTCCTTTTTATTACGCTTTTTTGTGAAATATTTAAAATAAATAAGTTCTAGGATTTCCTTTATATTTTTTGTTATAAAATATTTTCTGCAGCAGCTTTCTAAAATCACATTTTTTTTTTTAAAAATCATATTTCTGTAACTTTAACGAAATGACCATTGTTTATTTACTTCGTAAACTTAGTTCGAGTTTGTGTTGAAAATTTATTTAATGTTCTAAAAAGCGAATAACATTTAAAAATAATAATTATTATGATAAATATCTTAGTGTAGAAAAAATTTTCTATGAAATTATTCTATATAATCAAGTCCAAAGGGTGGAACCTTCTATATTATATTGACTTTTTGTTTCCCTGAATTGACAGGTGAGAGCAGACGATTCTTGGGTGTCCTTGTCCATGTTTTGTTTTTTAAAAATGTTTATAATTTGATATTTTTAGAACTTGAAATATTTAATTTCCAAATACAATTTAAGCAATTTATTCTTCAGTGAAATATGATTTTTTTTTGTTTAAGACTTTTTCTTAAGACTTAAAGTTGTTTGGATCAACACAATAACTTATGTCTCACTTTGTTTTACGGCTCATTAAATTTTCTGGAACAAGTATGATGGGCTGGTCTCGCTTTGTTGCCAACGAAATAACCAAATGTGGTAAATATTCCACTACATATTTCATACAACCTCATAGATTTTGCAACCCTATGTTACATTTTGAAGGTTGCCAATGAACAGACTAGAAATTTTATCATAGTTGTACTAGTCTTCTAAAGCACTTATTTGCATAGTTACCATACTACTTCATCAATGCCTTAATACTTATCCTTTTATGTTGAACTTAAGTCTAAGCTATAGATACTGTAGCCATTTATTACATTTGTTTGCAGCATGGAAAATGTTTACAACCTGAAAGATAATGTTGCTTGCATTGGAAGTGTTTACAGTGTGCAAGTTAACTTTGAAAGTGGAGAAGGTGTTTACATGAACAATAGTGCTAGCAGCACCCAAGATGTCAAAAACATGGAGGACAACGGTAGCAGTGTGGAAAACATTAACAATGATGCAAAAGATTGCAAATTGGAAAATGTTCATTGCATAAAAGTTGATGCCACCACCATGGGAGGTGTTTACAACACAGAAGATAATGTTTGTGGCTTGAGCAGCATAAAAAGTAATGCCAGTAACATGAACGTTATTTACCTCGTGAAAGATACTGTCAGCACTACTGAAGACGTTTACCACGTGACAGACACTGTTATGGGCGGGGACAACCTAACAGCTGATATAAGCAGCATGAACAACACAAAAGACAATGTCATGGAAGATGAGGTTAACAATATGGAACATACTATAAGTGACATGAACAAAGATGTGAAAGATAATAGTACTATGGAAGCAGTTAACAATGTAAGAGACAATGTCATCAAGAAGGAAGAGGACAATCCCTTGCCTACCATATGTCCTCTCTGTCCGACTTCCTTTATTGCCAGGAAGAACATGTATGTTCACCTAAGGAGGCGGCATGGAGTGGAGCCCAACACAGGTAAAAGTGTTTTTGGCTTATTTCTTTTTTATTCGGTAGTATCAATGTTTATCTTTTTTGTTTGTTGAACCAGTCTAAAAACTGAGTGGCATAACAGACTATCATGACCCGAGCCCTCCTGTGTCCTCCAGCTCTCCTGACCCAGAGCATTGGGGGTGTAAAGCATATGACCCAATTAGGTGGACAGACAACCTTACTCAGAACTCTCAGTGTTTAGTTCCCAAGCGTGTTTGGAGCTTCTTTTATCCTCCCACTTAATGAGTAGAGTGATCCTTGCCTAATTATTCATGCCAAACCCCAGACATTCAGCATGGAAATGACAACCACCACCACTTACACCATGGGACCTTCATGGCCAAAACATGTCTGTTTGTTTTTTGTTCTAATTTTATTCTGCCCCATTCTAAAGGGGTCGAATAACTATAACTGAAGTACGTAGAGCAATCACCTGCATTGTTAATGTAACCTGCATTAGAAAAAAACATACAAATATTTAATGTTACTATATTTTCCACCAGGGGGCAAGATCCTGTGCCCTATGTTGTGTGGCACGGCCTGCTACAGGCACAAGGATCTCAGGACCCACTTGGAAGAGAAGCACGAGACGCCCATTCACAGCGAGGCACACGACTTCCAGGACTCGGCCAGTGAGTAAGACAGAGTTGGTCTTTTTCTTATAATCTCCAAATCGCATCAGATCCATGCCTTTGTTTGCTCTACTATACATCTTTATTAAAATCTCAGTATTCTTCTAAGATTCTCTTACACACAGGGCCGGATTTCTAAATAGGCTGAGTAGGCTGTAGCCTAGAGCGGCGCATTTTTTGGGGCAGCAAATTTTACGACCAATTAAAGCGATATTCGGCATAAAAAATTATTATAAATATACGAATATTTTTAAGAAAGAAAACAAATAATTTACATTAATGCGTAAAACCGTAAACGTATATATAGTACTATTATTTCGTAGCAAACATGGTCTGCAAGGGCAAGTGCACCCCTCCTCCCGGATTTCAAAGTTGAAAGAAAAAAGTAGAACAGTTTAAAAAATTCGCTTATTTCGATTTAGTGTGTAAAGGTACATAGATGATTCTTATATGTGTATCTATTTTAAACAGCACATACCACTCTATTTTGCAGCTAACCAGCTACTTTTCCCCGAAGTGGGAGAATATTGTGACTTGGGCGGCAAATCGTAGCCTACAGGCGGCAAATCTTTTAATCCGGCCCTGCTTACACAGTTAATAAGAGGCAAACAGGGAAGTATCTAAGTATCATGAGGAAGTACCTAGGGATCAATTAAGCCAGGGCACAAGCCTTCACTAAAGTAGTATATCACATGGTTTTTTGATTCAAAGACAATCTTACATTTTGTTCAAGGTACGAATCCCCAAGAACCTAAGTCATGGCCCTGTCTTTCATTAATATAACTCATCATTGTATTTTAAATTTGCCAGGAGGGTTTCTTTTTGTTAGAAGTAGTAGCTTGATGTCTTCTTGCCCAAGGGTGAGCTTAGTATTTTTTTTAAATATCCTTGTAATTTTATTGTCCATACACAGCAACTAAAGTGTTAATCCCAATCTTTTAAAAGAAATAGGATTCAACAGTTATTGTAGATTCGAATATTTTAGAATGTCAAGCATTCCATTGACATCATTATTCTGTATAATATGGTGGCATTTCCTCATTTTTTTATTATTGTGTTTATATATGTATCTGCAGGATTACTGTTGTGTGTCTAATGTAAATGTTAAAGTAAGCACTAAGACAAACTTATTGTTCCTATTCAACCTTAAAATCCTAAATTCAGTTAGCCATGGCATGATAGTCGCAAATGTAAAACTTAGTGGAAGAAATTGCTAGGTGGCAAAAAGGTGAAAATGAGCTTTTAAGTTTTGGTTAGCACTTAGATATGTTAAAAAGGGCATTTACAAAAGATAAAATATGCTTGACCTAAAGTCTATGAAAAAGGCGAATCTTGGTATCTTTAAAGGTGGGAATAATATGTTCATGGACACAAAAATCCTAATATATTAAAAAAATTTCACCAAATTCTTCCCCTTTAAGCTCTTTAAATATCATAATTATCTTGTTTTTCAAGCAAACTCTTAACTTTCCATCCAGCGCTCGATGAGTGGAAATATGATCCAACAGTTATTGTAGATTAGAATATCATGCATTCATTTGCCATCAGAATTCTGTATAATAGAGTGACTTTGTTGTTGTCGTGTTACCAGTGCAAAAACGGAAAAGAAAAAAATTATAATTAGCGAGAGGTGAGATGGCACTGTTAAATAGTTCCAAAAGTGGATAGTAGTCGTAGTTCCTATAGTGGCTTTACTTCTTTTTTATGTTATTGTGTTTATATATGTGTCTGCAGTATTAGTCTTGTGTGTCTAATCTCTCTTGTGTGTTAAGACGTTGTTCCTCTTCATATTTTTTATATGTTTAAATCAATAAGCCATTGCTTAATATTCATGTTTTTCAACCCTTCACTGTTCCAGCCTTTGAGTCGTGGAAGAAGGGCGTGGAGCAGTCAAGCGGGCAGAGCTGGGTGCGCCGCATCTCCGAGAAGAACCTGAAGCGAGGGGAGGCCAAGACCTACTTCATCTGCCACCGGTCGGGGGTGCACCGCCCCAAGAGCTCCCCCTGCACCCGCAAGAGGCCAGAGACTCTCAAGATAGGCACCACGTGCCCATCCATCATGGAGGTCAGTTTTTAACGACACTTCTTTAAGCCTCATCCATAGACAGCCAAAATAGGGGTTATCAGATCAAAAATTTAACAGAAGAATTTTTTTTATCATTTATCAGATTAAATTTTTACAATTTAAATTTTTCAAATCAAAAATTTAGATTTAAGATCAATTTTGGAGTAGATAGAATTCCCGCTGATTGGTACTTTTATCCACGAGGGTCTCAGGAGATGAGTAACTACGGCGGCCATTTCGAAAGAACAAACAAAAAAATCTAATTTTTGTATTTTAATCTATAATTTATAAACATACTGAATTTTAAATCGATTCCTTCCCTTTTAATAACGACTCTGAAAAACGATCAAAATTCAGGCAGTTACATGTGTATCGCCCCCCCCCTTAAGTAAACAGTAAATTATTTAATGTTGATATCTGTTGTTTTTAATGAAATAAATTTTTCCCACTTCTTTAAAGTTGCAATAATATTGAGAGAAAAATTGACTGCAATTTAAGTAGTACAGTTATTGCATATTACCATTAACACCATACTAACTAAAACATTTCTGTATAAACTTAACTCTAAGTAACTAATTTTATTACTATGTGAGCCATAAGAAAATATCTTTAAATGGGAACACTCTATTATTCCTCCCAATGTAGCTCATAAGAAGAAAACTAATGGCTATTTTTCAAATTCAGTATTGATTACACACCAGTCATACCATTGAAAGAGTATTTCCAGAACTACAAAAGAATATGTAAAATGTTCTGTCCAGGTGTCCCGCTTCCCGGACGGCTCCATCAAGGTGCTGTTCTTCACCACCCACGTGGGCCACGGGGTGGAGTCGCCCCGCGCCCCACACCGCAAGCCCAAGAGGACGGCCGTCAAGAAAAGTGGTAGGTTAAAAAGCCTCCCGTCTGTTTCACACACACGCAGGGGTACTTAGGGTCAGTGCTAGAAGTGTGGGTAGGACAAGCGGTGATGCGTCCCCTTTGTGAAAGTAATCAAGAGTCTCCCCTCTTAAATCCATTTTCCACTTTTTTATGTTCTCTAGTTCAAAAATATTTTAAACTTCTTTCTTGTTTAAATTCTTCTCATTGATGTCAGTCCCAGGTCATTGTGAAACCGCTCTAAGCTAAAATGGAGTCAGACTTTAAAATATCTCATTTATCTCGTAAAGTGAAATGGGGATGTAGAATATAAGCCTTGTTAACACCTTAACAAGCCTTTGATATTTACTATCTATTCAATTTCTATAGAAATATTTTTTATTATTTGCTCTTGTGGGATTCTAAAATAAAGTGCAAATTGTAGCTACATTAATAGAAACGTTTGAAATTAAAAAAAATTGCCTTGAACTATGTGTAAACGTGACATTTTGAATGTAAATTGAGACACTATTGAAATACCTTATTGAATGTGTGATGATGATCCTGGAAGTGCTCTTGTGTGTGACAAAAGTTTCATTTGTCCAATTGTAGCTGTCTTTCCAAATTTGATTAAGGAACTCAGACTATACATGTGTTTCATTGAGTGGGTCGCATTTGAATTCTCTTGACCAAGGGCTCTGTTGAGCATCTAAGCCCGTTCTAACCTTGTGTGGGCGTTTCGTTCCAAAGCATGTTTCATCTTCGTTTTAGCAATGCATTGCAATGATTAAAGGATATGTGAACCTTCTGGGATTCCAACACTGGACCTGCAGCATTCTGCAATACCTAATATCCATTTGATCCCGATTGTAATGATTTTCCAATTCATTAAGATAAGAAAGATTGATAAGAAAAATTGAAACTTAGCCATCTTACTGTTTTTCAAGAGAACTAAGACTAAAGAAATAGGGATAATCGGAAAGAGTTAAAAACAAAAATTCAATGTTAAAAGTTAAATTTTGAATAATTAAACTTAAAGTCATACGTTGAACTGTGGTAGAAATATTATTCGTTACTCTTTTACCTCTTTACTGTTGCTTTCTGAATAAATAATGATGTTACAAGTAACAATACTCCCATCATTTCTTGTCCTGTTGCCTTTGTGTCTTCCTGGGACTCGTTTGACCTGCAGCATTGAAAAACTGCCCTATTTCATTTCCATTTGATCCCCATTGTAGTAATTTCCTTTTAATTTGTCGGGATGTGTGTTAGAAAAAATATAGAAATGCGAGAAGAATGTGCTCCACTGTGTAATATGTCAAATTGTAGTTTATTGTTTTGGTTGACTTATTCCGCTCGCAAGCTAGACCAAGTCCATGAGCTCGAAAGAAATCAAAGACTAGAAGAGGACTAGAGTAAAGATAAATTTTTTGCAGACCAAGATAGTGTAAAATGTTTTCGGGAAGTGCAGAGTTATACTTTGTGCACGTTAAATGTGGGTCTTTCGCACAAGTTTAAAAGAGAGACACCTGATGTGTCCACTTATGAGCCTGTGGACTGCATGGCTCTATTAGCTCTTATGGTAATTAATAAAAATTGTAGCTTATAAAAAAGTACAGACTACAGTCCCTGGACAAATTATTAGACGCACTGTATTTTTTTTTTTTAGTAATTTTATGTTTCTTAAGAGTTTTTATGCAATAATGGCATATTTAAACTACAATGTTATTGAATTTTATTTAAAAGAATTGTTGTAGACTACAGATTTGTATTTATTTTTAACATATGGCAACACTGTGTTGACAAAGTGATACATGAATGTAAACAAGTACAAAGATGATTTATGTGAGGAATCATCATCCTCCAATGCAGGAGACAGTACAGTCTTGCATTGATAGCATCCCGCGCAGAATTAAAGCTTTGATAGCAGCTAAAGGTGGCTCAACTAAATATTGACTTTGACTAACATTAATTTAACTTTTCTTTAAAACTTATGCTTTTCTAAATGAATACTGTTTTATTTGTGTCAAATAAATCGGTAATTGATTGGATAATATAAAAATAAAAAACAAATCAATTTAAAATAATAAAACGGTACAATATCACCCGGTAATTAATATTTTACATGAAATCTTGCAGTGTGTCTAATAATTTGTCCAGGGACTGTAGATATGTGAAAGAACATTAAAGAACTGCACTATGAAGGAACATTAAGTTTAACCTTAAAGAACTGCACTATTTAATATCCATTTTATCCCTATTGTAATAATTTGCTTTGAATGTGTCCTAATGTGTTTTAGAGATGCTGTTGTGGAATGTGTGTGTGGTGCTGCCCGCGGCGGGGTGTGGGGCGCGTATGGGGGGCGACACCCCCAAGCAGTTCCTCCCCCTACACAGCAAGCCCATCATCTGCTACACCGTCGAGGCATTCCTCAGGTAGGGATTCAAATGACAAAGAAAAAAGTGTCCCCCTATTTTGAAAAGCATGTGCACCAACTATTGATAAATAACTGCAATTATATCACTTATTTTCAGATTTAAGTTATATTAATTGCAGTTTGATATTTCTGATTAACTTCTTGCTTCACTACATTGAGAGATCTACTCTATGTTGATCAATCTGTAGATTTCTTTTGTCTCCGTCCTTGGTTCGCTCCTTACTAGTGTTTGTTGCTCCTTACACTTTTTGTTTTGCAATAATTTTACTCCAAATCATATTTTTTTTTGTTGATGTATATTGTAGATAAATTTCTATATTTTAACTTTTAAAGAGTATGTCAATTATTTTAGTTTCTCCATCCACTGTGCAAGTAAACTTCAATATTTTTAACACTTTGCCTCTTCATGGCCAGTGGGCCAACACCTTGTTTGCCCACCCCACGGCTTTGTAGACCTTGCTTCTTTTCGGTTCTTTTCTAACTCCAAAGTCTCTCTCCATCTCAGTAAGCCTTCAAGTCTTGAAAGTGAAGTAATCAAGTGAAAATAATCAAGCCAATTGTATTTTTTAAAAGTAAATCAAATTTACATTATACAGTATTTTTTTATGTTTTTTTGACACCTGAATGAAGGAAGGGGTTCAGCCAAGAGGGGGGTGTCCTTCAAAATCTCTTTATGCAATTTATATTTGTTCCCATAATTTGGGTCCTTAAAAGCCCTTTACCTACTCATGCCCTAAATCCAAACTTGTCTCCCTCCCAGGCTCCCCTATGTGAGGAGGGTGGTGGTGGTGGCGTCCAGCGTGGAGTCCATGGCGCACACCTTGGGGACCGCGTGCGACCTGGAGGAGAGCGACCGGCTGGTGGTGACAGAGGGGGCGGCCGCCAGGCACCACTCCATACGATGCGGGCTCAGGGCGCTCGCCAACAACGGTCAGTAGTGTTCACCCTTTTTATTGTGACAATTAAAGGGCCTTTAAAACTGCATCCGCCATTACATTAGTGTTATCTCTTGAAGCATCCTAATGAGTTGTAAAATGGGTAAGTTGGGCATCAGTGCAGAGGTCTTGTTGTGTCAGGCTCTTTCTAGTGGTTTGTTCTTACTAGTGGTATCTTGTGCATTTTAATGGTGTGTACAAACTGAATCAAAAATATTTGAACACTTGATCTGGACAATTTTAGAATTTTTAATACAGCTAACACTATACAAATGTATTACTCTAAATATTAATTATGGTTTACATGATTTTTAAATGATTTCAGTGTGTCGAATTATAATATAATTTTTTTTTACATTTAATGTTTACAAAAATAATTTGAAATATTTATTTTTGTGCACTTTAAAAAATTTGCATTTTTGTATGGGCCAAGCCTCCCTTATTAAGGGAGGCTTGGCCCAGGTGTCTATGTTTCAAAAAACAATAAATTTACAAAAGAAAAAGGCATTATATATATTACACTGTTATGTCCTTGTCGCCAATAAAATTGCCTCTAATAAGTGCTATCATATGAAGGTTTAAGTACAAAAATAAAATTTTTAAAAATAAAATTCTAGAAACATGGCCAAGGCTCCCTTATATCTCCTACAAACAAGTTACGACCTCAAAAAGATACTCTTTAAGAGAGGGGGGTCAACTTAAGAAACCCCATGACATCCAGTTTTTTTTAAAAAAAATTCACGTTTCCTTGCAGATGGATTTGAACCAGGAGTTGTTATTGTCCACGACGGGGTGAGGCCCTTTGTGTCCGAAGAGGTCATCAGTGGTGTCATTCATGCAGCTAAAACATATGGGGTAAGACAATCCTTTTTAAAATGAGTTGCATTTCTAATTAAATCGACATGTTTGCAAGATATTTTATTGTAAATGCATTTAAAATTAAACCACCCCTTTTTTTTAATGTATTATAAATTTTTTAGTATTCTGCAACTATCAGTGGTTGTTCTAATATAACCTGGAATTATTTAAAGCATGAATGTTATAATTGTTGTGAATGAAACTGTAATAAACTAAAACATTTTATTGGCTTCATAGAATTTTGAGTTTTATTAAAATATAACATTTTGCTTGCAATTCCATTTTAACAAACATTCCATTACAGCTAAAAACAAATCCGGTCCATTAGATTTCGTCGTAATTTTAATTTACTGCATTTATTTTAAATCCTTTCTTGCTGGTCCTTGAGTACTTATCTATTTAAAATTACTGAACATAAAAATGGGGTCACTTTCACTGTAATACATTTATACGTACAACTTCTCTCATTCTAATTTTGAGGGAATAAATGAGGTAGGAGTATATCTACTTTAGCTGCGATTCCTCTTGGCATTAATAATTTATTAGCAGCAGTAAATACAATTCAATCACTCACTATAATCAAAACTCTCACTGTTCATGTTACTTTGTCAGGGGGATCGAGAATGAACGGAGGGTTTGTTTCTGTTTGTGGTAACCACAATTGAACTCAATATAAACTCCAAAGTGAAAGTAGAAGTAGATATTTTTTGAAACAGTTCCAATTACTAAGCCAGCTTTTCTTGTGCCTCAACAAAGCTGCCATAAAATTCAATAAGCATAATGTAAATATGTATGTAGCTCTAGTGTTATAAAAAACACAAATCTCTTCCAGGCTGCGGGTGTTGTGTGTCCCCTGGTGTCGACTGTGGTGTCCACGGATGCAGACGGATTCCTCGACACCTCTTTGGACCGCAGCCGTTACCGGGCCAGCGAGATGCCACAGGCGTTTCACTACGACCTCATCACCAAGGCATACGACATGGTACTTTTAATTGATAACACATTTCATTGATATGTTCTATTTCATGTGTATCTGTATTGACGTCTTTGCTCTTTAGGGTTTTTATCAAATTTTTTATGTATTGTAGTATATAAACCCCTCATTTATAATGTCATATGATGCTTGGTGTACGACATGGTACTTGCTGGGATTCTTTGAACTGATTGTTTGCAAAATTTCATTCCTCAAATTTAATTGATATGTTCTATCACATGTGTGTTTGTTATCATGTTTTCTTTGCTCTTTAGAGTTTTCATTAAGTTTTGTATGTGTTGTAGTGTACAAAACCCTAAGTTTATGATATTATAAGGTGCATAGGGAATTTAGTTTTATTAATTAAAAGAAAATGGTATTTTTTTCCATGGTTACTTGTATAATACCTTATAAAACCTTAGTAGAGTTGACAAAGTCTTCTAACTTTTGAACTTTTCTAAAAATAAGGGTTAAAAAATGCAATGTTTTTATTATTGCTATTGCTCAAAGAACTCTATTTAAAACAAAGTATGAGTTGTTATACTCCTTTTTATGCCCCAATTAAAAATTTTGTTTCATTGAAAATGTCTACTCTGTTATGTTTAATATTTGACCTTTAATGAGCTAAAAGATAATGGAAACATTTTAAATGTTTGTGTCTGGCATGAATCAACTATTCATGAATCAATTATCATGAATGAATTTATGTTCACTTTACGTTCGCCTAGACACAGTGAATAACTATCTAATCTTGTTGCTTTGTATTTCTGTTTAGTTGTCCTTTTTATTGTATTATGTGAAATACACTAAAGCAGCGGACATGAGTTAGCATTCGACCCTCTTCTCAACAAAGCTGTTCTTGATTTGCTCTTGAGAAGGTAGAATTTTTGCTAATGTGAGGCCCACACAAGTTATCCCTAGTTAATAGAGTGACCAACCATCTTATAAAAGTTAAATGAATTACCAAATTAATAAAAACTATCTTAAATAATATTCCTCATGGATAAAAAAAATATATTAAAAAACTTTATTCACCCCTAAAACTATTCCATATTGTGTTTCAGGCTACTGCTTATGATTTAGAATATGGAACAGAATGTCTGCATCTGATGCAAAAGTACCTCAACATCAAAGCGAAACTCATTCCTGGGGATTCAAATTTGTGGAAAGTATGCAAAACATTGAATTGCATTCAAAAAGCAGTGAATAGCTTTTTCATGAATTATAAAAGTGTTAGAATTATTTTGGGGAAATTCACTCATTTCACTGTTCAAAAATGGCATCCAATTTTGAGTGAACCTCAACTCATCTTATTTCCAAGATATTGAGATTTGTTCACCAAAATTGCTGCCCTTTGACAACTATTGGATAGGTTTGTGATAATTAAAAGCATGTTTATGCAATATGTAAACAATAAATTGGCATGTTAAAATTAATTATTAGTATGAAATTTTAAAGTATTTTACCAATATTTATGTCTTTAATTCTTATTTGGGTTCTAATAACAGCCACTTGTACATGGCTTATTTTCTATCTAAAGGCTATAGGAAAAAAAGCCCTTACAGTTGCATAATTTTTCAGTTCATCCTCATTTCATGTTAATTTTTAAAAATTTGGAGAAAATGACATTAACTACTTGTAAAAAAATGTGTTATAATATTTTTAGATAAGGAGATAAAAATCAGGTCTCCATTTGAAAGCCATGTTTATTTTATGTGATGACTATTTTTGTAAAGAATCATTTTAGTTTGGCTAATTATTTGTATGATGTTCTTCCAAAAATATTTTAGGTAACTTATCATAAAGATATCTACACAGCAGCCTCTGTAGTGAAGGGTAATAATATTTTTATTTTTCTATTTAGATGAATGACTACATTTTCATAAGTGTCTGTAAAAGTTATATTTGGAATTGTAATGTTAGATTACCACATTATTTTTCTTGTATAAAATATTATTAATATATTAGATTATTTAAAAAATACTACTTATTAATTCTTGAGAAATGTGTCACAAATCTTTTAAAAACCTTTATTAAAAAACACAGAAATTTTATTTAAATGAAAATAGAAAGAAAGGTAATAACTTATGTTATTACTATCTGTTTTAATGAAAAGAGCATTTTACAAGAAAAGGCTTACTATCAACTAAAACCTAAATTATACTAATTTAATTTGAAACATTTCACCCATATTGCAGTATTAAAAAAAATGTAATTAGTTTTGTGCTGGGATTTGATGTAACAAAGTTTTTTTTTCCCCAGAAAACCAGAGCGTGGGCATAATCAACAGCAGCACCTGGTCTTCTTTAGCAGCGATCCTAGAAAAGTGCCTCACACAAACATTCAAATCGGTAAGAATCACAAAAATTAGGATTGTTTGCCTTAAAATAATTTTTAACTCTTTTTGTTTTGTCTTTTTTTAAAAAACAATTTGAACCTGTTATTGTTTTCTATTGTCTTTTGAATGTTTGAATAATTTCTTATTGTCATTCTTTATTAAAATTTAAATTGAATCGACTTTGTTTTAAAATATTATCTTAGAGTGACAATGGCTCATTTTTTGTCATTTGCTTTTGACACTCGATATTTTTTTTTTCAATCATTCACCTGTCAAAATGACTTGAAGTGGATAATACTTCTCGCCTTTTAGTTTTCTATGTCAATAACATAATTTTAAAATAAAAATAAACTTTTCTTTAAATATGTATATTTTTAATTATTAAATTAAATGTTTTCTTCAACTGGGTTTATTTTAAAGCAAAACTAGAAATCAGTTCTCTGTTGATAAAACTTCAAAATTTGAGACTCATTTTAAATTGCCTAATTATTAGCTATTTATTGTTTTAAAAAATTAATTATTAATTCATATTTTCTTAATTGATTTATTCTTCTCTTCCTGTTTTAACTATTAATGCTATTTAGATTTTTGAATACAATTAATGTAAGTTGTGTTGGACATGTAAAAAAAATGCTTAAAACAGGTTTTTTGGTCATTTTAGAAGAAAAAAGTTGTCTTTTTTAAAACCCTGAATTATTAAAAACTTTTAATTAAATGGTAGCATTTTAAAATGCGTACAGGAGGATCCATGTGACCATTAGACCATATAAATTAAATCAAGGACCAGCAACCTTATGTAGCCTTGAAAATGTGCTAAGTATGTCCTAAAAATGGCCTGGAACAGCCAAATCTAGCTTGTTTCTTAAACAAGGTAACTTAGTTTGACCCCAACAAAATTGACCATAATTTGAATTGACCAAAATTGACCATTGTTTTCCTATTGACCATAACCAACCTTGAAAATACCTCACTTTTGTTTACAATGCTTTTAAAAATACATTTTTTTTTGTTGAATAAAGTTTATAGCACATATTTGGTTACCAATTTTATTATTAAAGTCAATTGAATCACAATAATTCGGCAAAAAAAATCAATATTTACTCATTTTGTATAATTTCAAATGTTGTTGTTAATTATTTTAAAGATATTTGTTTTCAATGCCATTCATAAAACTTGCTATTTTGTTGTATCTAGTCCCATATTTGGTTACACATTTATCTAAGTCAATTTGGGTAATCAAGATTAATACAAATAACTAGTATACTTTTATTTATAGACAATTGAAGGGTTTTTTGTTGGGGTCAAACTAAGTTACCTTGTTTACTACCACAACTCTTTTATGATGCCATAAACGTTAGTTAACTTCTTGGTTATAAAGCTATGTTATCCAAAATACCTATTTAAAAGAAATAAAAAAAATCACTATTTAAATTATGTTTTATTCGCCAAATGCTGATGCCAAAAGCCTCTGAATTTGAAATTTATTTCCCACTAACAAAATATTTGAACAAAGAAGGAGAAATTAAACGAGGGGACCCTTGGCCATAAGGATTAAGGGAGGCTTGGCCCACCCTTTAATTTTTGTATTTAAAAATATTTTAGATTTTTTTTCAATAGATGGTACTCAAAGCTTTGTTTCATTGAGCTACTTCGTAACAGTGAAGAGAAAATATAAAAAGAAAGTCTCTCATCCCAAAAAGTAAACATGTTAGACATAATTTGCAAGAGTTTTTCAGACAATCCAATTGAATTAACTTTACGTCGGTGGTATTTTATAAATACTGTTATATTGAGGTTTTATTTATGCCATAAATTTTGTGCAATGAAGTAGGCCTCAAAGCACATGTGCCATTCTTCACAAAGGTGGAGAGGCTTGGCCCACTCTATGTAACGGAGGGTTGGCCAATTGGACCAAGGCTCCCTTAGTGAACTAGTTATGAAAATCTATCAATAATGTTTATCAAATACATGGTTTATAATTACGTATGATAATAACTTTATAAAGGTAATAGATTGATTATCAATATTTGTACCTGTTTAGAATTAAACCAAAACCTCAAATAAAACTAACTTGTCAGTAATAAATATCAAACTTTTTCTGCATAAACTAAATTATTACTTCAAGTATAATAATATTCCGTATTAATATAAATAATATTATGTGATAGTTTGGGGGGGGGGGGGGTAGAAGGGGGAATGTACCTCATGCATGGGCCAAGCCTCCCTTATAAAGGGAGGCTTGGCCCATGTGTCTGTTTTAAAACACAATAAATTTAGAAAAAAAAGGCATTACACTATTATATCCTTGTTACCAATAAGATTTCCTTTAACCCTTTCAGTCATAATGAGAAATTGACATCGTCATTTTAGAAAAAAATTTCTGATCGTCTATAGCCATTTAAGATATCTTAAAGCACATCATTCGATTCTTCAAACTTTTTTCGATTAGAAAATATTTTTTATGAATCCCAATAAATGTCATCCGTATTATTTTTTTAATTGTGATCAGAAAAATGATGATGGCAAATGGCATGATTGGGACTGAAAGGGTTAATATATGCTATCATATGAAATTTTGAGTATAACAATAAAATTTTAAAAAAATAAAATTCTGAAAACATGGCCAAGGCTACCCAGGTTCCAATACTACCAATTCCATATGATTTACTACACTTTTATAAATAAACGCTTGAGTAAAGTGCCCCTATATCTTTCTAAAACCTTTTCCCCCCAGGTCCAGAGTGTGGGCTGCAAGCTGAAAGAGGGCTCCCTCCGCAAGCACCCCAACCTGGTGCATGTGTGTGAGGAGGCCGACCCCTACCCCTTGCTCGAGAGACTCAGCGCCCTGAGCCAGGTGCGCATCTTCCAGCGCACCTCCCTGGCACACAGTGAGTTATCAGAGGTGGAAAATCTAAGAATAATGAGAGCCTAATGCTGTGTCGCATTAAGAGGGAGAAGTGGGGCTCCAAACCAAAATCTCTCTCATAATCCAATTAAAAAAAATAATTTTCTAAACCTCATTACTCCAGCTGTATTCAATATTTTTAGAAACCATTTATTTTTATATGATAAATGTCGCTGGCTTACAAGACTCTATATAATCCCACTTTTTAAAATGGCTTCACATATTTTCTAATATTCAATAAATAATTTTGGAACAAAATATTTGAAATAGTTTTTAAAAAAATGTGATTATGGAGCCTTGTAAGCCAGCTACCTTATTTATCATACAAAAAAAAACTTTGTAAAAAGATTCAACACAGCCGGAGAAACGCAGCTTGGAAATGTTTTCTTTCTATTGGATTCTGGTTTGCCACTCCCATTTACCCCTTAAGCATGATTTTTGGATCACCCTGTCATATGAGTGTTTTATGGGTACTCTGTAAAGAACTGTCATATTATTCATAAGCTTTAGTTTTAATATTGTGCATGACTCTTAATATCCAATATATTTATTATCACTGACCATTTCATGTTTTGTTAGATTCATATATTATATAATTTTTGTAATGTTTTATACTAAGTTTATTATTGCATACTTCCAGTGCAGTATAAATGGTTAAATAAATTAAAAGTTAAGAATCAACCAAACGTCATGTGCTTCAAAGGTTTGGGCATCTATACATTCATGTTATCAAATTAAATGACTTGCTTTCAAATTTTTTTGCCAATACATGTATTCTGTAAAAGCATGCAATAATATTCATAATGAGTTTATTTCAAACTGAAACAACCTTAATAAAAAAAAATTAATGAATTCCTTCTTCCATTAGTCTTTGTGAATGCCTTTGACCCCACACTCAATTTCCTCGAGTTTCAAAGGCAAGCCAAGTTGTGTGCCAAACTGCTAAAAGGCGCCAATATGCTTGTTTACTTTGTGATATACACTGGGGTGAGTAACTAAACGTGGGATTGCCTTATCACCCGTCATTCACTTTGTTTTACTTGCAAATTCATTTATGTCAAAGATTTTTATTTTTTCAGTTTATGTGCATTAAAAATGCTAGTTTTTACCTTTGAGGCAACCTTAGTCATCACTTTTTGACGCTATATCTTATAGTTTTTATAAATAAAATATTTTGTTTCGACACTTTTTATTTATTAAAATAAACTTAAACTTGCTAATGTGATTAAAAAAAACTTGTTAATGTGCAGTCGGTATTTCATATTTTTTTTATTAAAGGGGTTCTTGAATTGATTTCAAAATTTCTTGTATAAAAATGACATAAAATCCCTTGACACACTTGTATTTTGTTTTAACAATTTACTTCAATTTGTAAAAACTAACTGAAGTGGAGAATGTTTAATGATTTTTGATAAAGTAATTTAACTAAAAAAAAAAGTAGACTTCCTTTTGAATTTTTTTTAAAGTATCAGTTAATATTAATTATCTCTTTACTTTAGAAAAAAAAAGATAACTTGAAACGGCTTTGGTACTGCTGCAAAACTTGTGACACATTTTAAAGCTTTAAAATGTCTTTGTATACAATATTGTTAATTATAAATATTTTTTTATTTAAACATACTCTTCCCATTTTTCTTCAAACATTGGTTAATTTTATAACTTTTGGAAGTTAATAAATACTCTTAAATTTTAAACCTTTAGGAGTCTCCTATAACAATTAACTACAAATATATAATTATAACATGTATTGTTTAATTAAAGTTCTCTTGTGCAGTGAAACTGTTGCCCACTCCTTCATTCTTCAGAGTCAAACAACACAAATAGTCATTTTTCTGCAACCCTTTTTTATCCAGGGGTGTAGAAAATGTTTCTACTTACCCCAATTCCAAAAGTTAACGATATGTTATAGGCAGTCCCTGGACAAATTATTCGACGCACTGCAAGATTACATGTCAAATACCGGATGATATTGTACCTACATATTTGTATGAATACAAATACAACAATTCTTTTAAATAAAAATCAATAATATTGTAGTTTAAATATACCATTATTGCATAAAGACCTCTTAAGAAACATAAAATTACTAAAAAAAATACAGTGCGTCTAATACTATTTGTCCAGGGACTGTATAAATTATGTATTACTATAGGTATAGAACATTTTGTGCCATACAAGGTTGATCTTTCAAAACCTATAGACTGATCTTGAAACAGGTCAAGGAATTTAAGACGTGTTTTATTTCAATTCTTATGCCTGATATTTCTCAATAACTTCACAGTTTAAAGTATAAACCAATAAGTACTATGTTTTTGATTTTTTTCTGATAGATTGTCCAATTATTGAGAAGAAACTGCAATCTTCCACTGTCTTTGTTGTCAATCACTTTTTATGATTTATAAATCTTGAGTCTGTTTCTGGGAATCATGTCCTTCATTGTTGAAGTCAAAATCAATTGTATGCAATCTCCTTAAAATTTCCCCCATCTCGGATGGAACCGCACCCGTTTTTATAATATTGAAAGGTCGATTGATGTTTCCATTGCAGGCCACAGAAACCATCGAGGAGCTCGGGGAAGTGGTGCGGTCTCTCCTGTTTGACAGCAACCCCAGCATCAGCGGGAGCGTCTTCCTCTCCTGATCGGGCGAGATGTGTAGATATGTTTATTTTTATTAAGTTGATCTTGTGCATTGTTATTGAATAATTAAATTGTTGATTCTATTTATTCTAAACATGTTGGTCTTGCTCATAACTGTCTTTCTTTTTGGGAAGGATACATTTTTTTTGTAGTTGGATTCTTGAATTTCGCAGAAAATAATGGGTACTTTTTGTGAACTGCAAGATTAAAATGACACTAGCTTTATTTTATAAAAGATTTTTTTTTTTACTTTCCTTAAAAATCCAGAATATCAATTTGAAAATGGAGTTTTAATGATTTTGACAGTACTTAATGTTTGTAAAATGTGGTTTCTTAAAATTCCAAAGGTAGCAAAAAGATAAAAACCAAATTAACTCTGGGATTACTTTAAATACTCGAGTTTCATTTATAAAAAAATGATTTGGTTAATTCTAAAATATGTTTATAATTATAGAAAGGGTGAAATCACTAAAATTCTTTAATTTTTTTTGTAATAATTGGCTCTGAATTACGTTCTAATATTTAACAAACAAGTAGGTCTGTAACAGAATCTGTCACTTAACCCGCTTCCACACAACAGTTGTGTTAAATAGGTAAAAAGGCACTAAACACAGCATTAATTCTATATTAAACATTTACATGCTAAATGTGGCTAGTTTTATTTATTTTATTTCGAAAATTCAATAATTATTACTTATCGTTTGCAAAAATTTATTTATATTTTAAATAATAAATATGTAATATTCCTCGCTTTTAAATAGAATGAAAATATTTCATATCAACATACAAAGAATCTCGTAGTGAAATATATTTGACGTCATTTCAAACGGATGGATGTCACAAAAATAAATTTATTTAAATTTATTGTAAGAATTAAGTTTATTTGGAATGTAGCCTAATGTGATTTTTTGCTTCAAAATGACGTATCCCACTTGTCTGTGGGACATGTGGATGGCAACAGTGAAAATATTGAATAAAAATGGAATTTGCATGTCATTTCAATTTAGATTAAATTTTTAGTTATTTAAATTTTAAATAAACTTATAATTTAAATTTTTTAATGAAATTTGGAAAGTAGCCTAATCTGATTTTTTGCTTCAAAATGACGTATCCCGCTTATCTGTGGGACTTGTGGTTCTTTCTGTGAAAGTGGGTGACAGACAGACGGACTGAACGATTATAAAACCTTCCACTTTTTATGTTATAAACGTGGAAGCTAAAACAAAAGTCAATCCTCCAGTGAATACTGCTATTGTTTCTGCCCAAAAAAATTATGCCCTCCTCGCACAACACAAGCAAACTTTTATAATGCAAACAGTGTATTATAAAACGTTTATCAATGTATTTAAAACTTTGGAATAATGCTTTAAATAGTAAAAATGAAATTGAAATTTTTTTTTTCGTTTTGAAATAAATGTAATCCTGAAATCCATTTACAGTATTCTTTCAAGTTTCATTCCATTTAACTACAACACAAAAATATTTTCTCAAATCCCTATTAAAATATGCTTTTCTTAATTTTAAAAGTATATCCGCTAGCTTGTTTATCAGAATAAAAAACAATACCGTTAGCCCTATAGCAGAAATTTTAGCTCTTGAAATAATCTGCGTGTTTTGCACATGCACATGAAAATATTTTTTGGACCTACTATGATCGACATACTAGAAAATAAAATTATGTAGAAATCTTGCAATGTACATAATATAGGTTTACATATTATTTAAGTAGCAGTAAAATTTAAGATATTCATTGTAATATAAAATATGTAATCTGTTATAAGGCTTTTAACCATAATTAGTACTGTTTGCAATTAAAAACTAACTTGAACTCAATTTGCAATTTAATATATATTTTTCCGGACAGTTCAACATTATGCGCAATTCTGCTTTTCCCGATATTTTGATTGTTATCTCTCTATCAATATTACCTTTCCTATGATATTTAATTAAATACTGAACTATGAAGCTTGAGATAGTGCTTATAAGCGTCTTCACGCCAAGATGTGTAGATATATTTTTACTAAGTTGAGCTTGTGCTTTATCATTGTTATTGAAAAATTAAATTGTTGATTATATTTATTATAAACATGTTGGTTTTGTTTATAACTAGTCTCTCAAGAACCTTCTATTTTTGAAATATAATGTTGAAAAGGATATTTTTTTTGGTACTTGGTTTTTTAAATTTCAAACATACAAAAAAAAAATGTTAGGTAATTTTTGTTAACTTCAAGATTAATTCAAATACACTAGCTTTATTTTATAAAGGATTTTTTTTTTACTTTCCTTAAAAAATCTTCAAAAACTTCTCTTAAAATTGGATTTTTAATGATTTAGACATTAACTTATTATACTTGTTTAATTTGGTTTCTTGAAATTCCAAGGTAGCAAAAAGATAAACCATATTAACTCTGGGATTACTTTAAATGCATTAATTTCATCAAAAAATAGTTTTATTAATTCTAAAACGTTTATAATTCTAGAAATGGGAAAATCCCTGAAGTGTCTTAAATTTGTGTAATAATTGGTTCGGAATTATGTCTTTATATTTAACAAAAACAAATTTCAATCCCCTTTGACTTTTGTTTAGTATTAGAACGTAATTCAGAGCCAATTATTACAAAAATATTAAAGAATTTTAGTGATTTCACCCTTTCTATAATTATAAACATATTTTAGAATTAACAAAACTATTTTTTATAAAATGAAACTCAATTATTTAAAGAATAGTGATCTTTGTTCTGCCCCAAAAAATCGTACCATGCTCACATAACACAAACAAATTACTTTAACTTTTTTTTTTACAATTTTCTTTAACAAATTTATAATACAAACAGTGTATTCTAAAACTATAGAATTCTTTAAATAAAATTAATTCTTTAAATATAAATGAAATTGTTCTGCACTTTTATTGAAAGCTAATTTTAATGGCATTTCTTTTCCTTTGAAAAAGTAAGTCCAATTCTGAAATCCATTAAGGCCCCTTTCAAATACCGCTCAGTATCCATTTTAAATCCACAATTTTTCTAATCTTTCTTCTATTGCAAGATTTAACAGTGTTTTTAGTGTACTTACTTAAAAGAGAACCAACTAACCATTTATTATGTGGTATTGATTAGTCAAAAATTCAGATTTTCCAAATGTGCAAATCAAAATACTAAAAAACGTTATTTAGTCCTATCTAAATATATAAATGATTAATAACAAACATATCAGCATGAAACTTTTCGATTTATATAATTGAGATATTTTTAAATCATATCATAATTTAAATCGTACATTAAATTTATTTAAAGTTAAAATGCTCTAATTAGAAAAAAAAATATACATAACATTGGTTTTTATAACATGACCAGAAAATATAATTATGTAGAAACCGTTACATAATATAGGTTAACAAGATTATAAGTCTTAATTACTAGGTCACAGTTAAAATTTAAGATATTTATTGTGATATAAAATCTGTGATCTGTTAAACTCAAATTGCTATATCAAAATAGTTTTAAAAACACGCTATTAGGGGTATGTCTATAGTTTTTTTTAAAGGGTCTTTTTGATTGTGGAAACTTAATATATTAAAGTGAAACTTTCATGAAATATTTATGATGTTGAAAACAATTTTCAGGCAATTTAAATATGCTTATTGGTTGAAATGTAGTCTACCTATCTGTAAACTTTTCCAGACAGTTTAACATTATGCACGGTTCTGCTTTTTCTTGACATTTCCTATATTTCATTTCTTTTTTTTATATTTAATAGGTAAGTACTGAAATATGAAACCTTAAAAAGTGCTTATAAACATTTATTAACTTTATATTTTGGGTATTCTTTTTAAAATCTCCCAAGTGAATTCATGAGAAAAAAGCTAATTTTCTGTTTTATACCCTACTGAGAGTCAAGATTTAAAAAATCATAGGAGGTTCCATAGGCTTTTGAAAATCCCTAGAGTTACCCATATTTTTTTAGGATTGCTGCAGTTGCTCAATATTAAACTTGCTAGACTTTTTCATTCAATCTTGATAGCGTTGATCATTGGCCGAGTTATCAATTTTGGGGCAAACTGTTGATAATCGTTAAGAAGCATAAAATGTTTGATAAGCTAATTACCTTTTAATTTTCAAGAGGCCTCCTAACTAAATACTGATGTTTAACGTTCCAACATCAGCCTTTTTGCCTCTAAGGTATTGATTTATAATACAATTGGATAACCATATTTTTAATTTAACGAATTAACTTAGTTCCGAGTTATATTATGGATAAATTAAAAGTTACACTTTGATTTCAATATGTTAAGAAAGGTTAGTTTAGGTTAAAGGTTAAATTAGTTCCTAACATGTTCTTTTGTACTGCTTATGAATGCAAAACAAGGTTAAGCTGAAAAGTCTTTATTTTGATAAAACAGCATCTGTGCAAAACAGAAATGAGACCCTCTAGAATTCCACAAAAAACCAACATCTCCACTTATTGCTAGTTGGATAGCACCTTTTTATTAAACGACTGTTCATGCAAGTACACAAAATAATCGGTTGCTTACAAGGGGCTGCTGCTACTCTTCTTTACAACTAGGTTCTCACATCTTACAAAACAAACAGAACAGGCCAAGTTTATATACATCTCAATACACAGTAAAAGTACACTTATCAGGCATTCGATCTGCAGCTCAACTTGCAACAGTACTTAGAAATTTTAGATTCTCATCCAAATGAGACTATTCCATTGAAAGGAATAGAAAATTACATTTTCCATTTAAAAAGGGGAATGTTTGAAAACAAATGCTAAAACGGATCTCAGCCAGATAATTCCCAATAAATGGGCATTTACTGTGTATGGTCAAAGTATGTCACACGATATTTCGCAGAGTTGTTTCCGATCATTCATTTCTGCTGATAGTAATACACATTATTGGCTCAAAACAGGCAATTAAGTTTGCTTCCAAGTACTAATAAGAAAACAAACTATTTTTACTTTTATTGGATAACAAAGTAATCAAAGACCACCCCTATTCATTCATTGGCTGAGTTGATGAGACTCACCTGTCACATTCTGAAATAAAGGAGTGACACACTTCAACAGTAACACATATAATTTAAGCTGCTATAGAATATATATTTGCAATTCATAAATTTACAATCAAAAACAAAGGTGAGGGAAAACGGATCCTTCTTAGAAAATGTCATTGCATAACAAAGTTCTTCGGATTGTGCCCAAACAAAACTGGTTCTTACGTATTATAGGTGCGATGCCAGCAATATTGTGCATAGAGAACTTGAAAGTTTTTATTAATAAATTAAAATGCATCAACTTGTGAGCTCATTTAATTTGATTGAAAGCAAATGAGTATGTTTGATTTGGTATTTGTTAACAAAGTGGTTGTGACATCAACTATGGACAACTACTTCAAAAAGTACAAAAGATTTCCTTGATATTCATAATCAGGATACTATAGAAAAACAATTGAAAAGATTGCATAGTTTTACACAGTCAAGTTCTCGATTACAGTATTCCTTTTCAAGCAAGCTTCTTCACAAACAGGCATTGTGTTGACTTTTACTATGTCATCATTGAATAAGTTTACCAAAAGCTAGAGGTGAAAATGAACAGATAGTTCTCTCAATAAGATGCATTTTATTATCAATCGCTATTGTTACAAATGACGATGCCAAGTTTCATACAAAGGACAGTTCAAAAGATTGCCTGCAAGCATGACTGCTTGAAAAAGGTACCACAAGCATTTGGCGTGATATCGCATGGATAATTAGGACAAACTCCTCTTTTTCCCTTCACTTCCTTCTATGGGACAGTATTTAAGGGTACCCTGTTTTTATTTTTCAGCTTATAAAATAGTGGTTTTATGCATAAGTCGATGAAGTTTTCTAAGCAAACATTTTTAATGAGCCTGTTTTGTTTTTAAAAAATTTTAAACCTTTTTTTCCTAAAAATATTATAGTTGAATGCCAAAAAATATACTTAGAATCACTAGAAAACTTCAAGGACTTTGTTATGTATACTAACTGCTTGTTTATAAACTAAAAGCAAAGGCTGTGTGCCACAAAAACTGTCCCAAAGAGAATCGAAAGAAGACTCGAGGTGTTTGACTTCCTGTTAAGTACTACTTCAAGTATAATTCCTCGGATAGAAAATATTGTCAAACATCTTTTGGCTCCAGTATTTTTAAAGCCAAATCTGATGCAGCAAAATATTTTCTTCTCCAATGAAACTTGCCAGCCATCGCACAGATAGTACGTGTATGTTAAGGGCGTGCCTACCAAAAGGTGAACCCCCCTCCGGATCCCCCTCCCACGAAGCTGTTCTTCTGCTGGCTCAGCACCACTGGGTTGCCCTGCATCAGCGCCAACTGCGCAGCATTTGGCGCCACGCCCGGGGGAGGAGGCTGAAACACACAAAGGCACCAGTGAATCGCAAATGCAATACAGTCCAGAACACAAAAATGCTAAAAAAACACCTGGAGATTACCAAGAGAGGGTTAGGTGTCTTTCCTAGTCGTTAACCCGGCACTCAAATTTGAGGATAAACCAAGACCGTCACAGTATCAAAAGAGTACACGCTAGCACATAAAAATTGCAGAGTGTCCATAATTTATAAACAATGCTTTTCTGTACAACTAATAAAAAAAATAATTTGGTAAAGAGGCTATTGGGTTGTTTCTTTGAGCTTTCACTCTTGCTATCGGTGTTCAGATTGGTCATCTCTTTTTTCACATGACATGGATTTCTCTAATTGAAGCCCGAGAAAGAATTTATTTTCATTAACATTTCTGTTGCCACTCAAGACCTGAAGCATGCCTATTGGAATCAAGAATCCAATGCTGTAATTCCAAGCTTAAAATCATCCTTTTAGTCATTTATGAATAGAATAATTTTTTTAATGTTTACAGCGCATACATGAAAATAAAAATTTGTATTTTCACAAATATTTTTTGTTTCATTTTGAATATGTTACATAGTTAACTATAAAGCTTCGTTCAAAATGACAACTTTCCTGATAAAACTATTCACTTTTTTATCACCATAAGGCTTAGGATATGCTAAGTAGTTTGACAGAATAATTCTTGTTGTGTACTTACGGGCACTATGGGCAGTGCGTGTCCGTCAAAGCGTGCACCCGCATCGTATGCAGCAGCCGGGACGTACACGGTGGGGCGTGCGGCGGCGGAGTACACCTGGGGCAGCTGGGCCACGTACGGACCGGGCACGCCGTACGCAGCCAGGTTGGGAGCCACCTGAAAGGGACATACCTTTAACCTAGGTGCTTGCTCAAACAATGTTTAATAATGTAAGGTCTTTTTTAAAATAAGACACACACTACTGAAGATTGTCAGTTTTTCGAGCAACACATACTTTTTTAATGTGAAATTTTATCGAAAATAATAAAAGAAAGAGTCCGTGTCTGTCTGTGGGATCTTGAAAAAACAACTTATACTGCCCTCAGAAATTCTCAAAAGTTGGTTTGTAATGTAAGGTATTTCAACATGAAACAAATACAGTATAACCTGGTTATAGTGTTATTCAAAGGACCACGATGTTTATGAAGTTATAAAAAAAGTTGAATATTAAGTGTAGTAAATCATGTAAAATATATACAAGATACTTTTTTTATTAATTAACAATTATTGAATAAATTTTAACTCTATCTAATCCTCCTCCAGGCAATATTTTTTTTAGGCGGAAATAAATTTAAAATTTGGTGACTTTTTGCATCATTTGGCAAATAAAATTTGAACAGTGATAACTCATTTCTTTTTTGATATTTCTTAAAGAAGGTATTTTCGAAACCATATAAACATATATTTTTAGCGTTAAAACCAAAAAGCTAACTAAAAAAATTCTGTATTAAGCAAGTTGCTATAACATTAAAGTCTATGGGCCAAGGGACTGAATACTTATGGCATTATAAACGAGGATAATTTTTTCAGCAACACATATTTTTTAAATTTTATAAAAAACACCCAATTCATTCCAAATATGCAGAGGAAACGATTGAATGATGCAGAAAATCTACTCACACTGACTGTGCCGTAAGGAAGGTGGTGTTGCAAAGGTGCTGCCGCATACGTAGCTGAAATAAACAACATTTATTGTGTATGGTGGGGGCACGAATATTAATTAATAACATTTTAAAAAAAACTGGAACCTCATCTAAGAAGGATTTATCACATTTGTATTAAAAAAAATTCATATTTTAGAACTTTGGAGTACAGATCTTTTTTTATTGAGTGAGAGTGAGTGAGTCCTGTGTATAACAAAACTCACTTTTTAAAATACAAAGCAAATAACAATTAAATATGATAGAATGTAGCTTAAAAAATTCACAAATGCATCAATTTTTAGGCACTGTTTTATATATGTGAAACCTAGATTATGTTGTTGTTGTAGTTGCTTATCCTTAATAGAACTGACATATGTCAGATCAACTCCAGAAGGTTGTTGACCATCAGGATATAAATGACAATAAGAAGGTTAGATATTAAGTACACCCTAGAAAGTCGGGTGCAATTCAGCAAATGCCCTGGTGAGGCTGGATGCTTACAGCACTTTGTACACGTAGGGTGGATTTTTGTGCCACATTCAAATGACACACACTTCAGACCACTTGAGAGTCTAGCCTGAGAACCACAATTGCATTTCATTTCTAGAAGAGTGCCAGGATTGTTGATTATAAAATAATGAAACTCGTGCTGAATTAATTTTGTAACAAAAAGAAATAAAATTATTCGACAAACATATTTTCCCCAGTTAAAAAAAAGAATTAAGTTATGCACTTTGCGTTGAATAAAAGAGGTATAAAGGGTTTCTGCAGCAATCTCACCTGGCAGGTATGTGGGTGCCGTGGGCAAGTAGGAGGAGTATGCGGGCGGTGGGTAGGCGGGGTAGGGGCTGGCGAGGGTCACCTGGTGGTGGGCCCCCACATAGGCCGGGGGACCACCCACGGGGTACTCTGCAATACAAGAGAGAACATCGTTAGACATTAGAAAACATAGCTGTATATTAAATGCTTATTTTTATCTACTTTACAATGTTGGGTACTTATCAGTAATTAAGAACCACAATCAAGTGGTGAGCCAGCACCCAACACCACTTTTTAAGGGTGACATTGTGGTGTCCGGACTTTGAAGCATATTTGGTTAATTTTAATTTGACGGTACTTCTGTCGCCAAGGGATTTGGCGCTTTTGTAGGGAGCGATAAACAATTATTTTTGGTGATGCGGCATTTTCTGGGGTTGTGGCGTCTTTGTTGTGGCTAGGTGGCGCTGGTTATACTTGCGCGGATGTTAGGCGCGTGGGATTTATTTGTTCTAAATTAGTTTTTGACCAATCGCCGGCGCTGGTAATACTTGCGTGGTATTTAGGTTGCGCGATGTTGTGCGCACGGAATTATTTTTATTCTATTAAATTTCTTTTTGTTCTATCGTCATTACGTTTGGGGTTACGTTTGGTTTTTGAACATCCGATTATTATGGATGGAGCGTATTAAAATTCTGAATTTTTTATCGGTTTGAAAATGGCTGGACAGCCAGCTATCATTCAGTTTTGAAAGAATAAAACTAAATTTTTTTAGTTTAAATTTTTTGTTTTGCTTCGTAAAACAAAACTGCCCGGGGCCCCAAACCAATATTTAGGCTTTCAATGGGCCCTACAATACTGCCCCATTATGGATACTGATGTTTTTTAGAGAAAACAAAATTGCCCGGGGCCCCAAACGAGTATTTAGGCTTTCAATGGGCCCTACAATACTGCCCCATGTTGGATACTGATGTTTTTTTAGAGAAAACAAAATTGCCCGGGGCCCCAAACGAGTATTTAGGCTTTCAATGGGCCCTACAATACTGCCCCATGTTGGATACTGATGTTTTTTTAGGGAAAAAATAATTGCCCGTACCCCCAAACGCGTGCGTACTGGATTGCCACTCATTCGTGTAGCTCTAGTGCGACAATAATTCAAACTAAACTAAACTGGATTGCCACTCGTGTAGCTCTAGTGCGACGAAAATTCAAACGAAACTAAACTGGATTGCCACTACTAGCCCATTGTGTAGTGTAAAGTTTGTTTTGTGTTGCCCAAAGCAAACCAAAACCCTGAGTCAGTTGTTTTTTTTCAAAAGTAACTAGGGTTACTGCATCGGCGGAAAGGAATCTGGCAATGCGGAAACACGCGAGTTTCGCCAAGTTGTTGTTGTTTCTGGAGCCGCGCCAAGCAGTACCGTGAAATTAAAATTTACCGCATATTTAACGTGCTCTCCCTCTACATTCGTCGAACTTATTGACTGCACAGACCGTTTATAGGTCAGCAGTTACTTTTGGCAATGCCCAGACCCGAATCTGGAACCTCAAGCAAGTGTGCCTTACTGTCTGGGCTCAGAGCACAGTTGGTAAGGCACTTTACCTTAGGCAGTATGACAGTAGCCATGCCAATTTTTAAACAAATAATGTGTTTGCAGAAACTTTATTATAAAATTTTTTTGCAATACCTGTTTACTATAAATTTCTGTGCCACTGTGAACAACACTCATTCATTATTAAGACTGAATCAACAAACAACACTGTTAAAAGATAGCTATATTTAAAATACACACAAAACTCCAAATTTAATGGCAGTCATGGGCTCACCCAAGGAAAACATGTGGAAATTATGAGTATTAGAAGATGAGGATAACACCACCTGAAGTGACGGTTAAACCCTTTAGTGCCAAAATAAAGTGACCAAAAACATATACATTATACTATACATACTTTCTACTCTATTAAGAAAACTATTGACCCATAAACATAATCTTTCTTGTGATACCCAGTTCAATTAAAAAGCAATTTATTTTGAAATAAGCAAAATATTCATTAGCATTAATAATAAATATAGCTAATACAACTGTAGAATCTGAACGCGAATAGTGCTCAAAACTAGTAAGTAAACTGTTAGTTTTGACATCTGCAAATGTCAAAAGCAATAAATTTGTTTATTAAAAACTAAAGAGTATATAACATGCATTTGCCTAATGACTTTCTGATCTTGTTTACCTTGAAAATCGAAGTGAAATTTTAAACACGTACTTTTGTAAACAATAGTCAGGTGTCACATATAAACATAGTACGGCCCCTCCCCTTTCACCCCGCCCCGTAGCTGGTGTGAGATATTTTTAATTTCTAATCGAACTCCGTCTAATAATAAAATTTTCAAAAGCTGTGGATTGAACCAAAGTTTGATATAAAAAAAAGTTTTTGATACAATTATTTTTATGAAAAAATCGTATATTGTTAGATTTATACTTTAAATGTTTATAATTTTAAAATTAATAAAAATGGAATGGAATAAATGAATTCAAGTTTTAATATCAAGAACCAATGAAAATATAAAATTTTTCCTCATATATATATAAATATCCGATCGGGATACCCTTTTTTGCACATCTTTTCCCAATCCGTTATTGATCGATGAAACCCAAACCTGGCCATTTTTCGCCCCACAGCATTAAAATAAAGGTTTATCCGGACTTACCTTTCTTCTCGGATGTCATTAAACCATGTGAACTACTCGGAATTTTCAGCAACAATCGCATGCAGCAGAATGTTGTGGATTTTTTTGACAAAGTTTACGTACGCAGGGGAGCCAAAATTCGGTTACTTAACTCTTCTGTCGTCGGACGAAGGGTTGCCGGAACACGGGAACCATAGGAATGGCGCCAAATCAGTGGAATGTCGAAGTAGAAATCGTCGCTCTTCTGAGAAAGCAGTAGCTCTTTATTTCTGTCCTTTATTCAGTCAAAATCGGTTTCATGAATATTTTTTCTTTAAACAGGTTTCCGAATTAAAACTTTCGAATTTCAGATTTAAGAGAAATTTAAAATTAATTTTTTAGCGGAACATTTAAATGGAAATGTCACGTAAATGATTCGGTATTAATGCATTGTATTACTTGAAAAAGTCTTGTAAAATATTTTTTACTTTGCTTTTATACAATCAATCAATAATAATATTTGGCATAATCTCATTGGGACTACGTTCATTGATACTTTTGTTGTAAGTTTGAATGTTGTGATTTTTGAAAAGTTTTCCTTGTATTTTGTCGTTTTGTCATCTATTTATCGTGTCCGACTATTGGCAAGATTTGTTATTTTTCTTTTTTATTTATGTAGATATTAGTATTGTGCTTTTTAATTTTCTTTGTTAATTTCGTTTCTGTTCGTATTGTATACTATATGTGTTGTCTGGACTAGCCCCTTGACAGCCAAATTAAATAGTTTTTCTTCTTTCCCCCTTCTACTTCTCCATTTCGACGCTTGTTAAATTTTACTTTGTTTGTATACGATAAGTCGCCTAGTCTACTCAGAGCAATTACGAATTTTTGAAGCATTGAAAATTTTTATTTATTTTAAATACCCTAAATTCCCTGACTTATTAAATATAAAATACGTATTAAAAATCATTTCAAATCAGAAAAACTATTGAATATTTTTCACCAAGTTTTGACCCACAGGCGTAAAATGTATTTAAAAAAAAAAACTAAACCTAGATTGTGTTCACGCAAAAGGAATCGGACAAAAAGACAGCACAGTTCTTAACCAAAACATTCCTCGCATAAGTTTTTCAATGTCGCCAACAAGAGCGATACCGATTCAACTCTGTCGCCCCTTCCCCGTGCTCCTGTACCGCGTGACGTCACGCCGTGATGTGCGGCTCAGGTAGGCATCTTCTCGCGAGGGGGATGCTCCTCCGCGCGACAGACTCGCATACCCCCCCTCGCACCTCCCCTTTTTGTTGGTAAAAACGTTATAAAGTATCACTTTATTGAGGGGTGGTATTTTGAGGGAACTGTTAATGTTAAAAAAGATTTTCTGTAAATGATTTGAAATCTATTTCGACAGTTAAAATAAGTAAGGTAAACTTAATTCTTATTTCTGCATCGGGGATTTAAGCTTTCTTTCAATGCATATACGTTCTTAATATTATACGTGCCTGAAAATAATAATTTATTTGATTTTTTTTTTATCTGCGTAGACTCGTTCTTTGCCATGTTTTATTAATATTAGTTGTATATTTATTTCAAAGATCTTTTACAGATTTTCACGCTAAAAGCATCCGTTGAGTGACTTGAAAAGTTTTTATCACATAAAAGTGTTATATTTTCATACTAAAATAGTCATTTTTGGACGCGATGTCCCATGAATATAAAAATCCCTTTCCAAAATGTATAGAGCAGCTTGCTGTGCAATGGATGGACCCAATTCGGCAGCGAAACTATATGTCTGCAAGGTTTTATTGATAAATGAGCTAGTCAAATTGTGTGTTTCAAGGGTTTCAGGGATCGGCGAGCGTGAAAGAATGCGCTCCCCCTCATTTCCATCGATCGCCCTGATCTGGGTCACTACAGGGATGAGAAAGAAAAGATACTACTCGTTCGTAGCGACTCTGGAACTCGCTCAACCCTTAAAGACCAGACATTTTTTGAATACCGACTGTTTTTATAGCGTACGTAGATATACGTTTTAATTCTATTTTTAACCGTAATAATTATGTGATTAAACTTTTCAAATTCGAAGTGTGCTCATTTTCCAATATCAAATCATTTATATATTATTAAAAGTTGTATTTCCCCCTCTTTTGTTGTCAATGTCCTTAGGGAAAAGAACATATTGTTAAACGTACATACATACGAACATATTGTTGTATAAAGTATATAAAGAATTTTGTTGTCCTTAGGGAAAAGAACACATCGTTATTTTCAACTTAATCTTGCATCTAACATATCCATACTTTCTAGTATCTCCTGCTCCTCATTCAAATAGTGAAGCATTGATGGTTCGTGTAGGTAGTGAGAATTGGAAATTTGTTTTGAAATCGGAAAAAGTTTTTGTGGGTATTTTTTTTTTTTTTTTTGGCTTTTATTCTCTGATTTTCTTCGTATCCTAAAACCAAACAAATAAGAAATATTGGGAAATACATGCACAAATGCACCTCATTATCAATAACAAACAAATTTTATTACAAAATAAAACTTTTATCATAGAGACAACAATACATGTAACGCGTATTTACAGGCACATAACAATTCCAAATACTCTTCGAATACAACAGTTCGAAGTCACTTTACAAGAGAAAAATCTCCAAGCTTTGCGTTTAAATACAAATTGACATAATATGAGAAGCGACAAGTACTTTTCTTGCTGGTCCACAGATGGTGAGCAAAGAGCTCAGTCATGCCCTTCAGCAGTTACACAACTTTTAGTTGCTTTTTATGAAGGTTTCACATTTTTTTCCCCCTTAGGCTTCTAGCACAGGAATTTTAAATATTTTCGATTTTTTCCGATTACAAATCTGATTTCCTTTTTTTTAAAAAAATATTCTGAAAATGCAATTATATAACATGCAAGTAACTATCACAAACTAAAATACTTTCCACATTTTATTCTAAATCGAACATTCGTATTTTTAAAAAAAATAAAACTTAGTCTTAATTTAAGTTTTACAGACTTTAACAAAAAAAAATTAAACTCATAACTTTTTTCCCATGGATATAGCAATATAGAATCGTCCAATTGTAATGATTAAAAATCCCGAATGCAACTATAGACATTGGCACCCTACTTGAAAGGGTGAAAGCGACAAACACTCCTGACTCTACACTAGGCGGACCAGAGCAGCTGAAAAGTACTCCAAGGCTCCTGATGACATAAAAGGTGATACATTCTAGTTTTGGGCAGTTTGAGAACTTCGTCCTCCGAGGCCATTTATTCCCCTCTAGGCCAATCCATCACGCTTATGATGGTTGAAGGCGGTCATTTTGGTTATCACGACTTTGTTATAGTCCATCCGATTACAACGCAAGCTTCGAACGAACTTTCTTCCTCTACCCCATCGTGTAGGAAACGGCGTTCTGAACCCACCTTGTTTGAGGCTCTGCTGTGAGGTCAATCGCAATTGCTTTCCAAACCCAAGGGAACCACTCATTGGTGGCTCATTTGCTTTCAATCAAATTAAATGAGCTCACAAGTTGATGCATTTTAATTTATTAATAAAAACATTCAAGTTCTCTATGCACAATATTGCTGGCATCGCACCTATAATACGTAAGAACCATTTTTGTTTGGGCACAATCCGAAGAACTTTGTTATGCAATGACATTTTCTAAGAAGGATCCGTTTTCCCTCGCCTTTGTTTTTGATTGAAAATGTATGAATTGTGTGTGTGTGTGTGCAAACCCCCGTTCCCCCTCATGCCGTTTCCATCACACGAGGTAGAGGAAGAAAGTTCTTTCGATAGCTTACGTTGCAATCGGGAGGACTATCGTATAGAGCCGACTTCTAGTCACTCTAAAGAGATTCACCTTAGAATGGGTGACACATGTGTGACAACCTTGGTGGCCATCCTCAAAGTCATTTGCTTGGATCGCTTCTGGCCTGGATGACACTTGATGGGTACTAAAATTGCCTCGGGCGGTGAAGTGACATCAGGGCGACCTCTGCATGATCTCCTGTATCCAGTCGGCGAAGTAGCTCACCCGGGTGTAGATGTCGGGGTAGCCCTCCTTGGCGCATCCCGACCCGAACGAGGTGATCCCGACCACGTAGTAGCGCCCGCCCACCTGGCACTGCAGGGGGCCGCCCGAATCGCCCTGAAAACACAACTGCATTACTATCTATAGAAGCGGCAGGTTTCACGTCGTGAGTGGCAACAGTTCCAGCAGTATTGTTTTCATTTTTGGTACTTCTGGAATGACATTTGTTTTGAACAATACTGTATATTTTTTCTTACCTGATTGAAACGAATGTTGTATACAAACTTTTCTTAAAATAATAACCAAGATGAAACAAATGGGCTTTTGTTTGAATGAGCCACTAAAAGCTACATGTTTAACAAAAAGGACCTCTGGGTTTTGAACCGCGGTGAAGTGATGATGCCGGCACATCAGCTTGTAGTAGCATCGTTCGCGGGCTTTGGACCATTTGAAAGTGCACTAAATGAAATTGACTTAAACAAATAAATAGTTTTATTGAAATAGTCCAAAGTTTAAAATTTTATTTATTTTAGATGATAAAATATTTTCTTTTAAATATATGCGCTTTAAAGATTAATCTTCCCTTATTTGATTACCTTAAAAGTTTGTTTTCAATTATTGTGGCTATTTACAATATAATACATATTGGTCAAAAATAAGGCTGTGCACATGGCGGAAGTAACACGAACGACGACTCTTTCCCATTCCTCACAGCACTACACTCTTACTTTCGAAAAAAGGGTAAAATCGTTCGTTTTCAGAATATCGATGAAAGGGAAATTAACGACAAAAATGTATCGATAAAAGCTTTCGATTCGATGCGAGATGAGAATCCGTGACGTTGATTCTAATTTAATCCAAACGATTTTTTAGTATTTGTTTCAGGTCTTGAGTGGAATGCCGAATTAAAATAATTTTTCTCGAGCCTCGATTGGTGAATCAATGTCACATGGGAACAAAACACCAATCGGATAACACCGATCGAAGCAATAACAGGAATAACAACTGAAAGAAATACATCACCTGAAACAAGCCAATTTTAATCGTTTGCCTTTTTGCTTTTACGCGATCATTGGAAAAGTTCTTTAGGATTTGGTATTGTTCGAATTTTTAAGTGTTCTATTTACTCAATGCCGAAAAAAAGGAATAGTTTTAATTGACATCTTGATTTTGCAGTTCTTATTTTTCAAGTCAAAACTGTAAGTTTATTTATCAAGTAATAATATTCATATTTTACTTTAATTTTTAACCCATATTTTAAAGTTTGTTTACATGTTTGGTCGACATAAGATATGCATCATAGATTCTGAAATTTTGCATCTTGAGATCTTGGGTTCTCTTATCTATCTCTATACTTAAAAATTGTGTTTTGTAAAAAATTGTAACGAATGAAATTCGTTTTTTAATAATAAGCTGGCTTGGTAAGTCTTATTTGCTAGATAATTTTAAAGCATAACCTCGATTTAAAAAAAAAATGTTTTAGTCAAATGAGATCTTTAAAATAAGCTTATTGTTCTGAGAATATTTATTTGAAATAAAGTGAGTATTGTATGTAACAAACTTTTGAAAGATATGCGTTTCATAATAATTCTAAGAAGTCATAATTTTGCCAAAAATGTCAACTTTCTAAATCCCCGAAAATTTTAAAGAAAGGACAAATTTAAAGGGTTCAAAACTTATTGGGGCAGCAGAAAATTTATACTTAATGTCTTAATTATAAAATGTATTTTTAGCCTACTTTTCTTTTTTTAATTCGAAAGAATTAAAAAAAATGAAAAAGTAGGTATTGACATGCGGTCGATGTCCGTTTGTCTGTCTGTCCGTACCCCCCTTCCAAAATCGGTTCTATCCATCGGATCTTAAAAATTCTTTTTTTGTTAGAAAGCTATGACCTCAGATACCCAACTTTCATACTTTTTGTCCGTCTGTCTGTACGTCCGGATACGGACATAAATCTACTATTTTTCGGCGAATTTCCCATTGAATTAGCATTGAAATTCAATTTTGAGTCATTTAAATCACTGTTGCCAAATCAACAATGGCATGAGAAACTTTATTTATTTAAACATATTTGAAGCAAATAATATTTTCATGAATCAGTTTGGAATGACGTTATAAAATGTGGCACAATTTGATTCTTTGATTATTCATTAATTATCTAACAAGAAAGCGGCAAGGCATACTTTTGCATGCAATTATGCTTAGTTTTAATTTACATTTCTTATTTTTTAATGCAGTTCGGAGTAGTTTCATTACTTTTGTTATCAATAAATATTTAATTATTCTTCGAACTACAAATAAATCACGAGCAGATGATAAATAATATTTAATTAATTTACGAAAGAATATTAAGGAAAATAGTTGATTTTGGCTTTTAGAAGTTTAAATTATAGCTGGTTGCTGTGTTTCGATTTTTTTTCTAATGTGTATAAATCTAGTGTAGAAACGGCTGTTGATGATATTTACTTTAGGAACCTAGTTTTTTTTCCCGATTAGAACTTCAGTAAGTATTTAAGTAACAGGAAAGTAGGCTATTTTAGTTCTTTATGAACTTCTTTTTTTTATAATTTGTTGCCAATGGGAATGTTTCTTATGATGTCACGCTTTCCATACTGCGATTTCATGGGTTGTTTTGTTTTCTTTCCGTACTACGTGAAACAAGCCCATTGGATGCCTCCAGCGAAATGAATAAGTGTCGTACCTGGCAAGTCCCCTTTCCGCCGACCGTCTCCCCCGCACACAGGTGCCACCCCTTGATGGGGATCTTGTAGGTGGGGAAGTAGGCCGAGTGGCACACGTGGTTCGGCAGCACGCCGATCTCCACCTCCCTCAGGACACTCGAGCCCCGCTTGTCTGTAATGCCAATAAAACACACAGTTAAAAATGACGGTGCAAGATTGCACCGAAACTTTCCAGCTGCCACCACTATTTTGGAGCGTCGATGTACTCCTTTTTCGGTGTGTCAAAAATATGGATTTACTAGACATTTCGTAAATCCACACTCCAAATAGTGATGGTAACTAGAAAGTTCCAGGATTCCTGTGCAATCTTGCATCATCATTTTTAACAGTGTAGAACTGATGCCGAAAATGTGTATTATTATCCTATTATTCATAGGTTATTCCAAGTGGAGGGGCTTTTGAAAGTAATTGTGGCAACCTTAAACTGACCCTGGATATTGGGGTTTCTTAATAATATATCGACAACTGTTTGACTTTTACCAGAACGTGGAATCTCGTGGATTTACGTTTAGTAAAATAATTCGTGAAATCTAGGGTTAGTTTTGAGTTTTAAATTTCTGCAATAGGTGGCAGCACCAAAACTTCGACTACATTACAACAAGGACTCTTTCTGTTTTGCAATTGTGAACTAATCATCCATACTACTCGTAAAATAGAATGAATTAGTCACTAAGCAAGAAAAGATGTCATACTCGGTTTTTTTTAATAAGTGTAGTTGTAGGAAACTACCGCTATGTTGACTTAAGAAAAACAACTTTGTAAGTTTCTGAGGTATCAACCAGAAGACTAAACCGATCTTAACATTTCACAATAAGTTCCTAAAAGTATATCAAATAAAAATTGTTTGAATTGGCATTCATGCATAGCTAAGAAGTCGAAAGGTACGCCATGTTTTGGATGATGCATGCGACCCTATTAAATAACGAAGGTTATGATATGATTTTAATGAAGCATGGCTTTAAAGATTTCGACGATGTATGCGAAATATATATTTTTTAAAAAGTCAAAAGCCATATCGCAAAATGCATGGAAAAGTGACCAATCTTCAAAATGCTAGTTTTTCATTAAAATCGTATTACAATGTTTAACGTGACACCAGCAAGATATCCGAAAATGAAATGGTTACAATGATTCTGATGGTGTTCATATGGCATACAAAGATTTGAAAGACGCATGCGCTACATTTCCAACATACTCTTTAAAAAAATAGTCAAGAGTGTGTCCATATAATCCCTCTGGCAGTAAGAATATATGAAATATTGCTCACCGAAGTCGACCTTTCCCCATCCGGTGGCGACGCACCTCATCCCCTGGTGCCCGTCCTCGATGTCGGGCAGGCATGCGGCGCGCACGTAGTCGTCGAAGTGCAGCTCCTTCTCGAGCTTGAGCAGGGCGATGTCCTTGTCGTAGGCGTGGTACCACGGGTGGAAGTGCACCTCCGACACCTGCACCGTGCGCTCGTGGCCCTCGCTCAGCTGCAGGTTGTGGTCCCCTACGCGAACCCGCCACCACACCGGCTGCGGCAGAGAGAACAGGGGGCTGCACACGAGAACAAGACAGTCCGAATGAGCAAAAAGAGAAATGAATTCAAATGTATATTTGTGGAAAATACGAAGAGAACAGGGGGCTGCAAGATGGCACACAGAACAAGATAGTATGTAAATGGGTATGATCCAATTTGGAGATGAAGTTAGATATATATTTGTGGAAAATCCGTAAGGCGTTTACACATATTACAATAAAAAACCTCAAACATTTGAATAGCACCATTTGGATCGACTCCCCCAGTGCATCATTGATTGGTATCAATGTTCCTCCAGGCTTCCTTGCTCATGGTTACAGGAATAATAAACTTGCCCACTGTGGCTTTGGAAGGACATCTTAGGATATTGAAATTTACTGAAGGGGGTTGGATTTTTTGAGGGTGTACGTACGATATCATGGACCTTGAATACCAACAACATAAACTAGGTGTTATGAAAAAAATCGTTGTAATGCATAGCAGGGTCCGATCTAAGATTCAATACAAAGAGCCTTTTATTTAAGGCGGATTCCTCGGAAAAAAACATTGAATCAAAGCATGAAATATTCATTTTATCAGTGCTCTCATAGTTTAAAAATAGATCGTCTGATTCGGGGAGCATCTTGAAAGTTAGAATGATGAGCCTGATCTATTTGTTGGCACTGTTTCTCCATAAATGAGGGTGTGTTGAGGTATACTCACTTGAGTATGCAGTGCGCGGCTGTGAGGACCCACTTCCGCGCCACGATGACGGCCCCGCACCAGTGGCCCACCCGGCCGAACTGAGGGTGGGTCAGCATCAAGGAAGCCTGCAACACGCAACATCATTTTTTTTGAAATCATGTTTTAATTTTACACATTTTTGAAATCTTTACACAAATAGATGGCAAAAAATATCCTCATTTGATTTAGAATGTTTTTGCTCACAATAAACTTATTAAACCATACAGCCTCCGCAATTAAATGTGATCTCAAGATAAACTACATCAAAATTACCCCCCAAAGGTTATGGACTCTTTCTCTTTTGGTGAAGGGTGACATTTTTGCGTGTGAGAGCCCTAATTTTTCATCTGCTATAAAGAATCACAAAAGTTCGGTTAAAACTTCAATAACTTTTTGTTATTTTTGAGATAATAAAAGGAAAGATTTGAATAAACTTGCACTAAATGTTTTAGAATTCAATTAAGAAAAAAAATCTATATACATACGCATGCGCGATAAGAATGTTATTTCTTTCTCATATCTTTTCTTTTAGTACTCATATCTCGTTACTCGTTTGAAACTTATTAATTTTTCTTTGAATATTGAATACAATCTTATTTTCTATTAAGCTTAACATTCCAGAAAAATGTAGATAATATAAGTAAAAACCACATAAATTAAAAATGTTTAAAAGTTAGCCAATAACTTTATAATAAAGTAGCTTCGGCAACAAAAATTATAATGCAGATTAAAAAGATTTTAAAGATATGAAGTTTAACACTTTTTAAAAGTTTCGGAGCGATCTTAGTAGTTTTCGAGGCGGGATGGTCAAAAGTTTGAAATAGGAATTTCGTAGGATAAGTGGTTGCTAAAATATACGATGTTTACGAATACTTTTCACTGAATCTGTAATAGGTTGTTGATATGGTATTTCAGTCGAAATGGATGAAACAAATAGTTTTTCAATCGTGTTTGTTTACCTGCCACGGCCACTTGTTGGGTTCGCTCTCATTCCCGCCCACGATGCGACTTGTCAGGACCGGACCAACACCGCATTCTGAAAAACACACACTTTTGGAGACCGTTTCACTTTAAAAATCATTACACATCAATCGCATCATTACACATTCATATAAATGCAATTTTCCGATTTTTTTTTGTATACAATTAGGGCGACACAGAACACATAAAAATAATTATTTGAAGTTTTTTTTTATAAATTCGGATTAAAGTGTTTTTGTATTCAGTTTACCATAACTAAGCACACATTAAAAATAAATATTTAAACAAAAATGTTTTGAAAATGAAAAGTATTTAATTTTATTTTTTTTGGCTTTTTACAAACACGACTCTTAAGAACTTTAAAATACCTATATATTATTTAATGTCCCCCAAACTGTGGAAGTATATTAAGAAGGCCTCTTTCTTTTTTTTTAATTTTCAAACTACACTGCATTACAGCTTAATTAACTATGGGATACCGATGCTTATATAACTATTATGAGGAGTTAGTTTATCTTGCCAAAATTTTCTTTAAAAAATTAATGATTTAATTTTTAAAATAAAATATATTGAAAAATCTTTTAAAACTATTTACTACAAAAATATAATTAATATTTCTTCAAAATTAATTTTTTTAAGTGTTCTTATTTAAATCCCACTAATTGAGACCAGTATTTGCTTATTCCTCAAAAAGTTAATAAAAACCATCAATTTACGATGTTTTCAAAAAGTAAATTTTAAAGAGAGGATCCCCACTAAATTACGAAACAATTGCAAATTAAGTTCCACACTGATCGCGGGACTCCATACCAAATGGCAAAGAACAATTTATATATTAATCCATTGTCTAAAATGATACGCATCCGCAGGAAATAAGCACCATCTTTAGAGAAACGCAGTGATGTCTCCAACCATTCACACCAAGGATGAAGTGGTAATAGACTTTATATCCACGGTAGTGAAAAGCATCCTATAACTTCAGAATCTTATACTCATGGCATTGCATATGAATTTTTTGGATGGGTGCACTATTGCAACGTTAATCCAAAACAACTCATTTTGACACAAAAATATACTTAGTGTGTCTAAAAATATTATTTCCTAGCCTTGAAATGCCGCACTTTTATTCAGATTAAACTCGACACGCGATCTTCAGCTTACGTTCTAGTATGAATTGACCAGCTCTTCTTGGTACTACACAGTCTCACCAGACAAAACTCACTATCTGCTGCGCAATAAATAAAAAAAAAACTTCAGTGCACCGAACAGATACTTTTACATTGATGTGTATCCCGGGCAGAGGAGATGCAACGGAAGCAGCGGCACTCACTCTCATAGTCTTCTATGGCGACGACCACCGTCGTCCAAACGCATCCGACGACGAGGAGTCTGACGACCATCGTCCATCTTTGGGAGCTCATCCCGTCCGCAGGAGACACAGAAGCCGACTCTCAACGGGGGATGATGAGCTGAGAAGGAAGAATCACTTTCGACCCAGAACCGGATTCCTCCTCTTTCACTGGCCACGCCAGAAGAAAGTGCTTCTTATAGAATTCATTGCCGCCGGATCAGCATGTCCGTTATGGACGCGTAAAGTACATGCCTCTGGAATCGGATGTACACGTCGAGTTAGGTCATCATCAACTGAGAAATGTGTGAAAACAACAATGCATGTTTAGCTAATATGTGTAGGAGAACTGGATCCCCTTTTCTGCCTCTCGATATATTTTATTATCCTTGAACTTCGGAAATGAAAGGATGGAACCGTTACATTTGTATTTCTTTTGGGCGATATAAAATAATTGTTACAGAAATTCCGGATTAAATGTGTCGGTCATTTTTAAATCACCTCGTGGTGTATTGCTTTCTCCTACAAATTCCTACAGGGCAAACGGGGCGTGGACGTAAGTCTCCCTATTCAAAGGGGTCATCTTACTGGGCAGAAAAACATTTTTGGCAAAATACACCTGCTTTACTAGCCCGACATTTTAAAAAAGAGCTCCCACAGTTTTGAAAATTATAACTTAAAAACTTCGAAATAGTTTTTTTTTTTTAATTCTACTACACCATTTTTACGCTATATAAAAAAAGGACTCGGCCTTCAAATTTATTGTTGACTAGGGCCCCAAAAGTTGTAAGTCGAACCTTGCCTATGTAAATATGTGTGGAATCACGTGTTATTTAGATATTCTGGTCTGTAGAGTGTAATATCTCTGCAGAGTTTTTTATTTGACACGTCTGCCAACCCGGCGAGTGATATCATTGGCATGACGCCCCCGGGGCTGTGGTCGTGTCTTCTCGGCAGTCGTGTGAATGACCCCGCGACCTTGCTTTCCTTTTTCTAAAGAACAAAATAAAGAACAGAGAAGTCATTATGCTAATTGCAGCAGGCTCATCACAAAGGCCCGGAATGCAGAATCCAGATTTTTTAAAGAAAAAGATGTATGAATTTGTGAAGACGCGCGAGTAATGGAGAGACTCATTAAATTAAAAATATCGCTCTTGAAATAGAGCTCAATCGATTGTTTATACTTTCAGAATCAATCTCGGTAACTAAAATCATTGTGAAGGTACAAACATGACTCTATATTTTGTGAAAAAAAACACTAAACGTCGCTTTGCTTTTTTTCAATTAGCATGTTCAAATTATTAATCTAATGCAGCCGTGGATGAACATGTATGCTGATTGGCTACAATTGTAAAAAAAAACTTTGTTGGTCACCATTTTCTTATTGTACCTGTAGTTTTTTCTTTCTTTATAACTGACTGTTGTATTTATTATGTAGAGTCGACAATGTCCCGGGCTGGTACGTAATTATATAGAGGATCAAAGTAAATAAAGAAAAGGTCGAAAAACGTTCAAGTCGTGCAAGAATTCCATACAAGGCCAAGATGCTCTGCCATTTTTTTTCTTCCCGTCCGCGAGTCTCTAATGAAGAGAGGTTCCCAACAATTTTTAATCTAGTTGCGCTGAATTAAACTAGTTGTTACTAACGGCATTTCAAATAAACCCTCAAACACCATTTTAACCTGTTACATAGTGCTGATAGTATTTTAATATTTTTGCGGGAACGGCTATTATCCAGATTGGGGAGGGGGGGGGGGATCGCACGCTGTATATGAAATTTTTGGGAAGTGATGGGGAATGTTTTAGTATAGTTTGCCAATAACAATGTTTTTTTTTAAGTATAGTTTTAAAAGTTATGGGTACGAGAGAAGAGCAATCGCTCATGAATTACTTATTTATTTACATGTATAATGTTGTGATTTACACTCTTTTAAATCATTATCTTATTCTGCGTAAGTTTTACGTAATTTACAATATTTTGATTAGTTCGATTAACCAGTTTTCAAAGCCTTTACAAAAATTTCCATAGGACGTTTTGAAAAAGGTGGTCTGGAAACCTCTCCACCAACTACCAACCATTATATGAGCTCAAACTTTAGGGTAGTACAAAGGGATGGTGAGTACGTAGTGATTAGTGTTCAGATTTTGAATAGTAAATATAATATAGATTAGTACGATCAAACTTAACAAGAACTTTCTACAATTAAGTTTTTAAGGATTTATAAAGCTATCCTCTTGGAGGCTAGAAATGACCAGTCGGAAACGTTCTGTAACCGCAGGGTACTGAGGCGATTTAAAGAAGAAAAGCTCCATTCCCCTTCATGAAAATACACACAAACTTGTGAGTAATATGGTGCAGGTATTTGATAAAATCAAAAGAACAAGTGTCTGAAAAAATTCCAACTATTTTTTTTTAATTTCAAATATTTAATTTTTTTAATTTTATTTAATTATTTAATTTTTTCATCAGCGATACTTTTCATAATATTGAATAAATGGGACAAAACTTTTAGTTATTTTTCAAAATGTTGCACCAATGGCGGCCCATTATTTTATGTTCTAATTGTTATCGTACTATGAATAATCTTTTCAAATGTATGAGGTTTTTTTCCTTCATTAGGTGGAGTGTTATTATTAAGAGTTGCTTAGACATAAATCGTTAAAACAAAAAGTACAAATTTTATACTCAATAAACCTCAATCAAGAATATTTTAGTTGGAAACATATTTTTTAGCGTTTTGTTACATCATTGATGAAAGACTATTCAAATACGAATCCCGATAGCGAAAAAGGGGTGATGAAATATTTGGTTGATGATTGAATGTATGTGTTATGCTTTTCTCCGTTCACTCCCAACAAGCTGGCATTCTGCCCCGGGAGCCCCGCAGTCATCAGCATGCAGGGAGCGTCCTCTTCTCGTTTCAATTAGGCATACTCAAAACCAACATGAGCCGTGTAAGACTTGGGTGCTGATTTCTATTTTTTTCTAATCCTTTTTTTTTCGGAAAGCGCCCTTGAAATGAACGATAGGACCTAGAATGAAAGAAGACACATTTCCCCATTCAATTACCATTTTAAGACGATATTTAAGAATGAAGGTTGCGATCATTGTTTTAGGCGATCATTGTTTACAAGCCTCCGATTTGGATTAATTATGTAAGTCAAATTTGGATTGGCGGGGGCCAAGGTTTCGCAGCACATAACCGCGAGAGGTCTTATATAAGTAACAAAATCGAGTCCAAACATATTCAGTCCAACGTCTTTTTTTTCAAAGAAGAGAAAATATTTATTAAAATGTGTCCACATTTATGTTCTGCCTTTAGCATCTAATTATTATTCTTTAGACACATGTAGTTTTCGGACCCCGATGGGGGGAAAATTCCAATAGTAGTGACTAATGAAGGTTCATTACATACTATTTTCTTAATACTCCGATATTACTTTGTTTAAAACTCGTGACTGTGAAATGGTCTTGGGGCCAGCCCAAAAAGGAGCATTGCACTTGACAAAAAAAAATTCGGTTCTCGCCCTTCTTTGTTTGGGCGAAGTGAGGCAAGATCGCTTTTCACTTTTCCATTGCGAAATTTTTTTTCAAGCACTTGGAGAAATCGGAAATTTTAAAACGACTTTATTGTTTAGGAAACCTGAAGAGTCCAAATAATCTGGGCAAATCCAAAAGCAAACAGAAATAAACGGTCGTTGTCCTCCCTTGACCATGGTCCAACACGTTAAAATGTTGCGCATTTTTATTGTTCTTTTTCGCCACCCGTGTATAGGGATTGCTAGGACCCTAAGCCCATTATATACCATTTTCAATCTATTGTATAATGACCGGGATTTGGGTCGGTAATGCAATTACAAGTCATATAGAACACTATTGGTGAAGAAAAAAATCAAAAAAAAAATTTGGTCCCAAACTGATGGTAAGGGTATATCCCTTTATCCAATCGAAGAGCGAGACTCTTTTTATTTTGCATTGAAACGTATATAGTTGACAAAACTATTGATTTGAATAATTTTTATGTTAATTTTTATATAAAAGTTTAAAAAGTCGATTCATTAAAATCAAATAATCTCAATTTTTTTACACTCTTACAAATGAACCTTTACATAAATTTTGCTTTTTTAAAACAAGCAGTAAACAGCTTTTTTCAAATGAAGGAGGAGTTAGCGTTTTGATAAAAGTAAAAAGATGAAAGTTTTATTTTTTTTAATTTTAAGAAATTTTTTGTTAAGTTTTATTTTTTATTAATGCATGTTTAGTTGAGGTACACAATAAAAAAAACACTTCAGCATTCTATAGTTGAAAATATACGCCATAAATTTTGTGATGTCCCTAAAATACCTTTCTTAGCAAACAGTGGGCTAATCCAGCTCTTGCCCAATGAGCTCTCCACCAGCCTGTTTATTCCACTTCAACGATTGTTTTTGTTAACTAAATAAAATGCAATACATGGTGACCGGAGAAGAAGAAGAGGATGATTAAAGAAGACATCTCAAGGGGAAGGTTCTCTTCGCTGTCGGGGCGTCTCCAAATGCCCCATTGTCTTTGTTCGCCGCCCCTCGGGCCAGGGCGGGGACACAACTCCCCAAGGTCGACACAGACACTGCTGCAGGGTTATTCGAATGGAAAGCGTATTTTCCAGCCAAATGTGAAATTCAGTTTTCATAGATTTGTATATTTAGGATTTTTTGTAGGTATGGCAAATATGATGTTGATCACAGTTTCTGACTCTTTACTGTGGACGTACGTGATGCGCAGTTCTTTAACTAAGGACTTTCATTAATACACTCCATAAATCAATACACTTCAAGGTACCCTATAAAGGTTACTTCAATAATTACCAAAAAAACTTCCTATGTGGACTTGAAATCATATTATTATACATTTATGGTTTAGCTGGTATTCTGAAAGTCGTTTGATGACAATGAATTCATATTGAGGACGATTTTTGTGGAGGGTGTGCCTGAGCATTATATATAGTATTTTGGAAATATAAGTTAAAATGTGCAACGGGGTGTCATACTTTATAAAGGGCGGGACACATAATGAAGGCTTTATTATATCCTATAGCAGATTCAATGACCAGTATACTTGAACCGATTTTACATTATTTTAGTCCGTGCGAAGAACGGGTATTTATTGGCTAGCGTTTCAATATAAGATGGTATGGAATAATGGCAGGATAAGTAAAAATCATTCCCTTCAAAAATATCCTAAAATTGCAGAGTTGTTTTTCCGCCCATGTTCACCAGAATCTCAGTCCTTGTGATTCTGACTCATCGCAACAGTGGCGATTGGGTGTTTTTCGAATGCTACAAAAAAGCCCGACATTTATAACATGTAAAAAAGTCATTGGACTTGATTTGAATAGAAAAATATCACTAGCTTTGGGATGGGTGGTGAATGTAAAGAGTTAGTTGAAGTTGGCATTTAAAAACAAACATTTCTTAGTTAATTTTTTTTAACTGGTCAAAATATATTTTGGAATACTTTGAAAGATTACACGAGTGTGTATTAATAACAATTTTTTTTAACAAGAAATATTTTTCAGGAATGAGTTTGAATGTTCTATAATCGACCTATAAAAATACATAAAATAGAGTCGCGCGACAACCCGTAGATTTGGAGAACGCTTCCCTTCACCACCCGCGGCAATTTAGAGCCCTCTAGGGGTACCACCAAGCTAAAGATTTCTTTCGGGTGATATTCCACTATAGTTTGCCTGCACTAGCCACATCCTGTATCCTAATCCAGTATCTAGATCCTTTCAAACAGGAGTGGCGGGGGGCAATATATGGTGGAGAATATAAGAATTATAAATGAGTAACAGAGAGAAGCGTTTCTATATAGTATATTTATTTTATTTATTGAAATTGAAACAGTTTTAAACAGGTGTGCGCACCGAGTACTACTTCTTCCTCCCGTACAGCTCCTCCACCATGGTGTCGAGGTGCTGCTGGTCCTTTTGCAGGAGGAGCGCGTCCACGCACTGAGTGAAGAGCGTGTTCTTGAAGCAGTTCGACCTGCGACGGAGAGAGGTGGTTGGATTAGATGAACATCGCACTGGAGCTATATGAAGGCTCTACTGGCGCATCGGGACGAAGAAGTGTGCTAGAGGGACGACACGTGAGCTGGCACCCAATGCGACATCGTACGCGCGTCAATATTTATTTAGGTTTAGTTTGGGTAGAGTTAACGTCGCAATAGAGTTACACGAGGGCTACGGCGGACTTCGGGATATTAGAATTGTTGTCAAGTGGCGAGAATTAGCCCAGAGTATTACGCAAATTTGTTATGTTTTTTTTTTGGTGCGTTAAATTACCGTTCACGATAGATTGGCAAGGGCCTGTTTCGGGTGGCATTTCGGGGGACGTATTTCCTTCCATCTGGCATTCCTGCATTTATTTCGATCCGTGCCCCGATTGGTGCTTTGTGCACAACTTTATTTTAAGGGGGTCTAGTACCTTGAAATTGGTAAAATTGCACTTTTTTGTTTTATTGTATGGAAAAATAATATAGCCAACAGTCTACAATTCATAGTAAATCAGATAACAAAATTCAGAATACCAAAAGAGTTATGATTAATTTTATTCAAAAACTTTGTATTCTGGTAATGTTAAAATGAAACTTAAGAGGCTAATATCTCCGGACGAGATTTTCCTATTTTGATCTATTTAAAAATACTAAGGCTTTTTAACTACAGCTCTTTAAACTGCTTTCTTTACATTTTTAAATATAAAATAGTATTTATTATAAAAGTATGCATTCTTTTTGCCTAATTTTCATTTGATTTTTCGTAAACAATGTTCAAAGTTGAAAATTCGTTTTTTCCCCATAAAAATCTAATTTTTTCAGTAATATATTTTTTCCAAAACAGTAGTGTGTGTTAAACTAAAATTTTAATGCATACTTCTATTAGGATATTAATAAAGAACTTATAATAAATTGAAACACACAAAATTGAAAAATCGAAGAGGAGTAGGAATTTGAAAAACGGCAAAAATTTGATAAAATTTTTTAATTTTGTCAAATTTTGCACATAATTTAAAGTTTTTTGGGGCTAAAAAGTATCGTTTATAGATGTTGCTTACTGAATCCAATTTTTAGCTTCCACACTACGTTTATAACGTAAAAAGTGGAAGGTTTTATAATCGTTAAGTCCGTCTGTCAGTCCGTCTGTCACCCACTTTCACAGAAAGAACACAAGTCCCACAGACAAGTGGGATACGTCATTTTGAAGCAAAAAATCAGATTAGGCTACATGCCAAATTTCATTAAAAAATTTAAACTAGAAGCTTATTTAAAATTTAAATAACTAAAAATTTAATCTACATTGAAATAACATGCAAATTCCATTTTTATTCAATTTTTTGCCATTTCGTTAAACGTACGAGAAACTTTTGTTAAAATAAAAATAAACACTTCTGAAAAAATATTTATTTATGTGATATAATTCGGTTTGGATTGTTGTATTATCACAATAGAGTTCTTTTAATGGTTCTATATATATGTATGAAGAAAGATGCATAGAGAATTCTAACTTGGCATAAAAAAAATATGCTAAGTTTCGCTTTTATTTTTAAAGCATCAATTGTACAAATTATATATATTTTTTAACTGTAAATTAATTTAACAAACTATAAATAAGTGAATTTTCGAAAGAAATGAAAATGGGAAATTGTGGCGACAAAAATATTTATTAAAAAAGATTACATCATTATTCTTCGAACTTCAAACAAATTTAGCAAACGATAAAGTCTAATTATTAAATCTGAGAAAGAAGATTAATGAAAATAGTTAATTTTGGCGTTTAAAACTTTGAATTACAAATAGCCAAAGGCCCTGTTTTTATTAGAATTAAATCACATTTGCCATTCGCAACAATCGCTCGAAAAACTTTAATTCTTTTAGACAATAAATTAAAATAAATTTATTTTTGCTACATCGATCAGTTTGAAATGACGTCAAATATATTTCACTACGGAATCCTTGTATGTTGATATGAAATGTTTTCATTCTATTTAAAAGCGAGGAATATGACATATTTATTCTTTAAAATATAAATAAATTTTTGCAAACGATAAGTAATAATTATTGAATTTTCGAAATAAAATAAATGAAACTAGCCAAATTTAGCTTGTAAATGTTAAATATAGAATTAATGTTGTGTTTGGCGCATTTTTTCCTGTTAAACACAAATATGTGGAAGCGAGTTAAGTGACAGATTCTGTTACAAACCTACTTTTGTGCTTCAAAATGACGTATCCCACTTGTCTGTGGGACTTGTGGATGACAACAGTCAAAATATGAATAAAAATAGAATTTGCATGTTATTTCAATGTAGATAAAAAAAATTAGTTATTTAAATTTTAAATAAACTTCTAATTAAAATTTTTGAATGAAATTTGGAATGTAGCCTAATCTGATTTTTTGCTTTAAAATGACGTATCCCACTTGTTTTCTACGTAAGTGCAAAAATAAAGAAAAAGTTGTGCAAAGTACCGGACCCCCTTAATTTTAAAAAAGTAATTTCTTCAGCTGATGAAAACACATGAAAGAAAAAAAATGATCGTCTTTCAGCGAAAGGGGCGTAGTTTTGAGCACTTAATTCCATTTTTCTCCTAAAATATAACATTTTCAACTCCGAAAGTTCATAAATCATACATTGAGTACAAACTACACATTTGTGCCAAGTTGTTTCATTGTCCAGATATTCTTAAAGATCATATGCTGTCCCAAAAGTGTTAAGTCGCTTAGTTTGCTAGTTTGTCAAACCACCAAGCCTAAATGATGGTTATCGAGTTCTCCAATAAGTAACTTGGACGCATGAACTGTTGGCGGAATGGTATACATGAATTCAATTAGAATATGCTTATATCGGTGAATTCGAAATCAGGACGAGATATCTCGTCCATGTGTGTACCTGCAGAGCGTGTGCACGTCGGACTCCCTGAATAGCTGGTAGCACTCCTCGCAGACGCGGTCGAGGCGCGCGAACTTGGCCTTGTCGTACACGCCCATGCACCCGAGCCCGGAGAAGCTGCGCTTCAGCACCCCCGCACCGTCCCCGTCTGCGGACACTGCAACCACCAAGCTGATCGCCAAGCAAACCAGGAGAGCCAGGAACACGCGCGTACTCGTCATGCTGCAAACAAAAAGAAGGTTCGACAGTTAGGTAGGTATACACTCTTAAAAACAAACGAGCGGTTTTAACTCAGTCTGAGTTAATTTCCACTCTTTTCCGTGCCGAAAATGCACTTCCCCTATAGAAGTGGATTTCACTCTTTTTGCGGAGTGGGTAAAAGAAAACAATCTACGACCTACACTCTTAAAACGAGAGGTTTTAACTCAGTCTGATTTAATTTCCACTCCTTTCCGGTGCCGAAACTGCACTTCCCCTATAGGAGTGGATTTCACTCTTTTGTTTTAAGAGTGTAGGTTGGTATATAGGCATTTTCAGGCTTGTGTGCTTGATCTGAGCTTATAAACCTTCGTCAAGTAAGACAGCCACAGACAGAATTTTTATACTGACACAGATAGAGAATGTACACCCAGGGCGAAGGCGGGAATTGAACCCGCACTCGGTACAGGCTCAGACTGTTAGCGTAATGGGCTGCGATCAAACCAGGCCACCCGGGCCCCAGATTCGACAGTTAATGTAATGTAACCGTTTCCGGCTGCCTATTTCTAGCTTCCTTTAGGAGCTTTAACACAGCCAATTACGCCTCGTAATTTAGAACCCTGGTTAAGTGACAAGGTCGACACTTGAGCGGGCACCCAACGGAACTTCGAGCGACATCGTACGCTAACGCCGTCGGGACTTTAGACTCCACAGATTTTTCGACAGTTATAGTTGTACGTTTTTACAGTTGTTTTTTTCTAGCCTCTATGGAGCTTTCACCCAGCTAATTGCGCCTCGTCATTTAAGACCCTGGTTAAGTGCCGAAGTCGACACGTACTAAAGTGAGCACCCAACGAACTTCCAGCGACTTCGTACGCTTGTTCGGAACTTTCGACTCCTCATATTTAACAAGCACAGCTATCTCGCAGTGTACTCAGTGTAAAAGTTATTGAGACAAATACACAAATATCCATGCTCCTATGCCGGGATTCGAACCCGGGACCTTCTGACTGCCAGCTCCCTGACCATTCAGCCGCTCAGTCGGGTCGACAGTTATTGGTGTTTTTACAAACATTGGAAGTAAATTATTAGCATAAAAACATTTTTAGTTATTAGAATAGGATAAATCGACACAAAACCTGTGTATTTTGCTACATGTTAATAATTATTTTTTGCAGGAGTTGGAAGTTTATCAACTTGAAAAATGTTGAAAGTTTATAATTGGTGTTTATCGTCATTTTCATTAATAGCTTCCAATACACATAAAATACCTTCTAAATATGAGAACCCAGTGTATTGTGTCGGTCAAAATGGTAATCCATTGCCAATATAGGCCTAGGGTCGCTTTATAGTTCGACAATATTCAACAACAGTTGTTCAACAGAAACTGGAAATTTTGACTAAGCTCCGAATTTGATCTATAGCTGCACACGGGTAATGACGAACGGTTATAGGAGAAATAAGAATTCGAACTCGCAAACTTTGATATATATGAAAGAGGACCAGCGTTGCGCGATACATGGGAATGTAATAGCGTAGTAATTGAATGATACTTACATCAATTGTATCTCGACGACAAACTCTGAAAAGTCAGGACCACTTCGCTTATATACACACATCCCATTGTGGAGTTCTTGAAGGCACGCGTCAAGCCATTGTCTGGGGACGATCTCAATTCCATATTCTTGAAGAAAAGTTCCTTTGCTATACTTGATCTTCAGAACCCCATGGGGACTTTTCCAACTTTCCTATTATCAGGGTGTATAAATAAGTGCTAAATGGGAATAAGGAGCTCATTTCTTCTCGGTGCAGCGAGCAGTGAAATTAAGAACTAACTGCTATGGGAAATCTATTATTGCCATGGCGTAGGGGTTTTCTTCGATATTAATTAAGATACTGCGTAAATTGACCGAAATGTTTTTCTATATTCTGCTGTTTATTTCATACTAGCAAATAAATACCTAATAAGCTTATATTATTGTTCCCGATATACCTTCCCGTTCATTATTAAGTATAACACACATTCCGTTACCTATATTAACTTGTAAATCTAAAATATGCGCTAAATTACTTTAAACGCATACCACAAACTATGACATGTTTAAAGCGCTTAATAGCTTCCATTTATTTTATTTTTTAACTTAGCAACCTTTCACGCCAAATCGGCAATCATCCTGCGGTCTTCTCTGCCACTTTAGCATTTAAAATAGTAATCTATATCATTGTATTTCTTTGTTTGATACACTGCTTTCGTTTCATCGGTTTTATCTCCCTTATCTGAAAGATGAAGTGTTATATTTTGCAATGAGCAGCAGTCGTCAACAGTGCTTCGTCGAACGCGGACGCCTTTTTATTTGGGGCGGAATAAACGTCGCACTAGAGGTGCCGGACAGATACGTTTTAGAAAAGCATCTGGGCATCAACTGTGGATACAATGTCGAACGAAGATGACGACGGTAACCGACTTTTTTTTTTCTCCGGGCCGAAGCAAATGAACTATTTCCGGACAGCTCTTAACATGTGGTACTTTCGCACTGCACGGACAATGGGAGGATCCGTAGGCCCCGGGCCCATTGTGAATTCCAACCCCCTATGCCCCTCTATCACTAATTCGCAATAACTAAAAATCAGTATATTCATAACTTTTAATTAAGTAAATTTAAATACCTGCACAATTAGTAATTATTCATTATATAATATAATTGTTATGTTGTTTAATTATTTAATTGTTATGTTGTTTTTAATTATAACTGTTATAATTGTTTTTTATTGTGTCTAATAATTCAAAACAAATAACTTTCAATGAACAAGGAGTGGGGACTTTTTTTTAAATCCAGTTTTGGGGCGCGACCAGGATTTTTTTCTGGATGGGGGAGGGGATGAAAAAATTTCAAACATAAAGATTATAACGTATTTAAGGAAATTAAATTTAAGAGGCAAAAACCAAGTAATTTATACAAGATTTTAATTTAAATAATACAATTAACTTATGTAATTAATACGATTAGTGTAATAAATGCAAATATTGATTAACTATTGTAAGTAAAGCTAAAATGAATACTTAATTTAATTAATACCAATTAAATGATTGAACAATAAGTACTTAATACAATTAAAATGAATAAAAGTAATTAATACAATGGAAATGATAAATTAACGTAATTAATATACTTTATTGATTGATTTTATTGCACTAGTTAAGGTAACTAACTTTAAATGATTAGTGTACACATTTCGGTTTGGGAATGTTTTTAACATTAAATGGTTAATATATTAAATTAATAATTTTTTGTTCATTAAATAACAAATAAAGTGTGTTTAATTGTGATAAAAAGTGCATTTTTTTGTATCCGTTTTTATTGCAAAAAGTATCTAATAAAATCAACAATAGGATAGGTAAAGACCCCATCCCGCCCTTGCGGGCTAGGCGAGGGTTAAAGCCAGCTTGAACCGATTTTATTTTGAAGTGGTTTAATATCTTAAACATGTGATGGCAGTTTAAAGTATTCTCAAAATAAATATTTAGTATTCGATATTAAAAATTGCTAATTTCTCTAGGGCTTCATAAGGGGGGGGGGGACTTTTAAAAATTCCTGATAAATGTCAACTAGTTCAAGGAAATGTCTAGGTAAAACCCTTACTAAAATCTAAATTGAAAAATGGGGTACTGAACAAAAACTGAGCGTAGTGATTAAAAGTGGAAACTGAAATCCCACCGTCACAATACTGTATTGCAACTTAGCTACATAATTTTATGTATTTAGTCATCATTGTACAGAGCCCAGCTTTGAAATTTTATTTTTTTACGGCTGCGTATTAAAATAAATATTGATTAATATTCATTAATAATGAGCTCTTAGAGAAGACTCCGTTACTACAATAAATTTATTAATTTTTTATACATTTAAAACGAAAACATTCAGGCATTTGAAATAAGGTATGGCATGGCCTGAATCCTAACACTATGGTCGAATCTGGCCTGAAAATCGCATGGATATCATAAGTAAAAAAAAAGTCATAATTTTTCGAAAAGTTATACAAAATACGTGAGACTTATGAGCGGTACCACCTGCAAATAGTTAATATTTAATGATTTCAGGTATAATGATTTAGGATTGTTTACAGGAAATAATCGTCAGAAATGTACGACTCTGTCGACCTAAAAGCATTTTGGAGGCAATTATTTAGATTTTTTTGCCAATTTTATGTAAATTTTTCAATGCTTTTTTGCAACCTTTAAATTATGTTTTATATAATACATTTCCTGGAGAGTTATGAGCCGTTTTTTATAGTTCAATGTAACTTGACATCTCAGCTTTTGACGTCAGTTATTAAGGTTTATAAATTAATATTATGTGACACTTCTGTCTTGCAACTGGCAACAATCACTAAGGATATTTTGAAATAGAATTTGTAAACGACGTTTTGTCATTTTTAACTTATTCCCATTTTTAAGGAAAAATATTCTTATTTTATTCGTATTTGAAGGAAAACTAGTGGTAAGAACAATTTTCTTATGTTTATAGTTGTATTTAATAGTGTAATTGTAGTGACATGATCTTACATTTTTGTAAGTTGTACAAATGTAACCTTGTGTATAAATAACTGCATTGTAGAATAAGTTTAGAACTTAAAAAGTACCACATTTATTCAAAAGAACTTGTGCGAATTTTTATTAATATAGAATATATAATTCAATTACGAATATAATTATACCTAACTTAACTCTGAAATAATATATGACTAAATTGTTGAGCCGTTTCTTTGTTCGTTGTTGGAAGTTAGTATGGTGATACAAAGTTATATTCTTATGAAAAACTCACTAAATGAGTTATAGTAACACTAATTGAAAAAATAAAGATTTTTATTTTTTGGTTTCCTATTGGTTGTCTATAGATATTTTAAATATTTTTATAGAATGTACTTTTAATATGAGAGAAGTGTCTGTAGATGTTCTTTGTTGATTTTGATTATTCATTTAGAAGTTTAAAGCTTTTTAAGCAAATGCAGGGCTTAAAAAATCTCAAAAATTGTACCCGTCCGCAAGGACGACATGTCCAACACTGTACCTACCCGTCCTCCTTTGAAACAAACTTTAATTATATATAAATAGCTTATAAATAAATAAAATGATAATTTTGTCTTATTTATTATAAACATTTATATAAAATGCGAAATGTATTAGTAGTTACTAGGATTACATTATGCATTAATGAAAAAATACTAGGTTACTATGATAGCAACCTCGTATTTATTTTATGAAGATTTGAATTAAAATGACCAAGTTCAAGTTAGCTGGAAAGGAATGTCAATTTATCCGAGTTTACTACGTTTTTTTTTAATGAATCAAATATGGCGTTTGCCAGTTCCACAATCAAGGCAATGATTTACAGAGGTTTCTGTGCAGAAATGTGAAAGGGGTTTTCCAGTTAGGTAGATGTTCATATTTGTGTTTAATGCTCCTTGTTTAAGACCAGTGCATAATGTGTTTTGTACGTAATTGTTAATTCCTTCGTTGTTACAAGTTCAAAAGCACATGCTCTGAGCAACTTTTTTTGTTTACCGATTATGTGAGCGTGCACATTCGGTCTGATGAAGGAATCAACAGGATTTCTAGTTTCTAGATTAAAAGGTCATTTTAGAAGTAAGATCTAGACTCTTGTAGGATAACAAAAATTTAAAATGTATCACAAACATTAACGGGGAAATGGCCGTCCACGCGGACGTAGCAATCAAGTAATTAGTTGTCCTCGGGGAATTTTCGACCGCTGAGGACGGCCGTTTTTTTTTTTCGAGCCCTGAGTAAATGTCTAGTTTAAGGTCCCCTTCCATATGAACAGCATAAAAATATTCAAATTACCGAAAATGTTGCAATTTTACTTAAGGGTTGCTGTAGTTAACGTATTAAACAACAATTGTCGATTCCACAGCTACAGTAAAACTGAAGGTAAATTTTAATTTCACGGTGCTGCTTGGCGCGGTTCCAAAAACAACAACTTGGCGAAACTCGCGTGTTTCTCCATTGCCAGATTCCTTTCCGCCGATGCAGTAACCCTAGTTACTTTTGACAAAAAAAAACAGACTCAGGGTTTTGGTTTGCTTTGGGCAACACAAAACAAACTTTACACTTCACAATGGGGTAGTAGTGGCAATCCAGTTTAGTTTGAATTTTCGTCACACTAGAGTTACAAGAGTGGCAATCCAGTTTAGTTTGAATTATCGTCGCACTAGGGCTACACGAGTGAGTGGCAATCCAGTGCGCACGCGTTTGGGGCTCTGGGCAATTTTGTTTTCTCTAAAAAACATCGGTATCCAACATGGGGCAGTATTGTAGGGCCCATTGAAAGCCTAAATACTTGTTTGGGGCCCCCGGGCAATTTTGTTTTCTCTTAAAAACATCAGTATCCAACATGGGGCAGTATGTAGGGCCTGTTGAAAGCCTAAATATTGGTTTGGGGCCCCGGGCAATTTTTTTTTCTCTTAAAAACATCAGTATCCAACATGGGGCAGTATTGTAGGGCCTGTTGAAAGCCTAAATATTGGTTTGGGGCCCCGGGCAATTATGTTTTCTCTTAAAAACATCAGTATCCAACATGGGGCAGTATTGTAGGGCCTGTTGAAAGCCTAAATATTGGTTTGGGGCCCCGGGCAATTTTGTTTTCTCTTAAAAACATCAGTATCCAACATGGGGCAGTATTGTAGGGCCTGTTGAAAGCCTAAATACTTGTTTGGGGCTCCGGGCAATTTTGTTTTCTCTAAAAAAACATCAGTATCCAACATGGGGCAGTATTGTAGGGCCTGTTGAAAGCCTAAATATTGGTTTGGGGCCCCGGGCAGTTTTGTTTTACAAAGCAAAACAAAAGAAAATTGTTTTGCAAAGCAGAACTAAAAAAATTAGTTTTATTTGTGAACAAAACCAAAAAAAGTTCATTTTGTTAGTCCTTCAAAACTGAATGACAGCTAACTGTCCAGCCCTCGATAGAACAAAAAGTAATGTAATAGAATAAAAATAATTCCGTGCGCACATCATCCGCGACAATTAGAACAAAATAAATCCCACGCGCATAATATCCGCGCAAGTATAACCAGCGCCACCTAGCCACAACGCATTTCACCAGAAAATGCTGTATCACCAAAAAAAATTGTTTATCGCTCCCTACAAAAGCGCCAAATCCCTTGGCGACAGAAGCACCATCAAATTAAAATTAACCAAACTAAATTTATTTTGTATGTATTAAAAAAAATGCGGAAAAGATTCTTTGATGTTTCAATCTTGTAAAAACAGCCTTACACAATCTAGCTTTATTGAGGGTCTTGTGAAACAGCACAATCGGATTGATTGTTGCTGATGTGGTGTAATGTATTTATGTTAGTAAAAGCTTGTATATTTTAGTCCAGATTCATCATGCACATCAGATTACTGCTGTGGGTAGGTAAACTACAGTAATGACTTGGACCATTATTGCAAGCACTCAACAGTTTTTAAGGGGAAAAACCATTATATTTCGTATGCTTAGAACAAATATTTCACAATTTCTATTAATTTACACTTATAATATGTATACACACACCTATCTAGACTTACGCATGTGTGTATAATTGGACATGTTTCCTAGTAAATAAAAATGCTATTCTACATTTTTATCAAAAGGTTACATTTTTGGCCAAGGCATGGGGGCAAGGTTTTTTTTTATTCAAAAGTTTCAAAACCTTAATTTAAGGTAAATATTCAAATATTTTCCCTTTCTACCTGTATTTTTAGGTAAATACCATTTTAACTTGTATAAGGGCCGGATTGGGACAGACTGATTATTTCAAGGCAAAAATTGTCTAATTTATTGTTGTGGTTGCTGCAGTTTACCTGCCCACGTCAGACTAGTTCTGATGGTTTGGTGTTTTTAGTAATCTTCTTAATTTTATTATTCAATAAAGGACATGGATATTTTAATTTAAGCGTCACACTAGGGAAATTTCAACTGTGGTCAAGTGATGAGAGGCATAAAGACAATGACCTGATTTAACAATGAACGTAGGAAAACGAGCTTGAGATGTAAATTAACATACATTTTCTCATTAAACCACTTGGACTCAATTTCAAAAGCAGACAACTATGCCAATGCCATTATTACAAATATTAAGTTATTTTGAATGCTTTTAGACAACAGTTTGAGTAAGTTGACTTGGGATCTTGGCTCTGGGAAATAGGGTCCTGCAGTTTACCGAAAAACTTACTTACAAAAAACACTGGTACATGAATGCCAATTTTTCAATCCTTCAGTTCAAGCCATAGCTTGACCTGTAATAGGTACTTAAAAATGTGGAGCACCCCTCCTTGATTTTGCTTGTGGCAATTCGACCTGATTACCTGCTAGTACCCCCTTTTGATATTAATTGTGACAACAAACGGCAATCCTTCAAGCAGTTGATTGTTGCACTTCAGCAGTCTTCGTGAAGTTAATTAATTGTATCAACAACTAAACTTGAGATGCACTTTTAAAAAACAAGAGCAAAAGAAACCGTATGCAGATGGTGCGCCTTTGCATGCCACTGATATAATAGGATGCTGTCATCCTGTAGCATAAAAAAACATGTTTCCTCAGGTGTTGTCATCTGAATTTAGTTGCATTATTAATGGGTTCAGTCCACTAACCACCATACCAAGTATATAAACAAGTGTACTATAAAATTGTTTCGTTTTTATGTATGAATTGCCGATGTGTGTGCCTCTTGCAGATTCTGTCATGTCCTCTACGTCGCAGAAGCACCGCAACTTTGCATCCGAGCCCATGGGGGACAAGGGGGTGAACGAGCTGGCCGGGATAGGGGAGGTCCTCTCCAAAAGACTGGAAGCGAAAGGATTCGACAAGGTACACACCTTTTTCTGTACCACCATTCCTAAAAATCGCCTCAAGTTGTGCCCCTATGCGCGAACTTTGAAATGGCTTTTTTCCCTTTAAAAGTTCTAGAAATATATTGGTTTGCCCATCTCAAATCAAAGGCTTCTTCACTTCCCATCTTAGGACGACGTTGGCTTGTCAACTTTGTTTAAACAGTTTTCCTTCGATCCTCTTTCAATAAAAAATTATATCTCGACAAATTTATTAAAAATTTGAATCTTGAAAAAGATTTGAAGAGCTTAATGGAAGAACGTGCTAAGTGACAAAAAGGTGAAAACGAAAAAATTAGCTTTAAAGTTTTTCATTTGCAATTAGATACGTAAGTAGGGAATAACAGATTCAATGACACAAACATCTCATTTTTTTCAAAAATGTCACTTAGCACGTTCTTCCACTAAGTTCTTCATTTGACACTGGGCTGTTGTGCCATTGGAAGAAATCTTGAAATGTTCTTAGCTTTCCCTAAAAGTTGGGAAATAGCGAACTTTTTCGACTTCAGACATCTATCCAGTTAGTTTATATAGTTCATCTACGCTTTTCCAATTTAATAAGTTGTGAATTTAACTGGATAGGTTGTTTCAGTGGAAACAGATTTTCAAAAATGCAGCCAATTTTTTTTATTGAATTTTCAAAGCTCTGTTAATATATAAATTTTTTAAACACATCTTTAACTTATTATTAGCTGATATGCATGACAAATTAGAGGTGGTTTTTTAAAACAGTTTTGTGCACATTAACTTAGAGTCAGTGTTGTCTAAAGTCTTTTTTATATTCTAAAATGTTGCAAAATTCTTAAAATTAATTTTGTAAAAAACCTAATTAAATATTGATGTAATAAATATTTAGAGAAAGATTTTTAATGGACCCATTTTGGTAAAATTCTTTGTAATGCAGTGTTTTAAAAATCTCTTGCCTAGGGTACATATAACTCTGAACTTTGAATGATTGTTTTTCGAACATGCCCAACTGGTCAGTAAGGTATTCTTTCGAAAAAATGTTTAGGCCTATGCGAAGGCCTAGGTATAGCATTTTTAAAAGCTTCCACTTTTAACTTTATAAACGTTCTGTGGGAGCTGAAATAAATTTTCTGGTGTAATTTTTTCGTGGTACTATTACAAAAAGTTACTATGCAACATTCGTATGCACTAATATTTTCCAGAATTTACATAATTTTAATGGATTCGACGCGATAAGAAAAGCATTAGGAAGAGTGACATTCGCAAAACACGGTGTCGGCCTATCTCTCGCTTTCCCAGTTGGGTCGACTGACGTCACACGGGGAGGGAAGGCCAGAGGCAGCGTTTTAAAGGGGCGGGGCTAAGCGCAAACTTTGAAAATTAATTAAAAATAAACTAATGGTCGGATTGAGGTAAAATTTATGTCTATGTTCTTAGAATCGCATGAAGTTTCATTTACAAATGGTAATTCGCTATTTCCCGACACATGCAAGTTCCCCATTGATCCACAAGGTATATTTGCTGGTCAATGATCTAGATCAGGGGTTCCCAACCGGTGGTACGCGTACCACTGGTGGTACGCGGGAAATTTTCAGGTGGTACGCGTGAGTGATGTGAGCAACATGATACTATTAATAGCTTCTGTACGCATGAGCAGTAAGCACGCAAACATATTACGCATTATTTTAAAGAGAAATCTTAAATTAACTTCTGGATGGAATGTTAAACTTGTACCCTTTGATCTTCCGGCAAGATCTGCTATTTTTGATGCCATTTGTTACGAGTTACTTGTGTGGAGAGTAGATTTTCTGAACTCTTGTACATAAAAGAATAAACATAGAAGCAGAATAAGTGTCGAAGAAGACTCAAAAGTGAAGATAAGTTCCCTTACTCCTAATGTTGACATTTTAATCACAGGCAAAAAACAACACGTTCTGCACTAAAATATGTACGAGCATATTTTGTATGATGATTAATTTTTTTTACTGAGTTTGTACTATTTTTTTACTTGTATGAATTTAGACCTACAGGTAATAAATTAAACTGTAAATTAATACCATTTTAATCTTTTTATTTCTCCTTTTTATAAGCATTTTATAATTAAACAAATGTATCTAACCATTAAATATGAAGTATTCTCAGGAATTTAATTCAAAAAGCCTTTCAACACTTTTAAAAGAGTAAATATTATACGTTTATTAAAATATCTAGGTCTGGTGGTACGCCAAAATTTCTCAAATAGTCAAGTGGTACGCAGGTGCAAAAAGGTTGGGAACCCCTGATCTAGATTTTAAAAATGCTTTTATTTTAGCAGCTTAAATATTCTGAGGGTATACAATAAGTGCATTTGTGTTTGTTATCTCCTGAATTTGTGGTACCGTATTCTAAAATAACTAATTAAAACTCCTAAATTTCACTATAAAAAATGGTGCATAAACCCTGTCTGCTATTCTAAAATAGTAAAACTTCAGCATTAACTATTATAAATGACATAAAAATAACAGCTTTTTTTTTCAATTAATATTTCTCTCAAAAATAAAATGCTCCCAGTGAATGTGCATTTGCTCTTATGTTTTAAAATTGAGTAGCACACATTCTTAATTGCTCCTTCAATTTTTCATCCAATTTCTAACACTGCCCTCTACCCCTGCCTAGTATGTACGATTAATATATTATAAAGCAAGCTTGGCTTCACCCACCCCCTCGTGTGGTTTCCAAGAAACGATGCAAGTTTCACTGTTCTAAACCTACCTTGTTTGAGGCTCTGCGGCGAGGTCAATCGCAACTCCTCTCCAAACCCAAGTAGGGTGGGAAAAACAGCTCCGCTCACGCTTGTTTCCTGGAAAACCAAACATAGTAGGAGCATGCTTGCGTTGTAGTCTTACGGACTATAAGTGCTTCCATTGTTTTTTGCAGGCGTACGTGGTGCTGGGCCAGTTCCTGGTGCTGAAGAAGCACGAGGAGCTGTTCATCGACTGGATGAAGGACATCTGCAGCGCCAACACCAAGCAGGCCTCCGAGTGCTACCACTGCATCTCAGACTGGTGCGACGAGTTCCTCTAACCACCCCCTGCTACTTGTACAAAGATTTGTTTATCCTGCCTTTTTTTTATTAAGTATTAAAATGTGTATAAGTAAAATGTGCTGCTTGTACAAAGCTTTTCGTTTCTATTCTGCCTTAATGAAATGTGTCGTAAAAGGTTATCCAAAAGATATGATGTTCTCCCCATTGTAAAGTGTTCTCCATTTAACCTAACTGACAAATGAAGGAGTTGCAAGAATATAGTTCAATTCATTTTTAAAAGAAATTAATTTAAATGTGTTCATTTTTCAAGGGTAATTGTGGTATTGTTAAATAGAAATGAGCCCTATAAGGTGTTTTTTCATTGTTAGCAGTTTACATTAATAGGGAAAACCTTTTTCCAGAATTTCATGAATCTAAATTTTGGGTTGAATAATGTCAGTATTTATAAGGCCAACTCCAAATTTCTTATCTTATGTATAGTATAATATCCACATTTTTTTAAAAGAGTTTGTAAAGATAAATGTATAAAATGTTGTTATTTTTAAACTAAATATCAGAGATCTGACAAATTCCTAGTGCTGCTATTAAACCATAAAAAAGGTTGTAGTAACACTAATTTTAATGACCTTTAAAATATCAAGCTCTATGCAGTGTTCAGGAGAGCTTTATGAGTAGCAATTCGATTGTGCAGGTGTGAAATCTTGTTTACTTCATTTCCTTAATATCTAAATTTGTTTTTTTTTAAGTATTGTCTACTATGTAATTTTTTAATTCTATCTCTTTCTAGTAAAATGTCTTTATTTAACATTTAATTCTGTTGTATGTTAGGTCTTTAAGCTGACTACAATTTTTAAAGTTTTAAAAATATTTTACTTTTATGAAATGAACTCTTTACCCAGTTTTGCATAATGTTTATTGTATTTATGATCTTTAGCAACTGGTTGCCATTTCTATGTATAATAACCTAATGTTATAAATAAATGTATTCTTGACTAGATAGGAACTAGTAAATTTGATGTTAGCTTTAGTCTTCAGAAGTTAGGTAAACCACTGTATTTACAAATATTACTTGGTCGGTTTTAAAGTCTCAATAACTATGAACAGTACTAAATATTGGTTATTTGGCCAATTTATCAGTTATTTTTGTAGATACAGTGATTTAGTTGCTTATTGCAGTATTTTGAACTTAATGTACATTTGGCACTTGTGAAATAAGTATAGTTCACTGTTTAAGAAATTAATACTGGTGGAATCTTTAAATTAATGCCATTTTTCAAGTATCTTTCTTGTCATAGATCTATGTGAAAACAAACTTATCCAATTATTAGGTAATTCAATATCTTCACACAAAACACTAAATTTTCTTTATTATACAATAACATCTTTCATTTCAATATAGCATACAAAAAAATATGTACATACGCTTTTTAACTGAGGCTAAAAAAGTAAATATAGGAATATTAACAGTTAAGTAAACTATACTGTAAGAAAATTCGGCAAGGTCATTTTAAAAAATTGTGAGCCTGCCTGCGAATTTCTTTCTGGAAGAGGAATCACCCCCAGCCCTTTTATTTCCTATGTCAAGTCTATGGGGGCACTAAGTTTATTATTTAGGGAAGACCAAAAAGTTTTCTAAGGATCAACACTATATTTTGTCCTGTCAAACTTTCTTTAAAAGTCTAGCAGGTACAAATTAAAAAGTGCACACTAACAGTGCATCTTGAGCTTGGCATACACGAATTTACTGGGTCTGCGGGACTTGCCTTTTACTCCTCCTTGATTGTTGTTGTTCCCACGTGGCATGCAAGGGCCAATCAAGGAGGAGTAAAAGGCAAGTCCAGCAGACCCAGTAAATTCGTGTATGCCAAGCTCAAGATGCACTGTTAGTGTGCACTTTTTAATTTGTACCTGCTAGGCTTTTTAAGAAAGTTTGCCAGGACAAAATATAGTGTTGATCCTTAGAAAACTTTTTGGTCTTCCCTAAATAATAAACTTTGTGCCCCCATAGACTTGACATAGGAAATAAAAGGGCTGGGGGTGATTGACTCCACCCCAAGAAAGAAATTCGGCCGGCTTACAAATTTCTGACATTTTTTTGCTACTTCAAAATAAATTTGTAGAACATATAGGCACAATCATATGAATACCAATTAAAGAAATACTAATATCTCTGAAGGGTCTTTAAAATCATAGATGCTTAGTTGATGTGTAAGTAAATATCCTTAATTTCTTTTCATTAACATCCTGTTATATAAATTATCAAACGCTAAACAGGAGTAAATCACATTCCTTCAGAAACTATATTATCACAAGTTTTAAAAAATAAAGTATTTATGAAAAAGCATTGCACTGACTGATTAAACTAATTACTGAATAGAATCTTTAAAAAAATTGTAATAAATCTTAATGTGTTTTAAAAAGTAAATAACAGATGATATATCAATATTGTGAAAACCTATTAACATTAAGAACTTAACTAAACTTCAGCAAATATTTTTGAAATGGATTGAGCTACTTCAATGTCACTATCAAAACTGGGATGATATTAATTGTAGTACATCAATTAATTTTGGTAATAAATTAAAGCATTCGTTACTAAGGATTGATAAACTGGTTATGGAATTCTAGAGCTGTTTGAGTATATAATTAAATTACATTATTAGTTTTCGGCAGTCTATAAAAATTTAACAAGGGGATTTTCTAAAAATGTCACAGACTTCCACCAAAACCCTAGTCAGTACACTGCTTTCGTAGAACACAATAACCGACATGAAAGCTATAAACTCGCTTCATACATTCAAAGCACAAGTATTACAAGCAGAAAATAATGGGTGGCTATAGTTGTGACCACACATCTATGGTTCAGTTTGGGAAAACTGACAGAAAAGGAAATATTTATTTTTTTAAATAGGATTTATTATCCCTTTTCTGTCCCTCTTTGAATCGACCCAGGGAACTGTAAATGTGCGGTCACACTATAATACCATTGCACTGAGATAATATCAGGTAGGTGCAACAATGACTCAAGTTTGGTTGGCTTAGATGTCAAAACCCTATTAGTAACCATTCTGTTGCAAGACATTATTTGGACATGGAGTATAGAACATTTATGAATAAGTAATCATACTAATGTAAAAGATATTAAAAACCATCCTACTTGGAATTTCTCATTGTCAAGATGAAGTCAAATGCCTCTTCTTTCACTTCCCATGTTGTTAAATATAAGGAGCAATTTTGAAGGCACACTACTTTTGCTTTTCAGTTTACAAACAAGGTGGGTTTTTTTCACATAAGAACACAATAAATTTTCTAATGATGTGAGTGCACACTTTACATTTAAATCAGTTAGATTTTCAGTCTAAAAAACTTGCAAAAGCAGGACATTTTTAGAGAAGTTCTTAGACTTAAAAAAAAAACCTGTCCAATTGATAAAACTGAAAATTAAAGGTAGTAGTGTGCTTTAAAGACTCCCCTGTCGGCTTAACATGGGAAGCGAAAATGAGAGGTGTTTTCATCTGAACTTGAAGATTAATTAACCCTTAATAAATGTGGAATCGTTTTAACCATTACTTAATTAATCCATTCTATTTCCAGACAGCTGCACAGCTATATCACAATGTCGATTCTTATTAAAAAAATACTTCTCCACAAGCAACAATTCTTAGGAATTCTGTCTGATCAGGAAAGGACACTTCATTCTAAATTCGACTTGTAGATACAAATTGCAACTTTTATTGCAGTCACACACTTTAGACCAGGAAAGCTAAACTTTGGTAAGACTGCATGACAAAATTTAATTAACTTTTTTTTAACCACTATCAAAATTTATTTAACAAATAGAAGGGGCAGGGTTTAAATAAAAAAAACTGCATTTCAATATGAGAGGATGAATGTTTTTACTACATTAGCTTTCAATAGAAAAGTAATGTCATTTACTTTACAAAAAGTTATCTTAAAAATAATCCGTGACAAAAATAACAAACATCACGATTCAAATGTTTGTAAAAAAGATTGATTTTTGATTTGAGTGCTCTCAATCGGGTAAGGTATTAATATGAATAAAAAAGACCTGACATTCAGGTTATTTACATAAAAAAAAACAATTACTCATGGATAATGGCAATTTTTAAATATTTAGTAGAAAAAACAAAAGGTTGAAAGAAATATATATATTGACAAGTGAATTTTCTAAAATAACTTATTTTGGTAAAGGTAGATAAAAAAAGGTACCATTAGGAAAAAGTTTGTTTCCATTTTATGTATGCACCATAATTCTTCCTCCTATTGGACTTGCAGCAGAGGTCTGTTTTAGAACTAATTGAAGTGACTAGCATTCACGCAAGCAAAATTCTAGATCTAGAAGAAAGAAAAGTTAGATGGAGAAAAACACAAATTACAATAGTAACTTTTTTATAACTAAAAAAAAACTACTATTCAAAATAGGCTTTTTTCTCTTTTTTTTTAATGTTAAGAATATAATATCTTGCCTAGAGCACCACTTTTTGCATGTAACCTTAGAGAAATTCTTCAGGATAATTTTGTTCCTGAATAATTATTGAGGGAACTACTCGTTTTTAAGGCTTTCTTTGGATATGATTAAGGTCACTCATTATAATCTAAAGTTTACTTTCACGCCAATCATTAGCTTTGCACATAGAATCTACTCTAACTGAAAAAGTTAAAATGTGTGCACCACTTGAGGGTAATCAACATTTTTTAAGGCTAAATATGAATTCAAGAAGACACTTCCTGCTATTTATCAACACTTTAAACTAATTCTTCTTCCTATACTTATCCGTCATATAATTAAACTAGTTAAAATTACCAAATACAATATGCATCCAAAAAAGGGTTGTTAAGTCTTAATAATTAATACTATAGTAATTACTTAAATCTAAAAAAATGTAGGTCTTTCAGTAATGTAGAAGCCTTTAATGTGGAACATGGGGGAATCTATAGAGGGGTACAGGTTTATATGCAATCCTTACTTCATAAATTGGTGTTCTCTGTCACAAGGTTAAGCTTTGGTTTAGCAGGGGGCTGGGGCCTCGGCGGTTTGACCTTCTCGACCTCTGGCCCCTTTGGACTGGCAGGTTCAGAAGACTCCATGGACCTAGGTGGTCTCTCTGGAGGGGGTCTGTCCTCTCTCTGACTCACCAAGAAGTCAAACCTGTTCATTTTGGAGGCGGACCTGGACCTCTGCACCGTGCATGGGGGATGACCTTCAGCGTCCTTGGGGGCCTTGCTTGCCCTGGGCACGGTTGGGGGTTTCTCAACCTCTTTTGACCTTGGTACAGTCACAGGGCTGTCCCCCAATTCATTTGGATCTGGAACTTTGGTGGGCCTCGGAGAAAGAGGACCTTCTGTCTCTTTGAGAACTTCTTGAGGGGCTTTGGACGACCGAGGCACAGTCACAGGGGCTTCCACCTCTCTTTGGCTTTTGAACACCTCTTGGGCCTTGGGTACAATGTCTGCATCTGGGGGATTATGGACCACCTCACACACCCTGTTTGGCTTCTGCATGGTTGGGGGGCCTTCAGCCTGTTTCGGTATGTCTTGCTCTTTGCTGGCCCCCACTTGCGGCTGGAGAATGTCCACTTCCCCATCCAGAGATCCTTGGGCATTGCTGAAATGGACCCCTGGCGCCTTCTCCTCTGGGGAAGAAAGGATCCTGACTTTCTCAAGGGAGTCTTCGGTCGCAGAGGGCAAGTCTTTTCAAGGGGAAAAAATAGACACATGACATTAAAAACAATTGGGACATTTGATACTCTAAACACAGCTATTAAAAAGGGTAGCTATTTTTGAATCAACGAAATTAATGCCCAAAAATATAATATAATAGTAATATCAATAAATATATAACCAAAGCCAATATTTCAAACAGAATTAATTTAACATAGTATAAGATACGTTTCAAAAATATTTGTTTACATTACAGATATATAATTTATGGCAACTCAATTATATAAATAATCTAAAAATATTTTGAAACACATTCCATAGTTAAAGATATCCATAACAATTCTAGGAACTGTTTCCTTAATGAATAAAAATAACGTAATAATAATACGTAACTTTTATTAAGAGCATATGGAAGACAACTATATCCTGTCCAGGCAAGAATACAAAAATAATTACTTAAATAAATAATAAAATATATATATGTACACATTTGGAACACCCTGGCCATCATACTAACCCTGCTTTGTCTTGTCCGGTCTCTCTGGGGGTGGTACAGAGGGCCTCTCCACGTGTACCGATCTGGTCATGGCGTCGGAGGGCGGCCTGGCCGGACGGCTCGGGTGGTTCCTCAGCGACTTGCGATCCAGGGAGAAGGAGGAGTAGGTGGAAGGGGGGATGGCCGGACGGACAGGAACATCACCCTTTAATGTGTCGGCAACTGCAGGAGAGGAAATATATGGAATAAGGGTTCCCCACTCAAAACTTTCGGCAACATTTAGGGTTTTTTCAAGGTCATGTAAGAAAAATTAGGATTATATATACAGATATCAGTCAAATCACAAACAAAGTTAGCCAAAATAGTGAATTATGATTGGCTTTCAAATCGTACGTTGACTACATCATAAAGTATAAAATGAAAAATGACCTATTGAATAAAGAGGTAGAGTAAACTTTTGAAATACTTATGGATAAACAGCTGTGTTTAAAATACTATTTAACTGCTCCCAATTAGCCTAAGACAAGGTCTGCCTCCAATCATTGGGTTAGGATACGGTGAGGGTCCCAAAGTTTAGTGAAGTTGAAAAGTGAGTTGTTCTTCATGATGAAACCGATTGTCAATCTAACAGGCCAAGCAGAAAAATCTGACACTATCGATGGATAGTAAAAGTAGAATAAGTGCCCTAAACATTGAGCTCTCTCTTCTAATATATTATTCATATAACAAACTTTAAAAAGCACTATGTGAAACAAAAATATCACAGAGGTACGGTAAACACTTGAAATACTTATGTATATATTGCTATGTCTAAAATACGACGTCATTGTTCCAATTCACAAGTTATGCTCTCAGTTGGGTTTACTGCCTTCACTATATCAATGACCCATCAACATAGCTTTCATCTGAAAACAGCAAGTTTAATCACCACACTTTTACAAGGATGTTCGCTGTATGCAGGGTTCTATCTATGATAGTGAAATTAAGGAGTTTTTCAGGAGTGCTGCGATGTAAATTCAGGAGGTAGAGCGAAGAAAATTTGAATATATGTGTTTATTATTGTATTGGTCTAGTGACTTAGACCGAGAATGAAGGAAACAAGGGGTGTAAATGTTGTGGAAAATTTGAGGCTTCGGTGTAATAGCCAACCCCCTCTTTTGGGGGGAAAATCGCCTTTCTTCGCAATTTTTTAAATTTTCGTGACCTTTATTTTAATTTCATGACTTTTTCGACCGGTAGACATCCTGATAAAGTACGATTGAATACCGACTGAGAAAAGAGAAAAATTATTCATGTCGTCAATTTTTTCAGGAGAGGGGGGGGGGAAATATCAGGAGATGATACAATTTTCAGGAGTTATAAGGGACCTTAAAAAATAAAAATGAAAACCGACTGAGGAAAGAGAAAAAATTATTCATGTCGTCAATTTTTTCAGGAGAGGGGGGGGGAAATATCAGGAGATGATACAATTATCAGGAGATATAAGGGCCCTTAAAAAATAAAAATGAAATTAAGGAGTTTTTCAGGAATTTCAGAAGGCGTACGAACCCTGAGCAGGGTCCAACTCTTACATTTTTACTACACCCTTTTTACACTTACCTTGTGCAGCAATAACACACATACATATAAAAAAATAACTAAAATTGGCTACCGTCAAAAACATACACATTTCCATATTTATCATTAAAGAATAAACTGAACTTTGACTCCTTTTCCATTTTATTTCAAACTCATCTGACCACTCTTTCTTTACAAAAGATTATACACTAACCCATTTTAGCAACAAGGTCAAACTACTGCACCCTATTTTACACTTACCCTGTGCAGGTGGTTTCTTAGTTCCTTCGTGGTCCCCAAGGAGGTCGATGAGGGGAGGTGTTCCCCCTGATCTCTCGGCGGGGGGAGGGGGAGCAGCTGGCTTGCGGAAGTTCTTGTTGTGGGGCGACCGGGGGCTGCACACAAGAAAGCAACAATGAGTATTGGATAGATCAACTTGAAGCTTTACTCTCTTCAATCAATTCTATTTTTACAGATAATTTAAGAGAAAATATGGCAGTCCTCAGAAACAGTATCTTTTTTAGGTATTAGAGTTAGTTAGACACACAGCCTAACAGGTTTTCACCCAATGACAAGACTTGAGGTAGGTACAATTTACAACCATGCCTTACAAGAGAATTGAACCCACAGCTTAATCATTACACTACAGGGCGACAATTTAAAAGGGTAAAGCAATTTCATACAAAAAGTATGAATATTAATTTTAAAAAAATCAGCAAAAAATATGTCACATTTTACTAAGTTTAAAGGAATCTGAAAATCTGTTTTAATTAAATAAAAATACAAGATATTTAATTGCTAGAACACAATGGCCAGTGAATTAATAGGTGGCCATTGGCCACCCATTCATTTCTTGAAAAACTTGCATAGTAACCTGTTGAGAACATCTGGGTTGTTGCCATTCACTTCTTTGTCAAAGCAGTGGCTTTCATTCATGTTGGAGGGGTGGGGAGGGGCGCTCTCCGCATCTTCTGAAACCACATCAAAACAATTTAGAACACTCAAAAGTAATATTTTTACATAAATGGTATCATTCATTTTTCATATTTTGCAGAAAATATTTTTTGAAAAATTCAACTGCAGTGGAATGAAAAGAAAAAAAAAACAAATTTGACAGATTAGAAATCGGCACATATTTTATGTATTGATACGCTGGGGCTATCTAGATAAATTTCTTAAGTTATAATTTTCTTATAATTTCTTAAACTATAATTTGTTCTTATGTTCTAAAGATTTGTAAAAAAATACTCAAATTTTAGGTGCAAATCTGCTTATACGTATCAAATTGTATTTACTTCATCATAAGAAATGAACCATGTTTGAAATTTTACATAACCGAAGGTGTTTAAACATGCATAGCTATCTGACTGATATCCATAATATTAAACTGCACTAAAGGAAAAATACTTAAATTTTTTGTTATAAACAGAGCAAATAATCTTACAAAATGGGAATATAGAAGTCCAAATGCTCATTAAATATGGAAATCATTCCACAAGCGTTAGTTTCCAAAATGAAGTAATTTTTGTATTAAAGGGAATGATACTTCATCTAAAAAAAAAGGCAGATGAAATGAAAGAATTAAAAGATTTTGGTGTCCCCCTGATAAGCAGGTGTCGATTTATTTTCAATTTATTACATTATCAACTCATTCATTGAAATGTAAATTTTTAAATTGGTATCATGCAGTAAAAAGTTAAAAATTTTCAATTTAACAAAATTATAACATTTATAAATATTTTTTTTAGGATTATTATAGAAAACTGACAGTTCTTGGATGATTTTGCATGCCTGTATCATTCAGACAGCCAACAAACTATTCTCGGAAAAAAACGAATATTGGGCTTGTTTTACATTTGTTATACAGTTGCCTACAATCTGATTTTTAAAAAATTGAATGGTTCATTTTGATTAAATTTTTTAAAAAATGTCTCAAAAGTTATCTGGATTCCCAATTTTAAACACATAAAAAATCAGCATCAAAATCATTTTTCATCCACTAAGAAATTGGAAAATAAGTAGCTGTTAAAGACTGTTGAGGGTCATGTATCAGTTTAAGAGTTCGCACAAAAACTGATGTGTAAAAAGAAAATAAGCAGTCAATATATACGTATTCCATAGCACGCTAATTAAAAGACACTTCAAACTAAGTTTCTTTTGGACTGACACAAATAACCGGCTTAAGTGGGGCAAGTTGGTTTCCAGTTAAACCAAGGAAGTGAAATGAATTAAGTATACATTGGATTCCATGCTTATACGGGGATGATATTTACATTATAAATAAATACACAGTTTAAGTAATGCACTATTTTAATAAATGTATTCAACCATTACAACTTACAAACCATTAAAAAATCCATATCATTTTTTGTTGAAGCCTAGAAAATCGGAAACTTGCCGCATAGTTTAGTCATTTTTATCAGGATCATATAAATGGAGGATTGATAATGAAACAAGTAATTTTTAGCTAATTTTTCCACTTTAAGGTTTAAAAAAGTTCGTCTGGCTAAACCGGAGATTCGATTAAACGGAGTTTGGTTGAGAGTGAGCCAACTCTGTTGACTTACCAGGAAAGAACCAGTCTGCATAGGAGATCAACATGTCCACAATGGAAGTGTGCAAGCTGGCCGTAGACATGTTCATCCTAAAATAAAAATCATTAAAACAATTGACAAGATTTTGTCTGACTGCTCTAGAGATATGTATGGTCAACTAGGACAGGAGTGGGCAACAATCTTCTAGCAACATTCAAAATTATAGAATGTTGGGACATTAGATCATGCACAAGTTAAACACAGTATTTTTGTATTGGATTTTGAGGCATGCAGACGTCTTTAAGACAATATTTGATTCCTGGCCCACCAACATAGGATCTTAATTTATCCCAAGTCGCATTTAGATTATATTTAATCATTTAAGTGTTTCAACACAGAAAGAAATAGAACTTAAAAACAATTTTTTTTTTTAAATCGTTAAAGGGCGGGGAGTAAAATTTCGTAATGCTGTCCAGCAGTATAACAAAGTATGTGAAACACAATGTTATTTCTTTATATGAGAAAGATCATCTTCATTTCATTGTACAGTTGAACCTCGTTAACGCGAACTCACTTAACACGAAATTTCGCTTAAGATGAACTTAATGCATTTGCCCGGTCCATAAAGCTATAAACTAATGCTAAAAAAATCTCTTAAAGCGAAGTCGCTTTAGGCGAAATTCCGCTTAACCCGAACAAAAAATTCAGGATTTCACTTTTTTCCCCCTTAATAATTCAAAGCTTCGAGTAACAAATGAAACAAAACATAAAAAACGGCGACAAACATTCTAAAAATAAATTGTCTTCTGGTTCTGAGAAAATCACGAGATCTTCCATGATTCGTCAATTTTAATCCAATGAATGATTCGGCAAGTGTGGGATGATCTATTGCGTCATGAGAAGCATAGGTGTTTCTTTACATATTCAAAGGTATAGAACATATGAAATTGGAATTGGTTCACATTTAAACTTATTGATATTTAATTCAAAATGAATCGGAAGCAGCATTGTATTTCTTTAGAAACGAAACAAAACAATTTTAATGAAATTGACGACTATTTTTTTTTAAAAAACGGAAATTGCGCTAAATATGGTGTAGCTAAAATCACTATTTCAACGATTTTAAAAAATGCATTCTTAATAGCTGTTCCTCAAAAAAAAAAAATCCTAATTTTTCTATAGTACTTACTACTCAAAAAGAACATTATTAATTGAGTTACTAATTGTATGTATTATTATTGTATTATATTATAAAATTAGAATAATTTTTAGAAGAGAAATTTTTTAAAAAAATATTCACTGGTTCAATGCAAAAAAATTCTTGACGGTTAACACAAAATGTTTGAGTGCTCCCTTCGAGTTCGCGTTAACGGAGTTCGACTGTATAAAAAAAGAGCTTACAAAGCTAAAAAAAAAAGGGGGGGGGGTGGATACAGTTCTTGATTGCCAAATTAATTTTCAAAGTTCTGACAAAAAATGTGTGCTTTTTTTTTTCATTTGAAGGGTTCTCTTAATTAAAATAGTTTTGCATAACTCACCCAATCGTTGTACTTTCCTCTGTTGCTGACCATATCAAGTTTGGAGCCATGACTATAGCAATATTTTGGGAGGACATTTTATTCACATCCATGTTTTCTTGGACCTTTGCTAAGAATTTTATCACATACCTAAAAGAAGAAATACACTTGCTTAATAGAAAAACATAAATAAAATCTATTTTCACATATTAATTGATTATTGATAAAATTTAACACAAGAATTATCTACACTGCTCAAAACAATTAGGGGAGCACTTTGAGTACTTTTGTTAACTCTTTCAGTACCAACTTTTTATTTTTTATTCTAAAAATCTAAAATTTGTGAAATAGATTCATTATGCATCCAGAATGAAAAGGTAAAAAACATTTTTTTTTTAAATCCTAATTTTTTAACTAAAATTTAAGGGGGGGAAATTGGAAGCATAACTTTTGAATAAATAATAATTTTAAATAAATTTTATTTGTTAAAAAAAGTTAAAATCAATTTTTAAACATCTAAGAATGCAAGCATGAAGAATTTAGGGTCAATTTATTTCATAAAAAAGTTTGGGATAGAATTTTATTTTACCATGTTTTTCATATTTTCATTTAATTAAAACAAACATTATTTAATTCTTCAAAAGACATGATTCTTCCATCTAACGATAAATAAGTGTGATCTCAACTTAGAGAAAAAAAATCGCAAGCTGACGATTCCAAATGGAATCATTGGGGGTGAAAGGGTTTAAACCATGCATTTCCCTAATTCTTTTGAGCAGTGTATATATTTCTCGAACTTAACTTAACCCTTCTCCATAAAAAGAAGTGGATATGGTTTTCTTTTTATTCGATGAATCACAGGAAGTAGAACTACGGCAACAAAATTGAGAATCTATAATAATAAAAGAAAGAATCTGTCTGTCTGTGTGTGTGTGTGTCTGTTATCGGATCGTAAAAGACCGACTTATACTGCCCACAGGAATTCGAAATTTTAAAGATAGATTCCCTTTAATACTAACGTGTGCACCTGAGGCTTAGTTTTTTCATATTTGTTCCATTTTTAGAGAAAATTCGAATTTTCTGAAAAAAATACACCACTTTCGCTCAAATCCGATCATTTTTTCTCTTTCCTGATGCCATCGCTGAAAAAATTAAATAAAACTTTTAACGAAAACATTTAAAATTCAAAATGTTTATTTTATTCTTTTGCCATTACTTTCAGAAACTAAATTTATTATTTGAAAAATAATTGACACGTTTCAAGTGACGTAATTCCGCCAGTCTTCATTCCCGGATTTTATTGTGGGTTTATTCAGGGCCGTCGCTAACAAAAATCGACTGGGGGGGCGTTTAGCACACTTTTGCCGAATAAATATTAAATTATTTTTTTTTAAATTTTCATAAATTTAAAAAATTAAAATTTAATTACTTTTAATTAAACTTTTAGTAATTAAAAATTATTAATTGCCTTTAATTAAAATTTTATAATTAAAACCTACTAACTACTTTTGATAAAAATGTAATTGCTTTTACAAAATTACGTATTTTTAATGCCTGCATTTTACATAATTCTTCATTCTACATAAAACTTATTTTACATCAATATGTGAATCAATTAGTTAATGTAATTCTATTATTAACTACTATTTTATGATAATTAATTAATAATGATATAATTTTTATTTAATATAAAAACTTTTTTATTATTTACTGTGTAAATTAAATTGGTGATTATTTATTATAATTTATTTTTTAATATAAACTATGGGGATTTAGTGTTATAATATTATTTAAGAGTAATTAGTTAAATAAATAATTAATTGATATTTTATATATTTTTCAAAAGAAACAATGAGAATATCTACAGAATTGTACAAAACAAAAAATAATTGACTTCATCACTTCATGAAATTAAGGAAAAGTATCTTTGACACGCAATTTAGATGTAAAATTTACATTTGTCATTTTCTATTTATAATTATAAAATTATATATTTTTTTTATTAATTTAGATTCTTTTAAAGTACAAGTAAATTTTTTTTAAATATGTAATTTAACTCCCATAAATGATACGTTTAATTAGATAAGTAACTTATAAAATAAATAATAGTAAATAAATAGTAATAAATAATATAAATAATCATAAAAATTAGTAATTTCAAACCTCATTTACAACGAACAATCCAAGTTTCCTTCTTGATATGCTTGCTGGTTGAAGAAGCATTATTTTTTTCCGATTGCTCTTGTTCAATTTTTTTGTGTTAGCCGCAAAAATTGGTAAAGTATAAATCAATAGTATTTGATTTTCTTTTAGTTCCAATTTCAGTTTTAGAAAACAAGTAAAAAAATAAAGGCAGCTGGAGTTGAGTGATTGTTTTGAATAATGATAATCATACGAGCAATCATCGCGTCGACGAAATAAAACAAAAACAGTGGACACGATGCGTCTTGTCTCTCAAACTCCGCTTAAAAAGTAAGTTAACAAATATAAAGGTACAAGATTTCTCGAGATCACGTGACCTCCGCAAGTGGCCTATGAAAGTATTGAAATTGAAGGACAAAATTAGCAAGCAGTTTAACAACAAAAGGCAACTACCCAATTGGACCCAATGTACGCCCCCTTATGTGACCCGACCCGTGTCGCCATGTGTGGTCATCAGCTCATCACTACTTTTATCGCTAAGAAAAAATCACACGTCTGCATGGACGTCTGCGTAAACTTATCCAACAAAAGGCTGAGATGTTGAGATTCCGACAATAGTAAAGATCTTGAAAGCTTCGTCTACGATCTGCGGTTTCTTGAAAGTCCTTTTACTTTCCCTTTTCGGAACAATAAATAGAAAATTTCTTGAGAAACTATACGAATTGATGATACTTTGGATCTTTTCCCACAGAAAATAACAATTGTAGTGTAACTCTAAGTAACGCTTGTCTAGACACCTTTTGTGTTTTGGGAAACACAACCCACAATCCCAATGAGGCTGTAAAGTCATTTAGATATCCTATATCAGACTTCAGGAGTGGTGGGGACAAGTCTTCCCCGAAGCCTTATTCCTTCAGGGTCCTGGCCAGGGTACCCTTTGTAGAAATACGACGATGCATCTTTGAAGCTTTAGGGGAAGATGAAGGGGGGACAATTGTTGGACAATTGGACCACCCCCTACTCTCAAGCGCGTCATGTCTTTTGTCTGAGTGGTGTAAGCTTTTTGGGTGTTCCAGGAGAGATTTTTAAGTTTCTATCTGTGGACTAGGGTGTAACGTTGAATTGCCATTTGCTGATATGATAGCTGATATATTTATCTACTATTTCGGGGGCCTATGCGAAAGCTATCCCCAAAGATCATCATTTTTAATTAATCATTAATGGATATTTTAGACTGTTAGTTCTCAATTTTTTGAAATTTTTAATTCCTGCTCCAATTTAATACTTATAAAATTAATATAATTAACTTTACCACTACATTATTCGATTCAATAAATTTAAATGGATATTAGATAAAATTATAAGTAATTGAATAACTAAATTAACAATACTTGTGAACGAGAACGTGAGAAAGATGCTTCTAGATACTGCTTGAGTGGTTGAGTAGAGTTATAACGTTATATCACTTTCAATATAGTTGTGTTTTTTTTGTCACAGATCTCCAAATTGATACATTTGACAAACTTTTAATAATATCCCCTATCAATCTGTTATGATTAATTATTCCCAATTATTTCATAATATTTTTACATTAGTGATGTTCATTACATATATTGTGAATATTTTCATTTATATTCATTTATTTTTCATTTATATTTCATTTCTATTGATATTTTTAAACCATAGCGAGGAGAACCACTGATATAATGAGAACTTCGGCTCACTGAAGCAGAGAGCACCGAAGTCCAGATCAAGCCTTCAAATTACCTTATTATTCAAAAAAAAACTGGATTGAAATGAGCAGCAAACATTCAAATCCCAATATCTCCAACTTTGACTTAAGCCACTTTTATTTATATGGTTCGCGAAGCTAACTAAATCCTGTATGTTAAGGTTTGAGTGCAAAAGTGGCTTAGGTTAAAGTTTGAGATATTGGGTTTTAAAAGTTTGCCCTTCAAATATAAACCTCAATTATCAATACTTTTTATACAAAAAATGTCATTTCTTTTAAAGTTTAATATTTTCAAACAAATTTATTTTCGGGAAAAAAACGTTTTTATCTAGAATAAGTGTGAATCTCATGGGGATGGGGCTAAGGGGGCCATAAATCCGACTCTGGATATCCTCACATGAAATAATAAAATAAATAGAAGGCCATCTATTATCATCTATAAGACGTGTAATTTAAATAACTTGAAAGCATTGTGAATATTAATAAACAAATATCAATAAGCATTTGTGCTATACTGTTTAAATTATCTATTAATGTCTTACTAATTATTATTAAAATATAAATGCCAGCTGCCAGCCATTTCTAAAATTTAACGAAAGACTCTATGGTTTGTCATTAGTTTTGCGAGTCGGCATTTGCGTTGTGTTCGGATTTTGATGTGTGCACACATTTCACTAAAAAATTTCACAGTTCGGAATTAAAATAAAAATGACAAAGGTTTATAAAATTTGCCGAATGACTTTATGGTTTGTCAAGAGTTTTGTAAGTCGGCATTTGCGTTGTGCTCGGATTTTAATTTGTTTCACTAAACAATTTCACAATTAGGTAATCTGTATTCAAATAAAAATGACAAATGTTTATAAAATTTGCCGAATGACTTTAGGGTTTGATAGGAGTTTTGTGAGTCGGCATTTGCGTTAGGTCCCGATTTTAATCGGTGTACACATTCCACTAAATAATTTCACTGTTCGGAATTTAAATAAAATTGATAAACATTTCAATTTGCCAAATAACTTTATGGTTTGTCAGGAGTTTTGTGAGTCGGCATTTGCGTTGTGTCCGGATTTTGATCTAAGCACACATTTCACTAAAAACTTTCGCAGTTCAGAATTAAAATAAAAATGACAAATGTTTATAAAATCTGCCGAATGACTGTTTTGTCAGAAGTTTTGTGAGTCGGCAGTTGCGTTGTGTCCGGATTTTGGCCTGTGTGCACATTTTACTAAAACTTTCAAACTTCGGTATCAAAATAAAAATGACAAACATTTCTAAAATTTGCCGAATGACCATTTGGAAAAAAAACTTGGGGGGGCGAGACGCCCCCTTCGCCCCCCGCTCGCGACGGCCCTGGGTTTATTTGATGATTTTTTCATTGATTTTTCTGTTGACTGCATGTATGCATATTTAAGCAATAAATGTATAGTTAAGCTACTACTGAACTAGGATGGTTAATAAAGGCCATCGCACTAGAGCTATTAGTGTGTTATGTCTTTATTTTTTCGCCAAATACGTTGCCAAACTCGCCAAATTATAAAAATTCGCCAAATAAGCAATTTCTTTTATAATAATTTATAAGCTGGTCGGTTGTTCGAAGGTCATTGTGTTAGAGCTGTATAATGGGTGTGGGTAGCTATATCTATTTTCTCGCCAAATTATTTCCCAAAACGCGCCAAATGAGCTAAAAGGTTTTATGTATTTATGAAGGAATTGTGATGACATTTATGAGTGTATTTTATAGCGTATTTTTCATTTTGGAATTTTAAGGCAATGAAACGGGATTTTATAATTTATAACGAGCGGAAACAATAATAAGTTTATGATCCTATAACAGGGTATATGGTACACATATTTGGAATCCATTTGACATTTTTTTTTCCTTGCGAAGAACGGGTATAAATTTGCTAGATATGTTATAAAAAAAAATCTGATTAGTAGGATCCAACAAAGACTAATGAATGAAATCTAAAAATACACATAAAAATAACCTATTCTATTTAGATGAAACTATTTTGTTTATACTTGAGATTCTTGAAATGAGCTGCAGGAAGCCTGTGAAGAACTTGCCACAGTGCCTGGAGTTTGCTGTCGAAGTCTGCCTCCCTAGAATAAAATAAGTTAAAATGTCTTTAAGGCTACACTGTTATTTTGAATAAGCATAAAAAAAGAAAATAGCCGTTTTAAAATATAAATTATTTTACTGTTATGGTAGATCTATTATGATGTATTTCAAAACATGACAGAAGTATAAAATCATACTTATTACATACATATCAAGTAATAACAGTTTACAATCCTGAATGTTTATGAAAAATCAGCTTATAACCCTGATTTACAGTAATGTATGCAAATAACTTACTTTAGCAATATTGGTGTCATCCATTGTATTTTTTATGGAGTTATAATATCTGTTACAAGACCAATTTGGCCCAATTATATAAAATATGAAACGCTGCATGGATTTTACATTTGATTAACTAACTAATTATCTGAGGCGATGCATTAATTTATGAATACATTTAAAGAAGTACATATTCATATAAAAAAAGATTTGTTCTGATTCAAAAGTATTTAAAATTTGAGTTTCAAAGCCATTTTTAGAGTTTGTTGCCCCTGCACTAGATTGAAATCATAATTCACTACTTAAAAAGACAATATACTTCTGCCTTAAATCTTAAATAATATTATAATTATTTAATAATCATTTTACAACAGATCCACAAAATTGGAGAATACAGTTAGCAATCAGAATCAAATGCAACAACACTTCTCTGTCATTCTTTGAATGGAACTCACTTTGCAGCATTCATCCAATCATTGTAAAGGGCGTGCGTGAGCAGGGGCTCAGGCAGTTCTCGCAGGTACGATTTGAAGGCACCTGTGCACAGGAAAACTTATGTAAGCAACAGAGACAAACGTTGGTGTCAACAAGGGTCACACTTTTTACTTATCACGATTTTAACTCAATAAGCTTTCATTTAAATTGGCTGGGAAAAAAAATGGCCCAAATTTTTTATTTGGCCTGCTTGCAGGACAAAAAAATAATTTAAATTTTAATATAGTAATATCTTTTAATAAATTAATTATTTAACTTTTCTGGCAAAATGGTCTAAAATACATATATCCTAATACATCCTTAAAAAGATATTAATTCTATCATATTTACAAATAATGTTATTTTTACTACTACACTTAGAACAAATTTATTTTGTAAGGTTTTCATGTTCAACAGGTTGAACTGTATTTGTTTTGAGCCACCAATGTATGAAAACCATTTGGCAACCCTAAAACTGTTTTACCTGCCACTGCATGGGGGTCCCTCACATATTCTTCCATGTCCAGCTCAATTCCCGCATCAAAGGCACTCTGAAGGAAGAAAAAACTGTTAGACATCTAATGGTTAAACACAATTACAGAAAGCACATTTATATAACATCCCCTGGAATAATGATGTCAATTCAATGTTGGACCTTAAAATGTTTTACCTTCAATTTTTTCACTTTGAGGGCGCTTCCTGCAATACGAAGTAGGCCCTGGAAGAAAAGTTTGGTATGAGTTACAAATTCTTTTTTAAAGCCACAGAATCCGGCACAACTTTTGATAGACATAACAACATTTAAATTCAAGATATTTTAGATAATAAGAAAAAACAATTGAAGTGCTCTAAAACAAGTTAGAGAAAATCTAGCAATCAAAATCATAAAGTTTCAATCTTCATAAACAACTTTTATTCTTCAACTGAAATGCAGCTTCCTTTACACAATTGACATCTATGAAATAGTAAAAAAAAAATTATAATATCGTGCAAAAAAACCTAACTTTTTCAAATCAATAATCGTGGCAAAAGTGATGCTTTTAACGACATCGTGTTTCAAAGTTACTTTAACGCACTAGTGCGACAAAGTAAATAAGAGCATCTGATTGGTTTAAAATTCTTTATTTGAGCGTGATATTTTATTCGGCGGCTTTGTGATTGGTGTAAAATTCTTTATTTGAATGTGATTCTTTATTTGGCGTCTTATTTCCAATGCCAATCTAAGAAATACTTTTTGCACGTGATTTTAAAATAATCATTAATATAAATAATCACCTTCAAATCATTTGAACGTAATAATAAAATAATTAATAAGCCAATCAATAAATGCCAATTTAATAAATACTTTTTTTGCACATTATTATAAAAAATAGTGTATGACAACACGTTGAAAATAGCCTTTTTTAAACTCGTGAATTTATTTCACTCGCTCACGAAATAATTTATTTAACTCGTTTAAACAAGCCTTACTTTTCACACTAGTTGCATATATAACTATTAAAACACTGCAATAGATTTATTCACATTAAATCCCATTAACCATCCTTATCAATAAAGGAACTCTTGCCGGGCAAACATCCTTAAAAGGGAAAAACCACATCATAAAAGACTGCCCGAAATCAGAGGTTAGGTAGAATTATCTTCGTACCAGAGCTACATGAGGGCTATTGGCGCTTTGGGGAGTCATTTAGAACGACAGTCAAATGATGAATCAACACTTGAGTGGGCACCCAGAGCAACTTTTAAGGGCTCATCATACACAATATTGGGACTTTGGAGCATATTTAATGTGCGTCTATACAGGGTATTATTCGTTGGACTTTTGGCCGCACACAGACTATTTACAGTTCAGCAGTTATTCTGGCAATGCCTGGACCGGAACCTGGGACCTTTTTTTTAATAATAATATTTTCTTTTATTGCACACAAACATACAGACAATAATTGGATGGAAAATAAACAAATAAAACAACAATGATGCAGTCAGAACACCAATAGTCACAAGGACCATACTGGCGAACAAAAAAATAAATTAAATCCTATTCATTTACAAACACAAAAAAAGAACACATATTAAATCAAAGAGAGAGATCAGAGATCCGATTAAAAGGTTGTTATGGCAACAGAAGTGTCAGAGATGTTGATTATGTATTTAAGATGGTGTTAGTCAATGAATTCGGGTACAGTATTTTTATACATTTTCACACTCGCCTTACTGACAGGGCTCCCTCTGAAATAGAAGGGAATGAGGGAGTACCAGCAACCCATAGCCCATGAGGATAGCAACACAGGTCTGTTTGGAATCAGACTGAAAACGGGGTAAATGTTCGTATCGCGATGAGTCCAATTAATAATGTTGTTTTTAAAGCTACCAAGATAACTAAGTTTTTGTCATGTAATCAATTACAAAATGAATTGTGTTTAATAATTGAATGGATCTAAAGTGTTTAGAGACCGCCTGCAAGAAGGGGGAAATGTACCTCTTCCAGCAAGCCGTATTCCATGAGGAACGCGACGCAGGTCTCGATGACTTGGCCCACTTCCCGCTCCGTCACCCTCAGGTGTTCTTCCAGGCTGCACCCATACACAGGCTGCAGGCTGAAGTCATCTACGAAACAAAAATGGGATGGGTTACAACTTTTTTTTATCCATTGGATAAAGCTTGATTATAATCATACTTTAAAAAAAATGATATATATAAGTTGTGATAATAGATGACCAGTAACTCATAGAATCCATAACTCAGTCGATATTAAGTTGTGGGATTAACTTGAATAAAAAAGGTAACTAGGTCAGTATATTTTCTTTTCCTGTCAAAATTAATTTCTTCAAACTATTTTTCAATAGTTATTTTATGGTCTTGTCTTGCTTCATTTAAAGTAATTTCTATAACAACGCGAACAGACCAAGTCACAGATGCTCAAAAACAAACTGTCATCTCTATTTTAAAATGTAAGAACCAATGGAAAGGAACATAGATATATGATTACTACTCAACTTGATTCTATAACTTAACAATTTTATTCATTTTTTTCCTTTTTTGGCTGATAACAAGTTAACCAGATAACAACTAAAAACAGTTTGACTAAAAACAGTTTGATTGCTTTAAGCAATTTAACTGTCAGCAATTTTTTCCAGAGAACAGTGCTAGAAATTGGATGACAATTTTTAGGAGAAATTTGTGCTTCTAACTTAAAAAAAACTAGGAGCAAATGCACATTCTCCAGGAGCATTTTTAAGAAAAATATTTATGGGGAAAAATGCTAGTTACATGCGCTGCGCACTTATAGAATCACCAGAGTTTCGCAACAAGGAGAGATGGAGTTCCTAAATTTTAGGAATCATAGTTAACAATTAAAGGAAGTTTCTAAACTTTATGATCGTCGAAGTTTCATCGTCGAAGAAGGATCTCAGTATAGAGAATTTTGACGAATTTAAGATTGTTGAAATTTACGATTTTAAGATAATTATTTTCAACAACATCTTTAGTAACAACTTTAATAAGTTGATACATTTTTTAAAAAATAGTTGTGTGATAACCACGTCTAAAATTATTTTAAAGTTGCAAAATTGTATGATAGGGTCTTGTTTTGTGAGTAGCAAACCCTTAAGTTCGAAAATACAGTGGATGCTCACTTATGAGGCTTTCCAGCACGGGTAAGGAAGACTCCAAAGCGGCGAGAGCGTTCCGATGGTAAGAGGCCTGCAACTGGTGTAGCTGAAGGAAGAGGCGGGCCAAGTGGGGCTCTCGACTCATCAGGGAGAACATTTCTGTGGCAAGGGCATCCTAGCAAAACAAAGTGGAGACCATAACTTTCGATAAAGGAAAAATTAACTTTTTTAACTTATTGAAAAATCTTGTAAAAAAATCCATTCCCACTAATGTGTGAGATGAACATTGCATTCCACTTACACTTTAAAATACTTTTTTTTTATAAAAACACATTTTTGGATAAAAAGTGCTTTTATTTTGACTCTAGCCAAATTATGCTTAGATAATTGACATTTTTTTAAATAATGCAAAAGGCAATTGAAAACTAGTAAATTATTGCATTTTTAGTAATTTTTTAAGTAAAAATAAACATAAGAGTAAATTTGATATGTTTACAATCCTATGCATTTTAGCATGTATTCCTAATGTACAAAAGTTGAAAATTCTTTAATAAAAATATCAAAGTATGTTGATTAAGAGCCTCCTTCTCGAAACTGGAAGAGCTTGTTACCCTTGTCTGCTCGACTTTCTGCTGTGCGTCCTCCATCTCTTCCTTGAGGGTGTCCACTTTCCCAACCCCCACTCCACCTCCCCCCACCGCAAGGCTGTGGCGCTCTGCAGTCGCAAACCTGGGAAAACAAAGAAGGTCATTTATTGCGAAATACAATTGCAGACAAATAGGTCTAGTGACAGTATTCAACACCTTTAAAATTAAAACAAGGTATGTATTCCCAACGTGATTTGCAAAATATCAAGTGAAACAAACTGTTAATGAAAATGACTCAATTGGAATAACTGATAGTTTTGATATTTATAGAGTTGCAAACATCTGCAGATTTACTCATATTGCAGATCTATTTGTTTATTGGTAATAAAATGGAGAAGTGATCACCTGGTTCGAGCTGAGTCCATGTCCAGCACCAACTTCCCAAGTTGTTTACGCAGTTTGCTGATGTTGTGAACTTCATTCTAAGAAAAACATTTCCCAAATTAAAGCTTTTAACAAGTCTGCTATAGACTTTCAATTAAAAATTATTTGCCCATGCTTATTTACATGAATGTTTTTATTTCTGACTGGAAAAGTCATGGGAGATTGTTGTGTTGTTGCTGATCCCAGCAGAGCTAGACCAGGTCTATGATATTGCACACTCTTAAGAACAATAACAATTAACCAACAATGGTCGCTCAAGAAGATCTTCTTTATCGAGTCCCAAGCACTCAAGGATGTGCTCCGGAGTGGCTTGGCATTTGGAACACTTGGTACAATTTGAGAATTCCTTTTATTTTTCCTATCAATACGACAATTTTTTTAGATAATTTAGGGAAACCTATATTGACCACCTGAAGATACAGCATATAAACCCATCTAGAAATAACTATTAATTTTCAGCACATAATTTTTATTAAAAGAAAATTACACATAATTTTTAAGATTTTTTTAAAATTTTAATTTAAAATTACAATGGTCGCTCAAGAAGATCTTCTTTATCGAGTCCCAAGCACTCAAGGATGTGCTCCGAGTGGCTTGCATTTGAACACTTGGTTACAATTTGAGAATTCCTTTATTTTTCCTATCAATACGACAATTTTTTTAGATAATTTAGGGAAACATATTGACCACCTGAAGACAGCATATAACCCATCTAGAAATAACTATTAATTTTCAGCACATAATTTTTATTAAAAGAAAATTACACATAATTTTTAAGATTTTTTTAAAATTTTGAGCATTGAGATATCTTTTAAAATAATATGCAACAGAATAACTTTGAAAGTAGAAAAATTATTCATTAAGAATTGACACATTAAATTTTGTGCAGGGTTTAACAGTTTAGTCTGTTTGCTTTTTTTCATGGTCCATACTTTACCGAATTGCATTTCAACTTAGAATTGAAAAATGCTTGAATTGAATGACCCTCCCATTGTAATTTATATATAACATAACCCATTTTTTATAATTTATAGGCCATCTGCTGGATACAGAGAAATATAAGAAGACACACATAACTTCCACAAAATTATAAAGTTTATACTTTTCCAAAATTCTTAAATTTAAAGCATGAGGCAGTCATTTATGATCATCTTCTATTGAAATAAAATTAAAAACTGAATTAATTTTCCCAGTTAAAATTTTAAATTTCAATCTCAAGCAGTGAAAACAAAATGACACTTCAACCAAATCACTAAGAGGGTTAAAATACAAATAACAACTCATCCGTTACAATTTATACCCATTATTTATCGACTTTAACTTATAGCAATTTAAAGATGTATTTCTGTGAGCTTACGTCTAACACAGCAGAGACAGGCTTGAGGACGTTCTTTTCCACTTCCGTGCAGTGGTCAAAGAGTTCGCTCCCGAGACGCGTCTGGACGGTGGCACACTCTCGCAGGGTATCACTGAAACAGCACAAACAAAAAGCCATTGTTACAAAAAATCAAGTTAAAATATTGCTCATTTGTGCTCGCCAATGTCCTGCCAAATCTGACATTAAATGTCAACAATGGTGAAGAAAATAAGTTTTACCTCTTACAGAGATACCACTAGCTTATTTAAAAAAACTATTTGAATCCAAAATGAGAAAAAAAAGTTGTTTATTTTTGTATTAAATATTTTAATTGTACACATATTTCAGATTTAAAATACACAAATTTTTTTTAAAAAACTAGTTTTAATTTAGAATTGAAATAGGTTCACATCTAACACTATTGTAACCTAGATTTGAATAAACATTAGCCATTATAGCAAATTAAATTTAACGATAAAAAGAAGGGCAATAACTCTCTGAGAGATACAGATGTATAATTTGTCACCTGACAGTCAAATTTTTAGCAACATACATAATTTATAAAAAATTATAAATTTTATAATTTTACTAAAATGTTTAAATGTTCAGTATGGAGGATTTTTCTTACTACCTGCTACAATTTTAATAGATGTAAAGAGTTTAAATTTTCAATCCAAAATTTTAATTTTTTTCATGCAGTGAAAACAAGTTTACGCCTTAGAGGGTTACTTCATGTATTTCTGTGAAAATCGTGAGACAGTTGAGAGATTACAAAGTACAATTAAACTGTTCTCAAATGGAAGGAGTTAAAGATTGTACAGAAACAATATTTTTACCCTAGTATGGAATTTCTTGTAAAGTTGCATCCACTCTCAAGCATGGAAGCCCCAAGTAGAATCTGAGGGATCTTTCTCTGAAAGGAAGAGCAATTTAAATACACACCTTAAATTTAAAAGAAAACAAGTACGTTTGTAACAGAATCTGTCACTTGACCCGCTTCCACACAAAAGTTGTGTTAAACAGGTAAAAAGGCGCCAAACACGTATCCCACTTGTAATTCTATATTAAACATTTAGATGCTAAATTTGGCTAGTTTTATTTATTTTATTTCGAAAATTCAATAATTGCCACTTATCGTTTGCAAAAAATAATTTATATTTCAAAGAATAAATATGTAATAGTCCTCGCTTTTAAATAGAATGAAGATATTTCATATCCACATACAAAGAATCTCGTAGTGAAATATATTTGACGTCATTTCAAACTAATTGATGTCGCAAAATTAAATTTATTTTAATTTATTGTCTAAAAGAATTAAGTTTCTCGGGCGATTGTTGCGAAGGGAAATGGTGATTTAATTCTAATAACAAACAGGGCCTTTAGCTATTTGTAATTCAGACTTTTAAACGCCAAAATTAACTATTTTTATTAATCTTCTTTCTCAGATTTAATAATTCGACTTTATCGTTTGCTAAATTTGTTTGAAGTTCGAAGAAGAATGATGTAATCTTTTTTAATAAATATTTTTGTGTCGCCACAATTTCCCATTTACATTTCTTTCGAAAATTAACTTATTTATAGTTTGTCAAATTAATTTACAGTTAAAAAAATATATAATTAGTACAATTGAGGCTTTAAAAATAAAAGCGAAACTTTGCATATTTTTTTCATGCCAAGTTAGAATTCTCTATGCATCTTTCTTCATACATATATAATGAACCATCAAAAGAACTCTAATGTGATATTACAACAATCCAAACTGAATTATATCACATAAATAAATATTCTTTCAAAAGTTTTTTATTTTTATTTTATATAAAGTTTCTCGTACGTTTAACGAAATGGCAACAGTGAAAATATTGAATAAAAATGGAATTTGCATATTATTTCAATGTAGATTAAATTTTTAGTTATTTAAATTTTAAATAAACTTCTATTTTAAATTTTTTAATGAAATTTGGAATGTAGCTTAATCTGATTTTTTGCTTCAAAATGACGTATCCCACTTGTATATGGGACTTGTGGTTCTTTCTGTGAAAGTGGGTGACGGACGGACTGAACGATTATAAAACCTTCCACTTTTTATGTTATAAACGTAGTGTGGAAGCTAATACTCACTATCAATAGCATCCTATAATACAGTGTATTCAACAAATAACTCCAAAATTAAAAAACCAACTAACCAATCCTGACATTGCACAGTTCAGGTGATTCTAAAACTTTGGTGATTCTATAATAACAAAGCTCCTGTAATCATACTCACACAACTCTGGAGATCTTAAAATCGCACAGTTGGAAACTGAAAACATCTCGATTTTGAGGATAAATGAAATGAGCCATTTTTCATTAAAAAAAAGATTTCCTCAAAAGAAATACCCTCTAGTTCTCTCTCTTGCTTCTCATTCTTAAAGTTTGCAGCACTGATAGCTCGTAAACTTTTTTATCCAATTTATAACACTGACTACAAGTAGCACAGCTATAACTAGTATAATATTCCTACGGTAATCATTGTAAAGTTTCTGTCCCGAGTTTGTGTTGCTTTTCAAGAGACCCTTTCTGCCCATACTACAAAGTGAGCACCCTACCAGCCTCTTCTCGAGGGATGTCTCTGATCCGAAGTCTGTGGTGCAGGCGGCCACCCTCTTGTGGGTGGCCTGGCAGGCGGCCTTGATGCAGTCCACCCTGCGCTCGGCCAGCAGGAGGTCCTCGGTCAGAACGTCACTCTTCTCAGCCCTACAAACATGAAAAAACATTCAATTATAAGCCGATTCAAGATGTCCCAAGATGTGAAGGCATTCAAAACTATTCAGAAGTTGTGAGAAGTCGACTTATGTTGGTGTGGTTTTAGTTATGATCAGGAATAGATGAAGAGAAACTTAGAACATTTTTGACATATATTCATTATTAGCAAGAACTACTATCGACAGGCTCACGCTTATGCATGCAAAGAACTGGGAACAACGACAAGGAGTTCGTGATTGGGTTTAGATAACTATTGAAACTTGCATGTTTACTGTTGTACAATGAATTTGATCTATTTAATTTAGGTTTGGTTCAAAACTATTTTGGTTTTTTTTAAGTGTCAGAGAAAAGGTAGGCGCAGTGAACTTGAGACTAAAGTCCAGGATGGTGGCACGCCGTAACCCAGTTATAGCTCATTCAAGAGACCATGTAGTTTATGACGTTACAAACAAAGTAGAATATTAAGCATAGGAAATCAAGTAAAATACTCATTTTGTACTAATATGTTATAAAACGATATCTATAGACATAATTTTAACCCAATATGCTATTAGTAGCAGTTTCATTTCTCCTTCTCCGGTCAAAAAAATTTTTTGGCAAAAAATAAAATTTTATTAAGAGGGATTGCCAGTCTCATAGAGCTAATGCATTAGTTTTGGAATCACAATTCCCGCAGAAGTATTGCTTTGCCATGTTAGTCCCTTTTCCCCACATATGAACGGGTGTAGGATGTTACGCCAAATGGTCATTTAATAGTTCTATTATTTAGCAACTAGAAAAATAATAATTGAAATATTTAACTCGAAGATTTGAATACACATTATAAAAAAATCTAGTTAAAATTACTAATAGAGAAGGAGGGCATTAACACATCTTTGTGGAAATCATAAGATAGTGGAGAGAAGCACTGGTACTGTTTTCAAATGGAAGGAGTTTCCTCCGAATTAAAGATTGTTCTGTGGGCTTGTAATGTACCTAGTAATAAAAGAAGGGGAAATCCCATAATTTCTTTTGTCTGTTTAAACTCTAAACCAGTAAAAGACCTATTTCATGAGTAATAGAATCTTACTTGATATTATTAAATCATCATATAAAATGAACATAATGAATACATTGAAAAAAAGGATAATATTGGCAGGGCAGCATCATTTCTTTTATGTGGTTTAGAGGGAAGGAGGGGTTCTACAAGTTAAATATTTGATATCTTCACTAAAAAATAACTCAAATTTTTTAAAATTCAAATTTTGTCCAGGCAAACTCATTTCCTAGATCATGCTATATAATGTATCACAAAACAAACCATTACTTATGTTTTAAACCACAACTTTTTGAAAAGTCATATTAGCTTTGAGTGGAAATACCTCATGCACTTGAATTCTCGTGCAAATCGGGAAGGGAAAAAAATACATGATACAGTAGAACACTTCGAAAAATAAACACAAAATAACTTACCTCAAAAAAGTTTGATCCGCTATCTGTTTCACTCTCAAGAATTGCTTTTTCATTTTTATCGATATTTTTAAATTACGAAACTAATTTGTAGAGCAATAAAAACTTTAGAAACTAGTTTTTAAATCAGAATGAACAAGTTTATTCCTTGTCATTTCCTTAAAACCAATTAGAAAAATGAAAAGTACATTCTTGTTGTAGTAGTAGATACTTTGAAAAAAGCAACATCAGTGTTTTAAAAAAACTTTTCGATTCAACGGGTGCTAAATTTATATGCATTTAAACCATTCATATAAGAATAAATATAAAAAATGGTATCTATTCGATACGATGACATCAGTTCTGAAAATTCCAAAATTCATAACAAAACAAGGTACCATGACCACTATTTGTTGCCAACAAAAAATAAGTATAATACTTAGCTTTAACTGAATTTGTTTTGTTTGATTGTGCATGTTTCAGGTGGCAACTGAAATGCTAAATGAAAAAAAATTATTTCTTCAATCAAGATTAGCGAATCAATGTTCTAATAGCGAACTATTAGAATGGAACCACTGAAAACTTCACTTTCCCCACCTTAATTGGCTTATTTCAGATGACCCATTTCATATTTCAACCCAGCCTTTGACGTCAAAAGTTTCTGGAGGGGTAGCCATGAATGATTTTATCTTAGAATTATTTTTAAAAAATTTCATTTCTACAAATGCACTTTTTGAGGCAGAAGTACCAGTCCTCCCTAGGGCTGACGATGGGGTTACCCCCTCCCCTTAATTTAGTTTTGAATTATCGTCGCACTATAGCTACACGGGGGCTATTGGCGTCATATTTTAACCACAGTCAGGTTACGAGCCGACACCTGAGTAGGCACCCAACGGCCAACGCAACCGTTAAGGGCAACATCGTACGCACACAGCGTTAGGACTTTGAAGGATATTTAACGTGCACTCCCTCCACACAGGGTATTGTTCGTCGGACATTTTTGGCTGCACGGGCTCGGCAGTTATTTTGGCGATGCCCGGACCCGAACATGGAACCTTCCGCATGCAAGGCGAATGCCTAACCGACTGGGCATCCCTTAAAAACTGACAATATTGAGTCAAATTATAAGCTTTTGAAAGTCAAATTATGTGTGATTATTATAAAATTTCATAAAATTCTCAGTAATAACATCTTTTAAGTATATCCTTTAAATTTTAAATATTCAACAAACATAATATATTTAAACTAGCTTTTTCACCCCGGCGTTGCACGGGTGTACCCTTAATAACGGGGATTTGTTTTATATGTAATTTTTTATTTTGTGAAAATTGGTCCCCTTTCCACTGGTCAGCACACCATCAGGATATTATAATCTAATCCCATTCTGATATCAGCATTTATATAAAAAAAATAATAAGTGGATGCCCGATTGTATCCAGGCTCTTCCTGGACTTTAAAGGCTTTCTCATAGCCCCCTGAAAAAATTGCCAATTTCATAAACAAAGAAAAATCTGACCCGGGATATATTCAAGGATAGTTGCAATTATTTCAAACACAAACAAGTAGACTAATTTTTATCAGAAAAATCTTTTTTTAAAAAATTTAATTGAAGTTTCTTGTATGATTAATGAGTGGCAATGATTTAAAAAGAATTTGAATTTGTTTCTAAATGGGAATTAAATGTTGCAGTTTTTTGTTTAATAATTGGTGGCACAAATTTTTGTTCTAAGATTTTTAATGCTATTAATTTTAATATGGTTATTTTTTGACGGAAGTTTATCAAAATTGTAAACATTGGAATTTCATATTAATATCAAGGAAAATGGCAACAGTAAATAACCACAAATTCATCTATTTAATCTAAAACTGCCTACAATCTCAAAATTATATGTGTACACATGCAGAAATTTTATTTCTAGTTGGTGAAAAGAGTTTTAAATACGATTCATAGTCCGTTATAAGTAGCATCTTCAGGAAATTTTCGGACGGAAATAGTACGAATTCTAGTATTGAGAGATTAAGTCATTTGGTAGAAAAAGGTTGTGTTGTGAATGTAAGAAATGTGTTGTGTTGCAATTTTTTCAAAAATATAATTTATGATTTTCGAGACCTATAAAAGGTAATTGCTATGAAATAAACTATGAGATATTTCTTGGATAAGAAGAAACATTGTTAATTTCTTCCAATTTAGCACTCATTCATCATCAAGGACATTTTCTGGAAAAACTGTACAATAGAGATTTAATCGACACAGTTTAGTATAGTAAAAAAAAACGTCCTTTAATAACAACCAATAAATAAATACAGACTTTCTACTTTGGTTTTTGGTTATACAGTGTGTGAAGTTAACACATACATGAAGAAATATAATCTACACAGCAAGACTACTTTTCATGACTTTACAATGAAATAAGTACACAACATTCTTGAATACAGAAAGAAAAAAAATAATTCCTTAAAATAACACATTTTTAAGGTGGTTAAAAACAATATTCTTGGAAGATGGTTGGAAATATAAAAACAATAGAACAAAGAAATTTTCTCTGTACAATTAAATATAAAAATACATGCAAAGAAAAAGGACTTGTACAAAAATATTCAACACATTTCTTAAATAACAAATAATATACAACTTTGATGAAGGTTACAAAAAGTAAAAAGGAACCATCTAGTTTTAAAACATGATTCCCCTGATTTCTAATCGTAGAAAAGTTAAAATAAAAACAAAATCAGTATAAAAAGTAATAATTCATTGTAAAAACATAAAAATATTGAATTTGTTTAAAAATTGTTAAGTAATAAATGATTATACAGAAAAGCAACCTTTATAAAAACAGATGCAAGCTATTTAAGAAATATATTTAGACTTATACTTTGCAATGTCCTTATAAACTTTAATTTTTATAAAGATCTGTTTTGGTTTTTAACTGAGCACAAATACAATTAAATAACAATAAAAGCTTAAGCAAATAAAGTGCAAAACCTTTTTTTAATTATCTTCAAAAATACACAGAATATAAAAGAAATTTCTTTACATGATTTGAAGAAAAACACTGTGAAAAACAGCAAAATCATATTTCAACATGTTACTATGGTTTGAATATGAGAAGAGAAAACAATTTGTTAATTCTGGAAATAATATGTTTACAAACAAAAATAGTTAACATAATCTTATGAATAGGACAATTTAACACACATTTTTGGCACAGACTCACAAGAAGCACAACACATCCTTTTCTACAACATGAAGAGGGAAAAGTTCCAAAAGACCTGCAAATGAAGTAGAAATAAATCCATTAATTTTCCCAACACACACAAACGTACAATGAGTAGTCCTTTCACTACCTCCATAAAGCGAATGAGTAATAAATACCAGCAGCTTAAATCAAAAGAAATTACGCAGAGTTCCGAAAAAATCACGCTCTCATATGGGGTTTCATAAAAAAAATGTAGATTTTCAATCATCATTCACCATTGAGCTAGAAGAAACATGGAGTGAGGTGTGTGATTCACTGAACAGGGCAGCAAACGAGCCGGTTCAATAACGAAACACGGAGGAATACACGGCACTGCAGCGGAAACGAACCGAGCAGAAAATCTACAAACTTGCCTAATTTGCTACTGGGTTCGTCTTCGCTGGTTCTTAGTTAGTGATGCACATTCCACATGGTTATTTCTTTAAAAAGTTGGAATTTAAAGTTTAAGAAAAGAAAGTTAATTTCTTTCGAACTAAAAATGTTAAAATACATTTAGGAGCCCAAGTCAATATGATAGAGGGGTCTCATACAAGCATTCCATACAAGTGTAGGGAAAATAGTCCTTTTCTGCCTGTTCGCTCAAAAGGGTGTGAGTGGGTTTTCGGCTCGCTGACACCTCACTTCAGTTTCCCTTCTAGCTCAATGTCATTCACCACAAAGGCCGAAGTACATAATCTGTTCAGAAAGTCAAACACTTCGTTTATGTTAAGTTTGCAGGTTAAAGAACACTGCTATTAGTTTTAAGGCAACTAATTTAACTAGAATTTTATTTTTGCATGAAAAAGTCCCAGAAGTTTTCTAGGGATCCTAGCATACATTTTATCTTGTTATATTTAAGTTATATAAAAAAAATTAACTTAAATTTTAAAAAATCTGATAAGATAAAGGAAAAAGTGTATGCTAGGATTTCTAGAAAACTTCTTGAGACTTTTTCATACACCGCTAGTTGATAAACTGAAAATTAAGTGCCTTAAAAACTGCACCACATGGGAACTGAAAGAAGGACGAGTTGTAATGAGATTCATGACTAAACACTTCCAACTAATTTTAGTGCACTCCACATCATCGCAAAAACAGAAAAAATGAGATCTCCATCCCAACTATGGTAAAAATATCATCCAAGTGATCAAGTAAGCTTTGGAGTTATTGATGATTGATAATTAATTGTAGTACATAGTATGATTAATGTAAGAATTTTAGTTTAACAACATTATTGAAAGAAAAAAATAGCACCATACTTTTAAGTTAAACATAAAATAAGCAAAGAAAGTCAAGTAAAGAAATAAAAAGAATTCAAATAACATAAAGCAAAAAGTTCAAATCTAAAAAAAAAAGTGCTTTCATTTGAATGTTAATTATGAACAGCTTATCTAGTAGCTATGTATGAGCTTTATAAAGAAATTTTCACACAAGATCTCGAGGTATTAATAATTTGAACATAGTGTAATTTTGTAATTTTTTGAAATTTGGGGTAAACAATAAAAGAAGCTACAATTGATTTGTTATTGTGTTCAATTTGTGTTCCAGAGTGCTGATAATTATTTTTAAACAAATTAAATATGTTAAGAATTTCTTTTAATGAATAAAAGTAATCTAATCCTAAAAAAATTTCATTAAGGCCAAATAAGATATGAAAAAAAAGAAATTAACTACTTTTTTTCGAGTACACACAAGAAAATAAGGACTCTTTAGGTCCAATCAATGAATGTTACAAAAACCACTCTGTTACCAATGGTATAATGAAATTAAAATAGTTTCCAATCAGTTGTACTTAACACTAAAGCACTCCTAAACTTATTCCAATTGTATTCGCCGTGACACTGATGGAATGACAACCCAACTTGACTCCTTTATTGCAACTGAAGTGAACTGTTATATGGTTGCTATGGAGCCGCGCCGCTGTTGGCGTTCTTTTTGTTGTTAAATTGTAACCTCTTTGCTGCTGTGTTTTTTTTAAACTTGTGTTTGAAAGAATTGCTAAATAAACAATGTTCACATCTGGAAGCCGATTTCTACTTTACTGGCTTCGACACTAATTAAAAACACTGTTGAGACCACACATACAAAAGGAAGGAGTACCGTATGGGAGTTTAGTCGTCCATCTTCCTCTTTGGCTTCTTTGGGTTGCGTGACCTGCTCTTGGCCTTGCACAGGGGGCAGATGGGCGCGTTGCGGTGGATCTGCTGGTGGCACGACAGGCAAGACTGAAAGCAAACCTCATTTTACACCCTCGCAAGTACCACAATGCAGAATAGAGTTAGTTAAACTTTCAGGCACAAAAGGCATAAGAAGATCTTTATTGGACAGTGGCACATGTGTCGCCTCCATTAATGGAAATATTAGATAGACAATATTTCAATCAATCAAGTAGGCAGCTTCATCTTTTGTTAGGGATCATACCCCTCATCTTGCCAGGACAGGCAAGACTGCAGGACAGGAGAATATAATTAGAAGGAGGTCAAAGTATAACTTATTCAGGGGTAAGCATGTCATTAGGTAGAGAAGGATATAAATAGTGTTAGCTCAAATTAAGATGCTAGTACAATTGTATATACAAGTGTAAACTACTTTTTATATGTATATATAACTTGTCACTTTAGGTCTATTGTCAATGGGGTAACTTTGTTCCAAACACACAAAACCCTAGCACTGACTTTTTGAATATTTCTTAACTTGTCGGTCAGGGCAGAGTTATTTCACTTATTGAAAAAAGCAAGTATATTAAGAAAAAGTATTCATTGAGACGCTATTAACTTGAAAAGCTTGGGACGAAGTTACCCCATTTGACGGTACAAGAGAGACCCAGTGGAATCGCGGTTGAATTTGTAAAATAAAAAGGTGGGACATTTGCATCGAAATTCGAACTCTATAGCTCTATATGCATAAGCTGTAGAGCACCTAAAAACTTTTTTAGCAACACCAAAATTACAAAAAAAACAAAGCACAGCCAAGAGACCAAGGCCTGTACCTAACAATGCAAAATAACACATATGGATAATTAAAAGAATAATTAACTTTCAGACACTCTTTTAGATACTAAATAAGAAAAAATGCAATCTCCATGTCCGCACCTTCATGGGTGCTGCCTGTCGTGCAGGGGCTTGCTCCTCCCCGCAGCCCCCGCCCTGCATGTGCCCAGCTGCGGCCGAGGAGAGGGAGGGGGGAAGCACCTGCTCAGAGATCGTGCTAAGTCTAAAACTTAGATATTCTATGGTAGCTACCTTTTGTGCTCTTCGAAAAAAAAATTATGATATCTGACAGGTACTGGGAACTTGCGTACAAAATTTGAAATCTATAACTCTTTTAGTTTGAGCTGTAAAGCAGACAGTTTTCAATACTGAATACAGGGCTCCCACTAAATAACAGAGGTAAACAAAAGTGAAAATAGTGACCATTTGAAAAAAATAAGTGACCAAGAAAGCAACTAATATAAAAAAAAACCTCATCGGCAAAACATTGAATAAATATACCAATAACTAAAATTCAAAGTTTGTAAGTCTGACCCACAAAGGCTTTCAAATAACTGGACAAAAGTTTGCAATTAACACCCACAATCTTAATCTTTCACAACAGGTGCAGGATTTATGAAAGATTAAACAGTATGGACTATCAAAAATAGTGACTTCATTAACTAGTGACCAAAGGAAAAAAATGACTCAGCAAAATAAGTGAACCAGGAAGAGTTATTAGAGTGCATTTTTTTTCAAATCAAATGATGTAAGCAAAGCAGAGCAGAGTAAGCATGTGTGTATGGCAAGTAAATCACAGAATGATCTTGAAAACAAATTGTAGTTGGGGGAAGGTTTAAAAAATAGGAAATAATACAGGGTGGTAACAAAATCCTTAAAAAAAGTTTCTTGATATTTCCATGATTTCCCCGATACTTTCATAAAAAATTCCCTGATTCTGCAATTACTTTTTAGTTTAGTTTAGTTTGAATTATTATCATACTAGAGCTACACGAGGGCTATTGGCAACGGGCGTCATAATTTAGAACCACAGTCAAGTGACGAGCCGACTCCTGAGTAGCACCTAACACAACCGTTATGGGCGACATCGTACACAGCGTTGGGACTTTGAAGCATATTTGGCGTTTGATAATAATTGACAGTTTTTTGCCTCTGCATGAAGGAAGAGAGTTGAGTTTACTTTCGTAGCTCTGGTTCAGGCCAATCGGACCAACAGGAATATTTTCTTTTGATCAAGAAGTGTCCGCTAGTATAGTGATCGCAAAAAAAACCTAAACCTACTGTTTAAATAATCTGAAGTGGAAAAATTCACTGATATTTAGCAAAATTTGACAAATTCCCTAATATTTCCAGACTTAAAAAGTTCCCTGATTTCCAGCGAGCGCAGCGAGGCCTAAAAGTATATAGCACAGCCCCTCTACCTGGCAGTACATAATTAAGTTTAAGACTGATTCTTTTAGATACTAAATAAGAAAAAGTGAAATTTCCAAACTACCTTCATGGGTGGCGGCTGCTGCCTGAATGCGGCCGGCTGTGGCCTGTCCTGCAGGGGCTTGCTCCTCCCTGCAGCCCCCTGCATGTGCCCAGCTGCGGCCGACGAGAGGGAGGGGGGAAGCACCTGCTCAGGGATCTCGCTCTGCCACTCGCTCTTCTGCTTCTCAAAGAACCTGAGCGAAGAAAGGAGGATCAGGAAAGATAAACTGGATACTTAAATGATAAGAAGCATTTTAGGTGCTACTGAAAATGTGCATACAGGTATTTATTAGAAACTTTACGGTGATGAATGAAGAACTTTGTGTTCAAATTTTTCTCTGAGATTTTTAATGACTTGTAGTTTGGAAGCACTGAAGCATTTTTAGTTTGGGCTATGAAAGTGGGTGACAGACAGATGGATATAGCCTTTATAAAAGCTTCCACCTTATACGTTATAAATGTAGTGTGCAAGCCAATATTAACTTCTGCCTCAACACTTTAGAATTTATAGAGGCATAGATTCAGATTCAAGGAACTGAACTCAGGATCGCTTACATGAGAAGCCATATCAATCAACATCACACAGTGTACGTCCCCTATTGAGTTAACATAGGAGGTTCTGTGCACTGGGCAATACACACTTAAGAAATGACTCACTTGCCATTGAGTATTTGCACTAACAACTACAAATTTAACCCTTTAACAAAGTCTAAAAATAGCTGAAGTAGAGGGGTGCAGGTCTCACTCTGGCTTGAAGTTCTCGTCCTCCTCGTGCAGCTCGGGTAGTTTCTGCAGCCCTATCTCGCCGCGCAGGGAGTCGACCAGCTCTTTTAAGGGCTTGTAGTCGTGGTGCAGCTGCTTGGCGCTCTCCAGGTGCTTGTTGCGATCCTCCTCAGACTGCTTGATCACATTCTCCATCTGCAAAGAGAGGAAATGACTTGGAAATTCACATTTTGTAAGATAGATCAACTGATATTAGTATTGAATGCAATAGTTAAAGTGCAATGACAAAAGTCCTTTTTTTTTATCCAAAGTTTAAAAAAAAAATTAAATTTGGAAATGTGTAAAGGTAATTTTTAATTGAACTGAAATTAATTGATTTTTATTTTTTAATGAGTAGCATATAAAAAGTACATTTAACTAAAACAACTGCCATCTGATTTTTAAAATGAGTGCTTGTAAGTGCAAGACACATTAGTACTGTGGGAATGGTGTGTTTCCGTTCAGAGAGAGAGGGCGCCACGTCATTGAGGCGCTACCAGCGAGCCACGACGCAGTGACGTGACCATAGATCTCATGAGATGTTGCTAGAACGTCTGGGAAAAGATCTGGAGAGGTGCTGCGGCCTCTGATGTTGTAAATTAAATCTTTAATATTAAAATACTAATTAGGTAATTAGATGTTAATTTCTTGTCTGGCAGTACTAGGATTAATTAATCTGTTTATGGGTTGGATCCTGCAGAGCTCACACCTTTGGCATGAATTATTGCGGTTGTCACATTAGATATGGCAAGCATAAAATTTCTGGAATTTTCTTATTCGGCAGTCTTGTCCGCAGACGAATTTCATTGGCACTTTTGAAGGTTAGTTACCAATTGTGTGAGCTCGCCTAGGATTTAACCCTGTTTATCTGTTAGAGTGAAAGATCTCACGATGTTGATGTCTGCGTGTATCTGCCTGAGCTCCTCGACGTGGGCCATCTTCTCCTGCAGCAGCAGCTCCATCTCGTGCCGGTACTCCAGCAGGCACTTCTCCTCCCCCTCTGTCGCATCCACCTCCTGCCGCAGCCTACCCTTCAGCTTCTCCAAGTGGATGGTCCTCGTGCTGCACAAAACAACACAATTATTCAATGTGATTTGAATGATAGCTTTTCCAGGAGGATGTTCCTGTTGCTAAGCAAAACACAAATACATGATTATTTCCTTTGGAGGGGAAAAATACTTAAGATTTTCCCTATAAACAAATTTTTAAAATTTCCCTACGTTGAGTTCCCTATCTTTAAAAAAATGTTTTAAATGGGCCAAACTGACTGTTAAAAAGTGAAACTAAGGAGACTATCTTACAATGACTATATTTATTTTATTCCAGCTAAAACACAACTTTAAAAGGTTAAAAAGTAGCTAACAACGCCCCAACCACCAACAACAAAAAAACTTCAACATTTTAAAAAACTTTCTTTTTTATTATTGCCAGATCCAGAATCCTGCCGATTACAAATAATAGACTTTTTGTAGCAACATCATAAAGGCGGTTGACTGCCAATGGAGCTGCTTGGGGTAAATCAACTGACCTTTATCCAACATCAGGGGAAGAACATGCTTAGGGACAAAAAGGTGAAAACGAGAAAATAAGCTTTACCCTTTTTAGTTTGCACTCGGATCTGTTAAAAAAAAACATTGTAGCACTTGCAAATCGTAAAAAATTTAAAAGTTCATGAAAAAGGGGAACTTGTTATCGTTAAAAAAGTAATATGTTCAATGAAATAAAAATCTAAATTTTTGCAATGATGTCACATAGTACGTTCCTTCCACTATGCATGGAAAAAATCATTATTAATATCATTATTTCAGGGTTAATCCAATCCCTTTTTTATTGAAAAGTACAGCACTAGAGCAAAACAATGGCTATTGGCAAAAGGCCTTGCGATATAGAACTGTGGTCAAGTGACAACACCTATGCTGGCACCCATTGTATGCATTATCAGAAAAAAAAATAGAATTTAAGTGCACCAGTCCCGGTATACACAGAGCTATTTATGGGCACGATTTTTTTCTTACTTTCCCCCTCTTTTATGATGGTTATTTCTTTAGGGGAATTATCTTTTACCCTTTTACCTATCAGCAGTATTTTTTTTAAATATGTTCTCCTTCAGCAAAAATAGCCATGGTTATGTATGATGAAGCAAGTAATTTTATGAAAAAACCATACATAAATAACCAATTTGTTATTGTTGATAAGTGTACGCGGTTAATTGAAATGAATGGCTAAAATTCATCCAAAATATCAGGAATTTAAGGAAAAAGTGTTACGACCCCTGGTTAAATTTACGACCCCTGGTTAATACAAATTTCGCCAAATCCGGAAATATCACTTAGTTTAGACCAAAAAAAAAATCATCAACCAAGTATTTCACAACATTCACATGTTTTTCCAAATAGACAGCATTTTTCAACTAAAATGAGCCTTTTTCTTTCAAATCTTCAAGAGATCACAGAATAATTATTGTATGTGTCAAAATGCATGCGCAAAATTCATACCGAATTTCCTTCAGACACTCCAATTTTCCCATGACAGTAGCATCCTCTTCCATTTTCATGTCAGCCTCTTCGTTCCCAGTAGCTGAAACTTGACGGGACGCTAGAATACATTAAAAATCATAAGAAAAATGTACATTTTAGAGGATCCGACATATTATTGTGAGTCGAAATCACGCATTTACCTCTTAAAAATTATTATTAATTCGTTCGTAAAATTTAGTACCAAAGATGCTTTTCTTCTTTTGTTAGTAATTAGGTTGGTTGGTTGGTAGACATATATATTCAGGTTTGTGTGCTTGGTCAGCGACCCGCTTATAAACCTTCGTCAAGTAAGACAGACACACAGACAACACACACACACATAAGTGGATCCATCTAATTTTTTAGAGACAGAGGCCAACTAGAGAATCCCCAGAACTGGCTTGTCACCCCCAGAGGTATTGATTTGGTATGGGACCCAACAGATTTAACGAGCACGTACTCCGCATATACTCGGTAGGTCTTCAATGGTACCGGGACTCGATCGCAGGACCTTCCGATCCCGAGACGCTGACCACTAGGCTCACTACGGCCCCTTGTTAGTAATTAATTTGATTTCGTTATTTAATCGTTTCCGGCTGTGTATTTTTAGCCTCCTGTAAGAGTTTTAACGCTGCTAATAACGTTTCGAGATTTAAAACAGCGGTCAAGTTCGCCCAACTCAAAATTTAAATTTCTTTTTCAAGATTCACTAATAAATGTATGATATTGAATGGATTTTGAAATATTTTCTGTGAAACTATTTAAAATTAATTAAAACTTTTACCAGTTTAGTGTCTGGCAATGTTTAAAAAAATACAGAGCAAGAGCGGAGCTGATTCAAAACCAAAACAATTTCTGTGTTTTGATTCTGCTACGAATATAGAAGACCCTAGATTTTTTTTAAACCTAGAGTTTTTTCTGTGTCTGAAATCCATTTCGATTGTGAAGATGATGTCTGCGCCGGGAATGGTTCCTGGAGGGGTTCCCATGCAGCACCCCGGGATGCCCCCGCAGCCGCCGCCTCCCTCGCAGCAGAGTCACCTGCAGCAGCAGATCGAACTTAAGTATGACAACGTCAACAAAGTCAAGACCCTCATCTGGTCGCTCAAAGACTCGTTCGCCGTGAGTTAATGGGGTCATTTTCTTAGAACATATCTGTCCCAGTTACACATCTCACATATTTAAACCCAAAAATCTTTTCTTTTTTTTCTGAGCGGGTTACTTTTTTGGCAGATGAAGCCTTTTGCTGACTCCCAAACCAAAAATTCCCCAAAACTGAGAGCTATTTATGTGTGGCACCATGTAGGCGGCACTCGCTACCGATTTTGACGCTCAGATTACAATGAATCTGAGATCTCTGTGGATGTAAAGAATGCCGAGCCGGTAGAGATTTACTGTACGGTCCCCCTTGGCGAACTTTCCAATATCGCGCAAAAGTTCGTATTTTGGCGATTTTTTTTTAAAAACTACGATTCAAAGAAAAGATTTATGGGAATATTTCTCATGAAAACTCAAACCAACGGTCCGATAGCGTTGCCGGAAAACGTCATTGGTGCGAAGCCATAGAATTCGCATCTTCAGTCAAAGTCAGACAGGACAGGTTGCCAGAAAAAATTATTTATCGCCAAATCCGAAAAAATTGCGCCAAGGGGGACCGTACAGTAAATCTGATCCTGCCGAGCCAAATGGGCACTCAAGGGATCTTTAACATGTCTCACGATCAGATAACATGCATACAGACAAAATTCGTCGACTCAGTTGGGGCTTGAACCTACAATCTTGGGCTAATGAGGCAGGCAGGTCATGTTTCACAGCCACTTAGCCGACACATCTGGACCAAAACCATCGTGACTTTTCTTTGCTAAATTTTGAGTAGGTACCTCAGAAATTTCAGCAAATTTTGTAATTTTGGGCCACCGCTTTTCATAAACTAAATTATAAATATTTGGGAAAATGTTTCGACAGCTGCCATAATTAACTTTTCGAAAAATAAATTATAAATGAATAAGCTGATTTATTGCTTTCTAATAAAATTGTTTCTTTAATCTAATGATTCTTCTTTATTTTAGAATGTCATGAAGGTTGCTGGGGCTCGAGTCAACCATCTGCTCATACCTGGGTATGTTACTTCTAAAGATTTTTTTCCATCGCTTTTGGGGTTCATGAAAACAATTGCTGACATATCATTGTCAAAATTGAACTAAGCTGAACTAGAGTTTTTGTTTTTCTCCATATCTATTCCAAGTTCACTCCATCACAACAATAACGGTTTCCAATGAGGATTCTGTATGGCGATGTAAGAGAATGAATAACAGAAAGCTAGCGAGTCATCGCCTAAACCAGTGGTTCCCAACCTTTTCTGGACCATCGCCTCGTATTTTAGGGTGATTAACGTCCATCGCCCACTTTTAATTTTCATGTTATGTCTAATCATAATTTCAGTTAAAGTGTAACTATAAAACAGTTTTATAACACTTACTACCGTTTATAAAAACAACCAAAGAAGCTTTATCTGGTCACTTTTAAATAAAATAGAAAAAACATAAAACACATATTTTTAAAAAACAAAAGTGAAATAATTAACTAAGATATTTTCACTGGTTTCTAGTAAATTTAAGAGAGTTTAAAGTAAAAATTGGCTGGTTTGGTTATGGTTGGAGAATGGTTTTACTGTACAAAGGTACAACATTATTTTAATTTTCCCCCTTTGTATACTCATTGCCCCCTGATCGCCCCACAAGTATTTTTTGCCCCCTTGATAACACAAATCGCCCACTTGGGGGCGATCGCCCCCAGGTTGGGATACGCTGGCCTAAACTGCTGTTGGGAAATCAATTTCTCCTACCGTTCTTCTCTTGCGTTTCGGACATCAGACTCGTGAACTCCTGTTAATAAAAGAAGTTCCTTCATTCATGCAGCAAAGGTGGTATTTGGAGAGGGGGAGCTTGATCATTGATGACTTAATAAGAAAATTTATATTGTACTGTTTTTTCTTGTTATTGAAATGAGTTTCCTTATAATTTTGCAATACTTTTAACTTTTTGTAGCAGCATGTTTATTTTGTCTTTTTAAGTGTAAAATTTTAGTTCAGTATGTTGAAGGGAACAGACCCAGACAAAGCGATTAGTTTCGATAGAAAAGCAGTCTCAAAAAACCTCATTGAACATGATTTTTACTTAACCTTGATAAAAGTTAATAACACAGAAATTTCCAAATTATAGAAAAACCATGATATTTGGTATCTCACATACTGATGGACAAATAAGACCTTTTCTTTTTAATAAAAACATAACTTATATGTAAGAATTGTATTTTATTTAGTTTTTCAGATGTCGCAAAAAAAAAGTGTTTCGATTAACTAGAATATACTATGTTGTTTTATTTAGTGATAGTTACGAGAATGATTTAGTGCATGTCATATATAATGTAGCATTCCTACTAACTCTTCCACTGGTTTTGCAGCAAAACTCCTGAAGATACCCCTCCAAGATACGATAAAACCCTTGAAGATTTCTTCTCCATTTGTAATCAAATTGAGCTGCATTTGGTACGATATCTTGATTTCAAAATAGGGTTCATTATGACACACTTTAATGCCTGAATAATTTTACTGTTTAATAAGCAAGACCTATAAAAGTTCATTTCTTTGTGTGTCTTCACTAGTGTAGGTTTATTAAGAATTCAAATGAGTCATTTATTAATAATATTAACACCCTTCAATTATTTAATAAGTAAAGCTGTCCAACTAAAGCTAAATATTTATGTATGGTAAAATATGCATAAGTATTTTAAATTGAAATTTCTTAGTTGAGCTCTGGAACTGAGCTAAAGAAACATTTTTTTTTATAATGAATAGCTAATTCATTTGTGTGCAATAATTAAATTAATAGTTATTTAATTCTAAAGTTTATCCCTAAGTGCGTAATTTATAACAAATAAACAAAATTTTAGAAATATAAAATAGTTATATATTCTTTACGGAAAAACACTTCATCTTCACTTCACTATCACTTCAAGTAAATCTTAACTGACTTAAAAATCTTATCTTAGACACAAATTATTAACTATGTTTGTAGTTCACTTTTACTTCCAAAAATTTGTATTTATAATAGCAACTGAACACTATTACTTAATTTGTAAGTCATCACAAACCATAACTCCCAATATCTTAACTGAATTACAAACCTGCACCTTTAAAAAATACACCTTATCATTATATAATAATTTGTTCGTATCTTAAGAAAATTCTTTAAAAATCTCAAATACTCTCCTCTCTCTGTTTTCAGAAGGCCATCCAGGAGTGCACACTCCAGAACAAGGATAGCCAACACTACGTCCCGCTGCACGTCACGTTAGGGAAGCAGGACGCGTCCAGCGGCCCATCGCAAGACGGAAATCTGTCCTACACACAGTACATCTCCACCGTCAAAGGCCAGGTCGGGTATTGTTTCATAATCTTTTATTTTTCCTACTCTAAGTGTCACTCTAGTCCTACTCATCTGTGTCAATTATTGATTTTGTAAAATATGGTTAGGTTGTACGTTTCCGACTGATTATTTCTTGCCTTTGTTGAGCTTTAACACAGCTAAGTTGTGCCTTGTAATTTAAAACATTGGTCAAATGACTAGGTCGAACCTTGATCGGGCACCCAAAGCAAACCAGTGGCATCAGCCTGAACTTGGTCGGGACTTTTAACTCCACAGATTTAACAAGCACATATGTACTCGCATACAAACGCAACAGAAATATCCATATCTATATGCTGGGATTCGAACCTGAGTCCTTCTGACTGCCTTGCTTGCTTCCTGACCAGTCAGACTGTAATATATATAAGGAAGCCTTCCCAATGTTAAGAAAATACAACCAATACCAATCCCCGGAAGCAAATATTTAGCTTTTTTTTGGTGCAATTCTTGATGACACTGTTTAGTGCTGTAGAAATTAAGATTCATTGCTCAATCATGAAAACGATTAGACCTGGAAATTCTTTCTTTTGCATCTTTTATTTCTATAAGATTAATAAAATTGTATAATAGAAGTCGCCCACAAAAAGGTTGCAATTCGGCCAATGCATCCAAATTGTATGTTAGAACTATTCTCGTTTCGCACTCTGAAAATGTTTTTGGCTTCTTTTGATTCACGTGCAATGGAAAGGAATTATCTTTTGGTAATCACGTGTTATTTTCTAGTGTACTAATAATGAATTTTTTCTCCACTTTTTTTGTCCAGGTCCACTTTGCCAAGTCTGTGCAGGATATTCTCACAGAGGGAGTCAGTGCAAAGTCCAGCAGCTAGTCATCTGCAGTGTCTTCAACACACATTCGTTGTCATGGGTTGTTTCACATTGTATATTGCATTTAGTACATTCAAATTTCATAATAAAGAGGATTTGAAATTTACATTTCAAAAAGTTGTTTTTTAATTCAAGCATTTTCCACAAATATCTTTTAAACATTCTGGAAATCAGTTAATTTTATGTTTTATAATCTGGACAAACGAACAGAGTGGTTTATGTGACAGTAAATATTAATAAATTATTAAAATTGTTTGCTATAAATTAACCACTTCTGCCTTGTGATGAAAATCAACCAAAAATAATAGTATTGGTAGCCCTATTTGAAACATAACCAAATCTTAATAGTTGATGTTATGTGTATTGTTTACATCTTTAAAATGTATATTGTCCTTGTAATTTTTCTGCCTTTTCTAAAAATATTAAATTCATTGTTTTTCATTATACAGAACTAAGCAACATTTTTTTTTTTAAAGTTGTGCGAATTGTTTAAAGGTATGCAAGTTGCATGACTCTGAATTTTTTTTATGGTAAAAATGAATTTATGTAAAGATCTTTTCCTACTACACAAAACTAGACAACATTTAGTTAGATGTGTTTGAAACACTTTTCATGTAAATGATTTTTCCCCAGATAAAATATTTCAAAATATATATCATGTTTATTTTCTTCAGAATTGTTTAAAATTAAGGTAAATATAAATCATTATGAATAAACTTAATGCAAAGTTTGCTCATTGAAATTTTCAAACGTGTGTGCTTTTGCAATAATGAATTCAATTTAGTTTGCAGTATCTTTTTTTTCCATTTTAAAACAAATATCTATGTACATCTACATTCCATAAATTTTTGATGGAACTTGTTTAAACTTTGTATGTTAAAATAAATTGTTTATTGAATCACAAAAGCATCGGTATCAGTTATCCGAAGTTAATATACAAATTTGGAAAAGTCATGGTCGACACATTAGCATAAGTTAATTCTCGATCTTTTAGCAAAGCTACTTATCACAGTTTAAAAGTGATACTTATTTTTTTCTAGTTGGATAGTACAGTTTTAAAGAGCATTAAGAATTTTGGAATTAAAAAAACTATATGAACAGATTTTGTAAAGTACTGATAGAATAGAACAGAGAAAATTAGAATGCTAAAAATCTTAAAGAATTGGTAATTTTTATGTTTTAGGTACACACTTTCAATTATATTTTATTTCAAATAAACAATTTTCAGATGGGAAAAATAGCTGACAAAATTAACTAGGAGTAAACTTTTAGTAACATTGTTTATGAATCCAATTTTTTTTTTAATTTGATCCTTTTTATTTCTTTAAAATAAGTCAAAAGTTAACATACACATATTATATTTGAATTAAATATACAAGTGAAGATACATCAATAGAATTAAAAAAAAACTTAAAGGCAATACTTAAAAAGTTTTATTTTTAAACACATAAAATATAAAGTTTTCATTTGATAATCAATTTATGGAAAGATGTAGGCAAAATTTAAATCATATATATTTTCACAAGAACATCTTGCAATGCAAATAAATATATGAAGCTTCTAACATATTTAAATTGTATTTATTAAAAATAGGATTGTTAAAGGTACTAGATGATTTTTAACATAATATACTTACACTATTTTTAAAAAAGATTACATAGTTGATCACTTTATTTCCACATACCCAACTAAAATTTTTACTGCACAATCAAACCCAATTACAACTAACATTGGCTTATTGACATTTACGATGATAACCAATAAGCCGAAAGCTTGTATAAGTACATTGGTTATCAGTAACAAGTTTCATTTTTTAATAACTGGCTCAATTACCAATGTTATTTCTTTAAAATTCAAAATTAATTTTAGCATTATTCATTTATGTCAGAATTACCATGCTACAGTTCCTTAAACGTTGTAACCAAGTTCAAACAAATATTAAATCATAAAATGAATTTAGATGCCAGTTTGTTGAATGGGTCATACAACGGTATCACTTATGTAATGGATTATTTAAACTTATTTCTTTCTAAAATGTATTCAATACAATATTACATCAAAAACAGTTCTTTTATAGCTATAAAAGTGTAATGAAAACAATAAAATTTTTTTAGATGAGCGAAATACAAATCCAGCAATATTTTAAACCCTTAATACAAAAATACATCCAGCCACAAGCTGCAAACTACCCAACAAAAGCACCAAATACAAAAGTGTTAGATTTGTTCTTTTAAACCTACCGAAACTGCCATTTCCACAACATCTCAGGTTTTGTACTCCCAACTATTATAAATTTTAAATAAGTTAAAACTTTTTTTAGTATTACAATATTGTAGAAGCCTTTCCGATGTGGTAAGTTGTTAAACCAGATGTGCTAATATAAAATTGCTAATTTGTACACATTTTTTAAATACAATTGAGGAATCGACGAATCGCTGATTTCGCCTTAAAGATTGATACGTTTGGCAACTAACCACAATCGTTTGAGTAATATTTGAAAGCGTTTATTGTTGTAGTTCTAGAACATATATATTTGACATATTTTTTTAGAACATTTGAAATGCGTTTTGAGTGATAATGCAAATGACCTCAACTCAAGTTATGTTGGTCACCTTTTAGGATCCACTATTATCCTCTGTTTAGACTAGAGCCAAGTAATATAGTATTTGTTAGGAAAGACTTAAAGTTAGGGATGCACCGAATATTCGGTTACTATTCGGTATTCGGCCACTTTAGCCGAATATTCGGTTTGGCAGAATAGCTTAACTATTCGGCCGAATAGGCAGCCGAAAATTTCCAAATTTCTTCAAGTTATCTTATAAAATGTTGAAGAATTCCCAAACAGGACCTTTTTTCATTTTTATAATCAAATTCTTAAGTTTTAGTTATTTATAATGTTAAATCAAGCTTTACTCAAGTTATATTAAATAAACATGACTCTTTAAGTTAACAGTTACAATGAGTGGGCTTTAAAAAACAATAATCTATATATATAATACTCTTATACGGCACCCAAATTTCCTTATATTTCTATCTCTGGAATGGCAACAATCGAAATGAAAAGAATACTACTAATTTCAAAATGGCCGACTGAAAACAACAAAAAAATGTTTGAAACAACAACTTAAGGATAGAATCAGTAAGTTTAAATTTAAACATGCATAATATTAGGGACTTTTAAAGTTTGAAAATTTAAATTATAATTTCTATCGACTGAACTACCAAACACTATTGTTAATAAAAAAGGGAAAATTAAAATTGTTTTTAAACATAGTTTCTAAGCGTTGACGGCTACCACGGTTTCCAATTTATTTACAAATGGATCTTTTTCAAGCAGCGACATATTTTCTCAATGATAACCATTAATTTATAAGCATTAATTTGTAATTATGTTATTTTAAAAGGATACTAAAGGCGGTTAACCTAAAGGACCATGTACGGCTTTGGCGCCAGTCGAAAAATGACGACAAGTCAAAATGACACAAACCGAGCGTTTGCCAAGTCTGTAAAATGACAACAAATAATTACTTAAAATGCTACTCAAAACTGAAAATGTCTGCAGAGAGAACATAAAAGATTCCCTTATTAAAAATTATCGTGGCATTGCGATCATAGACCATAGCGATATTTTAAAATTGGAAAATCCGAACTCAACAGTTTGCTGCAAGTTCAAAACAATGTGCACAAAAAATAATTTAAGACATGAATTATTTTTATAATTAATGATTAATAATATTTTAAATATATTAATACGATTTAAGAATTCTTAACGATGAAAGAAATGGACAGGATTAACTTATAAAGAAAGTATCAAAATAAATTCTGCAATGCAAACAGAATACATAATTTGATAATTATTCGCTTGAAATTCGATCTGTGGCGATTTTCGTAGCCAATGGCTGCCATAATACAAATTTGGCGGGGTTACCACATTTGGCGAAAAAAATGACGGATATGCTCCTTTAGGTTAACGGTTAAGCCTTAAGGCTAGACTAAAATATTTCAATGAACGGTGAGCGAGCGAAGCGAGCCTGGATCGCGAAGCGATCCAAAGGGAACTGCGCAAGCAGTTCCCGGGGGTTGGCGAGCGATAGCGAGAAGGGGGCGTGCCCCCTAGTTACTATATATATCGCAATTGTAATTTTTTCACTAAAAGATAAAAAAAAATTAAATTTAATTGTATAATAATATTGTAAGCCATGGTTTTATTATTTTTTTCCGATTTTAATTCTACACTGGATCCACCTACTTCTGTTTTTGTTTTCAATACTTTCGTTTTCGTGTTGTGATTTTACCAATTTACACTTTCTAAAAGGCTTGTTTTAATAACAAACGAGTACTACTTTATTCTGTGTTGCCTCAATTTAAAATTTAATAGCTATATTGTATTAAAATTATTGTGTGATTGTGTACTTATATGTTTAATTGAAATTGATGAATAATAAATACAACTTACTTAGATTCAACAAAACATAAAAATTGGTTTAGGCAGGCCGAATATTCGTTATTCAGCCAAATTTGGTATTCGGTGCATCCCTACTTAAAATAAAGATAAAATAAAATATATTTGCAGAATCTCACCTTTCATAAATGAGAAGCAAAGAACAAAATATTAAAACATCACACCCTCTTTAATATTGTAAACATAACACAATGATAGATCTGAAATGTACAAAAATAAAAATCTGTCAGTTACATCAATTAACATAACAAACACATTTACACTAAAAAAAGTTTTCCCCCTATTCTTTGCAATACTCAAAATAACGTATTTGTTTTGTTTTTACACATATATTTTCCATAATAATTCATTATATGTACAGAAATAAAAAATCTTTTGAATGATCAAATTAAGGATTTAGTTGTGAAACTGTAAATAGAACAGTTATCTAAAACTAAGCACATATAGAGCAAGTGGAAGTACCATAAGTATAGTAATATTGCTTTTAAAAAACAACCTTTACTTTAAAATTTATTTAAATAAGCATCTACAAATTTTAAAATATAAATTCAGACATTTCAGAAGATTGATTTTGAAGAAGAAACATGTAAAAACCAGAAAAATAGTCAAGAAATATTTAAAGAGAAAGAAAATATGCAAATATTAAACAGCAAGACTGCATAACCTATTTATTACCAATTAATTATCTTTAAGCATTAGATACAGAAATGTAAACCTTCCATAATTAGTTAAACCTAGTAGAATTTAAAAAAAAACCCTACAGAAACAAATCCGAACAACACTTTTATCTGCTTAGAGAAGTTTTTCTTTACTTAAATGAAAAAAAAATATAGAAGTCAATTTAAAACTAATATAGTTTTGAAAGAAAAACATTCATTAAAGAATTACCTAACGAAACTAATACAATAACATTTAAACTTTTTACAGTGATGCCAGTTTATATTTACAATTCCTCTTCCCTTTAAGAAAATAAATCAAATTACCACAGACAAGAAAGTGGAATTTAAAAAAATACATTTATCACAAGAATCACATTAAACGAATAATCCTCGATATAAAGTATTAAGAGTTGGAAAGTCTGTGTGACTATTTGTCCAGCATATCAGTATCTTTTGAGTTTTGGCAACCATCCTAGAATTTACTGAACAACCAGAAACCCTTATATCCAGATTTCTATAATCGGAAATAATCGTGTGTAATAATGAACTCGGGGAACATTTTAGAGTAGGGCTAGCTGGTATCAATTACAATGCACTTTTGTGTCCCCCATAAAACAGCAAGAACTGTATTATTTTAAAAACCTACCGTTATGATTAACTTTCGACCAAATTTTGCACCCGATTTAGTTTACTGGCGATGTAAAGTTTAAGATCCAAATAAATGTAATTATCTAAAACATTTATAATTCATAAACTGATAGTAAATGTGTAAATAGTATTAATTTTTCGACAATTCTTGTTTTTTTACCGACACAAATTTTGTCATAATGCAGTGAATCAGGACAGAAGGGTTTCTTGGCTGTTTTATAAACATCGTTTAAATCAAGTTATTTTTGTGTTAGTCAAAAACAGTAAAAAAAAAATGATATAATTTGAGCAAAACACCCATCACTCGTAAAGGCCATTCAGTCTGTTCCATTTGGCAGTAGTGAGCATCCCTTGAAAGCGTGCTCCCACATTTGTAGTACATAGGACATTTGGAATCTGGGTGTCCAAGCTTTAGCCTTTCAAAACTGAAAGGACAGAAAAACAATAAATATATACAAAAGCCAAAATTAGAATGAATGACTAAAGAAAAAATTCAATTTAGGATTAATTTAAGAAAAATAATAGGTGTATTTGAAAGAAACCAAACAATAAATCAATTACAGTACTATACATAGTACAATAAGGAAACAATTTATAGCACAACTTACACACACAAGTATATTTTCATACATATTTAAAGTTATTAAAAAAGACAAAGAAAACCGTTTAGATTCTTTTGTTCCAAGTGGAGTTAATATATTTAATTTAAAATTTCATTTAACAAACCTGAATAACTCAATAATTGAAGAATTTTAAAACTGTATTTAATACTATTTATTATTATGAACACAAAATATTAGCTAAAATAAGTTTAAACCTAATGAAAATATATTCCTTATAAACCTATAGGACAAATTTCTAAAAATTGCATCACATCTATAACTGTTTAAAATGAAATAAGTACAGCTTCTTGATTAAGTAAAATAGCTAAAATGTGTCAAAAAATACTATGATATAAAATCAACAGTATCTTAATTAAAAATGAGTACATCTAAATTATAATTTGAATGCTCCCAATGAAGAAGCACAACTATTTTCTTAATTAAAGACATCTATTTGATTAATGAGAGAGAATTCCAAATAAATATTCACAGTAAAAAGTCATTAATGAACATTGATATTGAAATACAATTCATAATATTTACCTGAAAAAATATTTAGTTAATTAATATAAATTGTTAAAACCAATTCACAGTAGGAAGTCAGAAATCTTTTGACCAAAGTTATAAAATTCACAATGTTCAGAGACATGAAAATATTATTTAAAACTCAGTAAACTCAGTTTAAAACAGGGAGAGAAGGAAGTTTCCGAATAAATAATATTTATCACAGTAAAAAGTCCTTTAAAATATTGAAAATACAAATAATAAAATACTATTCAAATTTTAATATTTAACTGAATAATTTAAAATGTTAAAAAGACTAACATTCACAGTGGAAAGTCAGAAATCATTTAACCACAAAGTTATAAAATTCACAATGTTCTGAGACATCAAAATATTATTTAAAACAGTGTAAAACTTCTAGAAGTTTAAATCAAATCTGCTTTTTCTGAAAAAAAAGGCATCAGGATACATACTTGACGTGCAGTGTCCGAACATTTCTTGTGAGGCGTATGTGACATACAGAACTGAATAGCTGAGCAATATTTGCAGACATTAAAACATTTTAAAACTTCTACAAGTTTATATTAATACAAATCTATCTGAAAATAAAGACCTCGGAGAACCTACTTGATGTGCAGTGTCCAAACATCTCCTGCGACGCGTACATGACGTAGAGAACTAAAAACTGAGCAATATTTGCAGACACTTGCTTTTGAACTTTGCTTTTTACTTTTCTTGTTTAAAAGACATTAGTGTAAGAATAACTATATTATATATTTTATTAATAATGAGAGACAAGTGGGGTTGCCAAATAAATAATATTTATCAAAGTGAAAGGTCATTAAAGAATATTGAAATACAATTCGTAATATTTAACTGAAAAATACTAAGTTAATTAATATAAATTGTTAAAACCAAAATCACAGTAGGAAGTCAGAAATATTTGGACCATAAAGTTATAAAATTTACAACGTTCAGATACATAAAAATACTATTTATAACAGTAAAAAACTATTATTCAAAATAGTGTAAAACTTCTAGAAGTTTAAACAAATACACTTTTCTAAAAGAAAAAGATGTCAAGGGGAACATACTTGATGTGCACTGTCCGAACATCTCCTGAGATGCGTACGTGACATACAGAAATCCGTCTTCGTCCCTGCTCTCGAGGTAGACTTCTGCCACCGTCTTGGACATGGATGCGATGCTGCGGTTGTTGATCAGCAGGTAGAACGCCTGGTTGGCACCCAGGTGCATGCGGTTCCTAACACAACAAAGGGGCCTTGTCAACGAAATATGATCAAACAAAATGGGTAAAAAGGCAGACTAAAAAGCACATTGCACCTGACTGAAAATCATCTGCTGCTGCGGCAATTCAAAGGTTTTATAAGCAGTTGCAAATACAAGGACCGTTAATTGCTTAAATTCTTAATTATTTCTAACCAGGTTTGATCTTTACTTATTTGCTCAAGTAAAGTATTAATATATTTCACTAATGTAATTATTATATTTTACTATACAAATTAAATTTTATTATACTATATTTAAATAGTGTTTTTGAAAATTATGGATATGTATTCAAATTTATTATTTATTTTGTAGGGAAGGGTAAACTAATTGAACTATGCAAGCTTTTCATTTTAGCTTCTTTCTTAGCCAAACCTATACTATAAATAATAAAAACTATTACTATAAATAAATAATGTTTGAAGAAACCACTAAGTTTAAATAATTTGTTTTGGATGGCCTTTTCAGTAAACTAAAGATGATCAAACAAATTGAGGAAAAAACACAATGAACTGACTGGACAACAAATAAAACATTTACTGCTGCAAACACAATAAGAAAAAAAGTTCCAATCAATCATCTGGCTTGGCACATAATACATTTATTCTGGGCTTTTCCAATCACTTTAACACAATTAATAATAGTCTATTACGAATTTTAAGTTTGACATACTTTTTGTACCCATAAACCAAGACTGTTTTACTTGGAATAAAACTCCATGGAGTGTATGCAGTTCCCAAGACACAAAGTGGCCTTTTCAGTTAAACTTCTTGCTAACAATAGCTGATCAAACAAAACGAGTAAAACGGCAGAGCGAAAAGCGTAATGAACCTAACTGAACAATAATTAAAAACATCCGCTGCCACGCAATTAAAACATAACAAGAATAGTTTTAATCAGTCCTGGGTTGGTGCCGTTATCGCTTTAGTTGGCCTAAAATGGTTAAGCCTTGTCACTAAACGAAAGATGCTCAAACAAAATGAATAAAAAGCGCAGTGAACCTTTGGCGCATAAGTGCAGAATACATTTTTTCTGCGTTCTTCCAATCACTAACACTATTCTCAAATATATAATTCATTATTTAATTTTAAATTCAACATTCTTTTTATACACATAAACTAAGGTTAGGTTAGTTCTGAATAATCGTCGCACTATAGCTACACGACCCCATAAACTAAGACTATTTTCTTTGGAATAAAACACTTTTGAATCCAAGAAGAAACCAAGGTAAAAACTAATGTTACTTAATTGCAGACTGAATTTAAAAAAAAAAACATTTTTATTTGCTACACATTAAACAATAATTTGGGTTCATAGCAATTACAACACTATCAACTAAAGCATAAACAGAAGAATTATTTTTTATCACAAAAATAGGAATTTCATGCAACACATCTAGGATACTGCATCAAAATCTTACCTAATAATTGTAAGAAATTGTGAAACAGTGAGTTCTTGTGGCACTAAAAATTTAGTTTTATCCAGTAATGGCAGCTGGGATTCTTTGTGATAACGTTCAACAATCACCTAAAATAAATACATGCAGAACATTGTTATAAACACAATATTAAGATATTAAATTATTAAGTATTAAGTATCATCTGTCTGCAGAATGGAGCTTTCTAAGTAAAATGTAAAAGATGCCATTTGTTCCATTTACAGAGAATGACTGTGACTAGTTAGGGACCATGTAAAGCAGGGTTGGGTTTTTCCCGTCCAAAACTAATATTTCCCATCCCAGTGGGAAAATCTGGTAAATACCGGGAAAAATTTGTAAATACCAGGAAAAACTGGGAAATATCTCTTTCTTTCAGAAAAAAATAAGAAAATACCATTCTTTCTTGGTTATACCTTATCTAGGAAATTCATTTTAATTAAAAAGTTTTATAAAAGTAAACATCAGTTTTTCTGTTTTGTTTACATCATAATTTTTGTATTCTTGCTGTGATTGTCTGGGTTGGGGATCCCTTGTTAAGCTCATGCTTTTTGTTCCCTATCATCCCCACTATAGCCATTGTAGTTTGCCAAAGCCTAGTAAAGTCATTAGATTTTTTAAAAAAGATTTAATAGACATCACTTAATAATTATTTACCCTATAGAATATTGTAATGAATATTAACCACAGACAATATTCTAAGAATTATTTATGTTTATGCAGATGGGAACGCTCGTATAATAATAAACAATAGTACATGTTTATTATGTTACCATAGATACAAAGTAACTAAGTGTCTACTTTTAAAAATATTAAGGCCATGATAAATATTTATTAAAATACAAAATTTAAATTATTTTAATTGGTCCCATTAAATAACAGTTAGTATTTAATTGTTGTTTCAATAATTGAGTTTTTTCCGGGTGGAAAAAACATAATTTTTCCCAGGGGTGGTAAAAACCATGCCAACCCTGATGTAAAGACATTTTAATAAATATTTAAAGCACTTTTTTAATTAAAAATCTTTCAAAAAAACTTGATTAACTGAAAAAATATTCAAGTAACTTCTTAACCATTTAGTACAATGATAAGTTATGAAACTTAATGTTATAAATATAAACGTAATGCAAAAATATATTGCTGCTTTAATTTTGTTAACCATTACTAAACATGCAGTTTATTTATAGTACCATTTTTTATAAAATAAAAACACAGTAAATAAAAGATAAAATAGATACAAGAACACAATGAAAAGATAACATAGAAAATTGATAACAAATTTTAAAATAACTCAATTTGACTGAAACAACAAATAACAAAAATAGAGTAAGAAAAATGCAACTAACTGGTATTTTAGTTGGGAACTTTGTTCTGATATTTTCCACCTCTTCTTTTCTTGTGGCTAAATAAAAACAATAATTTAAATAATTATAAAATACAGATTACTTCATTAGACACATGTCAAACATAAGATCAAGCTTAATTTATTATGTTTCATTTAAGTGGCAAATTCGAAATTGGTAACCCATTTTTTTAAACAGACTTTTAGTTAATAAAGCAAGATGAACTAGAATTTATATAATCAGCACCATAAAAAAAATTGTATCAATTTTTTTTTTTTGTAAAACTTTATAGGTTACATGAATCAAAAAGTTTGCAAACAGGTATATAAAAACTTAAAAAGGGAATCATTTAAAGAGCAGTTGAATTATAGGTTTACCAAAGCGGAACAATGTTTTTTATGGTTAGGCTTAACAGTTAAAACCTAGTTTGTCGCCATACTAGTCATGATTGCATGACAGAAATGATTGTATAACATGTCATTAATTGCATATACTTTTTATGTAATCTTCATGATTATTTATCGATTATCTTTTTTTTAGCATCCATATTTAGAATTGTGCTTAGGGGTACAATAAAGTGGGATTTTACCACTAAAACATATACTTTACGAAAAACTGTCGAATCAGATTAGTAATATGATCAAGGTGGGGAATGTAAATATAAAGGATTCATCTTGTTTGAAGTCAAATTTACCTTACTATGCAGAAAGGGCCTAAACATGCAATTTTATGAAAAACCTGTTAAAGATAACCGATACATTTATGATGATCCTAGTATTACAAAACTTTCAAACTTTGAGTGGACTCCAGTGCATCATTGAAGAGACAACAAAGTTTATATAAACAAGGCTGAATATTAAATGAAGTAAATCATGTCAAAGTATTAAATACAGATATTATTAATTAAAGTTAGAAAATGACATCTATTGAATAAATTTGAACCGTAAGTGGTATTCGAAGTAGTTTAATTTCTCCATCTCAGGTTAATAATTTTTAAAGCGGGAAATATATTTCTAGTTAGACGACTTTTCACATCATTTGCCGAATAAAAAACATTTAAATAGCAAAAAAAATTCTTTAACAAAGCATTTTGGATATTACATTACTGTATAGTATATATTTAGCGTTATAAACAAGGCGTTAATTAAAAATTGTTGTTACAAGCAAGATATTATAACATTAATGTCCATGGGAAATTCCAGGGATTGAACATTTATGCCATTATAAAAGAGTTTGGCTGTAGTAATAATCTGAATAAAAGTACTATATCTAGCCTCCATCCAAATTTAAGAACTTAGCAGTTTTAAGAACCAATAAAAAATAGAGAAGTTAAATGTGTCCCCATAATGTTATGCAGAAAGTCTTGATTTTTTTAAAAGAGAAAATATAAAATTTAATGATATTAAAATGTAATTTACAATATCAAAATCTAAATTGTTTATGAACTATAAAATATGATCCATATATGTTTCTTCTTAGCACCTTTTGTAAACAGTTAAAAGTATGTATTATTATAACTATTTTAGAGTATATAAATTTACTTCCTCAAAGTTTTACCAATATTAGAAACAAATTTTGAATAACTAATAGGAGATTTAAAGCTTTTAGTTAAATAATCGTACGGCTTCAATAACAAAAGGGAAACTAGTAGACAAGCGTATTGTTTAACAGACGATGCTGCATGGTTCTCTTATAATAACTTTCAAATTCAACACAGAAAAATACAGTCCGGAATAAAGATAAATTTGAAAGAAAAACATTGCACGATTTAAAAGTTTCAACTGCATATTAAGAAACAGTTAACGCAAGAAAAATTTAAGTTGAAAAATAAGAAAAACGTATATAGTAAAGAAAATTCTTAATCGGTAACAGTCCCTCAATGTTTCATGTTTATTTTGATTGAGATAATGTACACAATCTGCGTAGTGGCTATCGCCTCTCAATGTAAACAAAATCGAACTCTTATATGCTTTTTAAAGTGGAAAAGTTTCGTTTCTCGTGCCCAACCCTTCTACTCACCTAGCGTCTTTCTCTGCTTAAATGTGCCCGTCGCTCCTCCGTGCTTGTCGGATTGATCAGGGAATAATTTATTCATGATTAATAGAAATTAGAGGAAGCCACAAAACGGGCTTATTCGTTTCTTAAACTTGAAACTAAAAAGGAAATATTTAATCTAACATGTGACAGATCGATTGGAAACAAACTTACGCAACGTCACGTTTTGAGGTCAATGATACTGCCAGATTTTGCCATTATTTAAACATTTAAATTTCAAACGGTTTGTGCATACTAAAACAACTTCCACACTAAATTTTCTCGCCAAGCACATCATGCAATAGCGTCCGGTTTTGACTTTTGTTGTCGACCCGTAGTTGGCTCCTTCAAACGCATACGATCGGTTGTTGCACGCTTGTGGATAGAAACGCATGCGCTGTGTCTGATGTGGCACATGACGTCATAAGAAAAAAATGCTGCCATTAAACTGTTTTTGTGTGGACACATTAAAAGAAACTTTAAAATTTTAAACTTTTAAATACCTCAAATGGAAAAAATATTCCAAAAATAACCAGTACATTCAAAAGTATTTTCAAATTTCCATTATCGGTGTTTTGTGTATTATTTCTCTGAACTATCACATAGCCTCCGAAAAGTTTGACGATATCAAAAACTACTTTCACTTTTACAGAGTTCAATTTTTTTTCTTCAGAATTTTATTTGTTTGTAAATGACATAAGCAAAAAGCAAAAATGGCATCCGCAGCGGTAGCTCAAGCTCAAGCTCAAATTCAGCCAGAAAATCCTAAAGATAAAGCTCTACAGGATTACAGAAAAAAGCTCTTGGAGCATAAGGAGATCGAAGGACGGTTAAAAGAAAGTAAGAATTGCCTACTTGAGTCTACCCCATTCCTGGGTTGTTTCTCTTATTGTTAATTAAATTGAGGGTTAATTGAGGTATTCATATGGTATCTAATAAAACAAGCTCTTTCTTAATCATAAGGAAGGGTAAGTAAACGGAAAAATGCCAAGTGTTGTCCTCATTCATGTGTCTAATCCATGGTTCAAAATTACAAGGCTCCATTTTCAGATGCTTTACTATGCGTAACCTCCTAATAACTGCTTTGAAATTATGTAGGAGTGTCAGGCTGTTTGTTTGTGGAGTCATGCCATGAGAGATTCATTGCAGGTTCTGTGCTCTTCTTAGCCATCCTATAAACTGATCTTGCCGGGGATAAAGCCGGGGACCTTTTCCTAAGCATCGTAATCGTTGTGTCCGTCATGAAGCATGTACATCAATTGCTATGCACATTCATGTGGATTGGATAATGTTTGGGTGACACTCGAGAGCAGCTGCTACCATAACAAACCTAAATTTAACAGGTTTCTTTGGACTGGTTCAATTTATCATGGTCCTCACTGATGCATCGTTGAAAATGAGGAGTTATGTTGCCAATTGCCCCTGTGTAGCTGTAGTGCAACGTTTATTCAAACAAACCAACCCAATTACGAAGCACCCTTATAGGGGGCAAACTCAAAAGAAGAATTTTGATTACTTTGTGATGAATGTGATTCTCCAGCACCCACACAACCTCAAATATCATGCACGCTAGATGGTGCTGTACTACTGCGTTTACCAGCTGTTTAGATAAATATCGTAGGATATAAATCGAATCACCTTGAGGTACCTTTTGGTGGAAACAGGTTGTTGTAAAATCTCCGCACATTCCCCTTGATCAATAATACTTCTCTCAATCAAGTTTAAAAACAACAAGTTATAAAAGAAGTGAGTATGGACATATTCAACATGTCAATAACTACTTTCAATTTTTTAAAAAAATTCTTTCAAATTAAAATAGAGTAAAAATAATGTCACCCCCACAAAAAGTCTTGATCTAGGTTTTTTTAAAAATGGCATCTCTAAACAGGAGAGATCCGGGCGCTGTACACACTTTTTGTTTTGTCCAACTCATCATAAGTAAGACAGAACTCAAAGAGAAAAGTCACTTCTTAAGTTTACATTGGCATTCCAATGACGGAGATTCAGTTAAGATAAGAGATTGAATGACCCAAGTCTTAAGATGGACTGCTCTAATATATGACGCGTCCAGGGAAAGAACCCCTTGATTGACTAGGAATCTTCTTGTATTCAGGTCAGCTTGGCAGACATTGGCGACAGAAAAACGGTGTCTTCCTTGGTTCTTCTTTCGTGTTATAAGCATGGGACTCGTATCTTGTGTGAATCACAGGAATGTTAAAAACCCGGGTTTTTTCATGAAAAACCCAACCCACTTGGGTTTTAGGTTTTTTTTCAGGGTTTTATGGGTTTTTTCAGTATTTTGGATGTGTTTTTCAGGATTTTGTGATTTATTTAGGGAAGTTTTAATTATTTATCTATACATTACAATTTTTAAAACTAACATAACATCTTGAGAGATAATCAGGAATGATGTAATTTAAATGAGAACAATTAAAAGTAATTACATATGGTTGTTAGATAAATGTATATTTAAATTTATAAATGTATTGTTTAACCAAGAACCAAGAATTGTTTATTTGTGTATGTGTAAAATTATATAATCTCTGGAATATTTTAAGGATAGAAATTTAAATTAGAATTTTATAAAAATGTAGTGGTTATATTCAATTGTTAAATAATTATTATAAATTTAAAAGTGTAAATGCATTTTAAATATTGAAGGTACAAAAATGTAAAAATATATTAAGAATAATACCAAAATATTAATTAAAAATGATATGAAATGTATATTTTTTGGATGTATAATAAGTTTTACTTTTTTAATTTTCAGTGAAGGCAATTTTAAGTTTAATTGCCCACTTGGGTTTTATGATGGGTTTTTCAAGTGGTTTTTTTTTTAAAAAATTAGAAATTTTTTTTAAAAAAACCCACCCGGGATTTTTTTGGGTCGGGTAAAATCATAACCCTGGTGAATCAGGTGAGAGAAGAATCAAGTGAGATACCGGTTTTCCTTGCACTAGTTGCCAAAGAGGCCTGATCCTGATACAGACTAATATCCTGGCAATGAAGGTTTTTTCCCACTCTTCATATGTGTTGCTTAATGTGTTCCACGAATCATATCTAAATCCTCCTTTCATTCCACAGTGCGAGAGCAGATCAAGGAGTTCAACAAGCTGTATGAAAAGTCCGAAAATGATCTCAAGGCTCTGCAGAGTGTGGGTCAGGTATGCGTGCTACTCCATGAAACATCTCATAGTTTAACATTGTTATTTAATATTTAAATAAAAGAAAACAGTTTTATGTGTGGGGAAAGACGCGTCATAAACCCAGTAAGTGACTAAGATGTTAAGATTAAAACCGGGATTTTTTTTTTGTAAAATCCCTATTTAGTAAAAGTTTTTTTCTGTGTTTAATATACATAACTATTCAGATATATTTAAACAAAAAGTTAAAGCTCTTTTTATTAATGTTACGTACTTGCAAATTAAAGCAACACTTATTTGTTTAACTGCATTTCAGATTGTTGGTGAAGTTTTAAAACAGTTAACTGAAGAAAAATGTAAGTTGATGAGTGTTTGAATCATTTAAGGAGTATAATTTTATTGTAACTTTGAAATTTATTTAAATTTCAACATGTGATCTCTATATACATATATATTCCTAATTTATTAGCATGTGCTAAACTAGCGCATGTACCGGTTGCATATTGTTTGGGGAGAGTAGAAACCAATAAATCTGATTTTGTAGGATTGTTTAAGGTGTAAATAAGCATATTGAATTTTTTCTTTTTAAATGCCACATGGAAAATTATTTAACTTGGAAAAATTAAGTAGTTATTTGGTGCATCTTAAAACATAAAGAAAAATTTGCCGTAAATTAGTAAATTACCGGTAAAAATAAGAGACTAAAATTAGCAATTTACTGTTAAACTGGTTTATTGGTATTCAAATTACTAGTAAGAATAAATTGCTAAATTTTAAATTTAAAAAATTGCAACACATTAAGTATTTATTTTTGTTTGTAAAAATAACTTGTTTGTGTATAATAAATAAAATGTGTTGATTATTCTTTATCGTGAATACATTTGGAAAGTTTTGTCCATCATTCACACTGTGTTTATAATCCGGAAAATCCTAAAAAACACTTTTTAATGTCATATTTTTGGCCTAAGGGCCTTTATAAGTCCCGTCTTAAAGTTTAATAACTTTTTAATTGTTGCTGTTAGCATATTATTTTATGTTAGGGTTTTCTAATCTTTATGATACCAAATACCTTTCGAGTTTTAAAACTTGCTGATTGTCACGATTTTGGTATTTTTTATTGATCTACCATTTATTGATTGTGTTTGTTATCTCTTGAATTTGAGGTACTGTACTCCTAAGATTACTCCTTAAAATTCCTAAATTTCTCTATTAAAAATTGAGTAGAAACGTTTTTTACATACATAATTAGTTGCTTTGTAGTGAAATGTATTCAATATCATTGCTCACTCTTTGGCTAGTTTAAACACATTCTTATTGTTGCTGGTTTTCTGCAGTCATTGTGAAGACGAGACAAAACTGAGAATAACTTATTTCTCTGTCATAAATAAATATATTGATTATTCTTTATTATGAATAAATATGTAATAATATCTATTTGAATATATTTGCAAATTTTCGTCCATCATTCACATAATTGGTTGTAGGGCTGGGGAGCCCAGTCGGTTAAGGCGTTCCCCTTGCATGCGGAAAGTCCCAGGTTCGGGCATCACCAAAATATAACTGCCGATCTATAAACGGTATGTGCAGCCAAAAATGTCGGATGAATAATTCCCCATGCAGAGGGAGTGCATGTTAAATATGCTCCACAGTCCCATAGCTGCTTACCATGTCGCCCTTAACGGTTACGTTGGGTGCCTACTCGGGTGTCGGCTCGTCAATTGACTGTGGTTCTAAATTACGGCCGCCATCGCCAATAGCCCTCGTGTAGCTCTAGTGTGATGATAATTCAAACTAACTTAACATTTCTTTATTATGAATAAATTCCGTCCATCATTCACATACTAGGTTGTTTTGTAGTGTTCCATATCTTCAGCTAGTTCAAACCCATTCTTGTTTCCTCAGTCATCGTGAAGGCGACCAATGGGCCTCGTTATGTGGTGGGGTGTCGCCGGCAGCTGGACAAAACCAAGCTCAAGTCCGGGACCAGGGTCGCTCTCGACATGACCACACTCACCATCATGAGGTGAAGACATACTCTATTGTTATAATAATATTTATGGCTATTGTTGTTTTAAATTTCCTTTTGTTTTAGCTGTTCAATATTCTTAATTAATTCTGCCTTTTGTTTAAATGCATTTCAAAATTAATATTTATTATTAATTTTTATGTTCACACTTGCACCATCAGGAGTTATAAATGGTTTATCTGCTCACTCACACCATCAGTATATGATGGTATATTATGGTATGGCTATTATATGGCAATAATAATGCTTCTTAATACAATTATTATTATTTTTTTTAAATGTCTTGGTTATATAATGGTTATGTATTATTATATGGCAATAATAATGCTGCTTAATATAATTATTTGTTTTTTTAAATGTCTTGGTTTTAGTTGAAATAAGTTTAAATTTGTTACAAAAATATTTATCCTTATTTATTGCTTTCAATTTCCTAATATAAAGCAATGAAAGGGTATTGCGATCGGGTTGAATATCTGAAATGGAGATTTTTGTTTCCATTCAGAAAAAATTGCAATTCTTTAAACTGAATCTCGCCCCCCTCAGGTACCTTCCTCGCGAAGTGGATCCCCTTGTGTACAACATGTCCCACGAAGATCCAGGCGACATCACCTACAACATGATCGGTGGGCTCGGGGAGCAGATACGAGAGCTCAGAGAGGTGCTTATCTTGAAAGCTATTCATCGTTGTTCTATGTCAAAACTGAAAAATTATGTCTAGTTAGGCTTTCCTACTTAGTGACTTCTCAAAGGCAACTTTTTCTAAAATCGGGATCAGTCAATGTTCTTTTTAAATCTGGTTAGACTTCATTTGATTATAAAGTAAAGTTAAATGGAATTAGGTTTAATCAAAAAGCTCAATCGCCAAAATAACTGCCGACCTATAAACGGCCTGTGCAGCCAAAAATGTCGGAGGAATTATACCCCGGTGCAGGTTAAAGCATGCTTCAAAGTCCCAACGCTGTGTATGATGTTGCGTTAAGGGCGACATCGTAAGGGTGTTGGGTGCCGACTCGGGTGTCGGCTCTTCAATTGACTGCGATTCTAAAATACAACTCCCATCGCCAATAGCCCTTGTGTAGCTCTAGTGCGATGGTAATTCAAACTAACCTAACCTCAATGTCTAATTGTATTTCCTAATCTTGTGTTTAGACAAGATGGCAAAATGTGAAAAATTCTTTTGTTTTGTTAATGAGATAGAAATTGGATTGCTTATACAAATATGTTTTAAATTTAGTGTTTGTCTCGAAATGATCTTACCATTTAATTGGATCATAGAATTTATTTTAAGAAAATTATTAAATTGTGTGTTGGAAAAGTTGACAATCCCTAAACATTCATTATCTTCAGTATCCCCATTTAGATTATTAATTCTGACTTAGAATCATTATAATTTAGATGTTTGTTTAAAAAAAAATATTTAATTAAGCATTATTTAATAAATAATCTACTTATAGTATGCATTAACTCCCATTATATTAGAAAAGCCTAAGCATTGGTGACATTCATGATACAAACTATGCACGAACTTATAATTTTATTTAAATACGAGCAGCATTTATTTATTTTTTAAGTATTTAAAATGTAACTGCCTATAAAAAAGCCAAATCATTTATTGCTATTATCACATTTTTCAATTTCAATATTTAGTTTGATAAACTTTTTCCATTTTTACAAAAATGAAATGCAATTATAAGGTGAAAAGAATTTAAAAAAAAAGTTACTAGGGTTTTTAGTTACGTTATTTGTCGTGCAAGTTTAAGCACTTCCCTTATTTTATATTAAAGTTCTTTTTTTCAACTTCTGATTTAATTTTCTTAATCAGAGACTTTAAATTTATAATTTCTGACACTTTTATTTAGTGATCAACGGATACAGTTTGGCGGAACGACCCCTCATTTGGCGATATCAGGCCTTTTAGCTCAGAAGTATACCAAGAAGAATTGTGGGTGAGAAACCACCTTCAGAGTTGAAGATATTTCTAACTGCCGTGACAGAAAGTCTGCCCTTTCTCATGTGGAAATAATGCCACTAACTTCCATTAGCAAAACTAGTACAGTCCTTTCTTCACCACTAGCGCTATACAGTGATGACTGTTTTCAGAAGCTGATCTCATCTCGAAAAAACGAACCGATTTACCAAGACGCAGAACTACTTTTGTTACACCATATTTAGTTCTTGCTTGAAACAATCTAATAGCTTTATTGCTATTAACATACTGTGATATCAATCATAATGATTAAAATACCTGTTGACTAAGGAAAAATAGTCAGTTAGTATTTGACAATACACATCAAAAATTTATTGGAAAAATTCAGTTTAAAGGCGAATAGTACTGCCGGATAGTTGTTATCGGCTACTGCACTATCGTCAATGGCCGGTAAGCGGATTCGTATGTTGGCCGATTCCGTTGCATCCCTACTTTTATTTGGTTTTTATAAATACGAGTGCTGAACGACCCCATTATATTTTTAAAAATCTAACTACTAAGAAGTGATACCATAAATATGTACACTCGGGTGAAAGCACATTTTATTCAAGTATTATGGCGACAGATTTCTTCAGCATTGACAAGTGATTGATGAATAAACATCCATTACATTAAAAAGAGTTGGGGGGCCTTTATAGTATAAACTCTCTCCGGAACATTTTGATGATGCCAGAAGTTCATTTCTTCATCTGAAAAGAAGATTTACTTCACCAGTCAACATTTTGACCCATTTGTTGGTGGTGCCTAGAAACCTAAAAGATTGCCTCATGTCAATTTTCATTCTTGATCTGAAAACTTTTTTTCTGAGGAAAAAATAACTTCCACTGTAATTCTGCAATACCTCCATTCACGTGTAAAAATGCTTTGGCAGAATCTGCACGTCGATAGGGAGGATCTTTCACAAGGAGCTCCTAATTCTGTTTTTGTGCCCACGGCAGGTTGAATCCGATATTTAGAATAAAAAGTTGTCTTTTTATGAGATAAAAGTAATTCCAATGTCATATTTGAGTTCTTCATGGACAGTTTTCAGAAATGCGGTTGTAGAAACTTTATGTCGTTATGTGTGTAAATCCACTCGCTAAGAACTTGTACTTGGTAGCACTCTTGTAAAACTGAATATATTCTTTAGAATGCAAAGTTTCTCTAAGACAAATGAACTTCCATTGACATCTCCCCATGCATAAGTTGGAAATACAAGAACTGAAACTGTCAAGAGCCATGAATCTTGAACACATTTTTTTATGTGATCAAAAACACTTCTAATATCCTCTTCAAAATTTCGATGGTTGGGAAAGCAGAAAATGTGTGTTGGCCCAAAGCACCGTATTACCATAATGAAAAATCTTTTGGGTAGGGTATAAAATATTTAGGAACGGGATCTTTGAAGAATGGGTGATTTGGTGCTTTCTTGGCCGATAATCTGTTATGTGGGCAGCTGTGAAGAAAGGCATGGACAATATCAAGCGCCGCTCTGCAGGTGTTCTTATCGACGTCAGGAAAAGTTTCTTTGAAACACTTTTTGAAGTTTCTTTTCTTGATGTTTTTTTGCAGTATGGGATAAGCAGTCTTTTTCCAATTTTTTCCTTGAACGTTTGATTTAGCAAGTGGGAATCGCATGAAAATTTCGAACATCATGACGCCAAATTCCCAGAGGTCGACGGCCTTGCCGTCCGGGATTTTGGCCTTGATTCCGTTTGAAACGGATGCCTCCGGTGGCCTGTAAAATCTTGGTGGGGCAAAGTTTTTGTTTATGAGGCCCTTGCTTTTGGCGACAAATCCGAAATCACATAACACAGCCCCGTGTTTTCCTATTAGAATGTTATCGCCCTTTATATCTAAGTGGCACATGCCCAAGTGATGTAGGTACGCGAGTCCACTCAGGGCCTCCAACATGTGTTGTTTTATTTCTTTGAATGGGGCTTTGTATATGACGTCCGTGAGCCTCACTTCTTGCTTGGGACTTATAAATATGTGATGTTCCCCAAACTGATGTTGTTCGATAAATGTTAGAATTTTGGGGTGTTGCAAGTTTGGCCAAAGATCTGTTTCCGAAACTGTGACTTGGCTTGATGGTACTACTTTGGCGGCCACTTCTTCTTTGGTAAGTTTATGGTATAGATGGTAAACCTGTCCGAATCCTCCTTCTCCCAATTTTCCTTTGAAAATATAATTGTTCTTGAGCGGGGAAAGAGTTTCAGGCCATATTGATCTTTCGTTAGGTCCAGGGGATGCAGGACTTACAAGACGATTTGGAGTGACTTCGGTCTCCCTATTTGTGATTTCTTTTATCTTGTTCGTCAGAACAAGATTAAAAAACTTGGTGAAAGAACTGCTTGGTGGCTTCTCAGAAGACAAGCTTTCAGATGGTTCTTTCATTTCCTTCTTCAGTTCTTCCGGAGTGCAGCAATTTGAAGAAACTCTTATTTCCGAGTCTTGATTGTTGCTGTTGACACGTTTAACCGGCTGAGGAATATTTGGCTCGGATGGATCTTTCAGTGCGTGTTCCACTTGTTTTATAATATCATCCACAAGTTGAATGATTTCTTGATTTGGCACTTCAGTGGCTTGATCATCCGTCAAAATAGATTGAAGTTGTTGAGGGGCAACCAGCATGACCAATTCCACTTGCTGGATAATAAATTCTAATGCTTCAATTATTTCAGGCCCTATTTTTGGTTCTTCTGCCATTTCAGTTGTTTTAGATTGGGTTGAGACATGTTTGATATCTTGGCAGTCGCCAGCACTTTCTTCATGAAATATTTTTTGGGGGCTTTGTACTTTATTTTCATTTGAAAGCTCTTTCACAATAGTTGGTTCATTCTATAACAAAAAAAGTTTTTTAAAAAATGCAAACCAAATAAAATTACAGTGATTCAATTAGAATCAAACCAAAATTTTAAAATTATATATATTGCAGATCGTAAAAGAATGAACTTTAAATATTTATTTTTATGTTATTCATTTAAAAAAAAGAAGGTTATTTTTTTAATACAGTGTTATGTCACTTATTAAGTTGTACTTTGAAGATTAAATACTTGTTTAGTGTTTATGATCTGGCGAAATGGTTGGTCATTTGAAGTTTTGCGTCCGCCTTTATTTATAGCGTAAAATGCAATATAAATATATTTTAATAAATTTATATCAGTAATGAATTTTTTCACTAATCCTTACTGAATTTCTTCGAGGAAAACTCTACATCCATAGTAACCATACTAATCTTATTAATTTTGCTTGTATATTCCATGTATTTTCTAGTAATGTGGGTTGTTTATTCAATATGCTTTACAAATAAATGAAATTAATTTAATTAATGCAAAGATTATATTGCAAACAATTACCATAATGACTAAATACCGTAAATCGTCAAAATATTTAATCTACCGTAAGTACAGTGTTACGTGTTCACACACAAATGTTTTTTTAACTTTCCATTATTTTTACTAAAAATAATTTCTAACTTTGAACGATAAATCTTCCCACATAATCAATAAAAAATAATGTAATCAATATCATGTTAAAAATATATGTGAAATAATTGAAAAACTTACCTTTGAACTTTTATTTTTGTTACCACTTCGACGAAAGAATTTACTGAAAAATACAAAATTTGATATTAAAACCAGAAATTTTGTTATCACTATAATTTTTATAATATTTTTTAAAGTATTGTAAGATTAACTTTCGAATTGAAAAAGTAGATAATAATAAAAATTTAAATTTCGGAACCCTAAGCAATATAAATAATCTTTCTAAGTAATATTATAAATAATAAAGGGATAATACTGACATTCGAGTAAAGAAGGGGTTTAGTGTGTGTGGTTTTGGAAGTGTGTAAAACTTTTTTTTGTATGATTTGCTCACAAATCTGTCTTAATGCCTGTGATCGGCCGAGCATTACTAATTCACTCTCAATCACTTTGGTATCTTATTTTATGTACTTACTCAAAACTTACTTTACTAAAAAAGTTAGTTTTCAAGTTTTGGGACGATTCATATTATGAGCAAAAATGACCGTTTTAAATGGCAAACATGCTTCGATAATGAATATATATAAGATATAGTATTTTCGTTAAAATATTTTTCATTAAAATAGAAAAAATATGCATTGTAACCAATTTTTTTTAATAGAAATTTCTATGGTTTTGATATAAGCAATTTTGTGTTTAAATTATAGTAACACTATTAAATATTGTCAATATAATTCGAATAACTCTCAGAATGATCTTCTACCAAACCTAACACCACATTTTGACAAAGAAATGATTGTATGTTAAATAATTTTGAATCTTTATTAATTTTTTCGTACTAAAATAAGTCTGCATAAGTAAACAATAACTATTTTTAAAAATAATATATAAATTTAATAATGTGCTTACTTTATTCTTCTAAAAAATTTCCTGATGCTTTCCATTTTGTATCAATGGGTCCCAACAGTTTTTAAAGTCGAATAGTTGGAAGAAGTTTTTAAAACGCTGTTTGAGGTTATTTAAACAGGTTTAAAAATATTATTCAAGGATTAAAAAAGCTTGAACAACACCTTGAAGAACTTTAAATGTTTCGACAAGGTTTTAAATGTTTTCAAGAATAAAAACTAAGATTTTTATAGCAGTTTACTTCATAAAATCTCTTCACCTACTACGAAATCTAATTGTTGAAAATCACTAACGTGATCTTTGTTTAAGCATAACATTGTTACCAAATAGCTGTAACAAAGTTTCCTTGCTATACTTTTAATAAACAAGAAAAAGTATTGTTCAGATGACAGGCATTGTTGTAAATTACATGGTGTGTTTGCAATGGTTAATTTTTCTCTGATAAAAAATTATTTTTTATTGAAATTTTTATTTTTCGTGGTAAATACACTGTTTTACGATTAATTTATTTTTTCAAATTACTATTTATGTAAAAGAATTAGTTTTTATTTTACATAACCAACATATTTAATTGAATGTATTATTTTTTAAATAAAAATTAAGCGAATAAATAGTTAAAAATCAATTAATTATCTAATGTTTTTATTGAAAATTTAAATCCTCAAATAATTTAAATCGCCCAAATCGTTGTACTACATAAATTAAATTATAAGCTCCAAATATTAAATGTAATTACTAAAAGATATTAGTGTAAAGGTAAATTTAACATTTGTTTGACTTGTGAAAATTTAAATATTAAAAATATTCTAATTGCACGAAAAATTTAATTTTTAAGAAATTGCTGTATTGAAACAAGTATAGTCAAACTATTTCCGAAAAGTAAAAAAAAAAAAAAAATTGATTTACACAAATTTCTGAAGATGCAAACATATATACGAGGAAAACTAATGACTGTTTATCTTGACAAATCACATACTAGTAATTTGTAGAAACTAACTTATAAATTTCATACGACCTATTTAAAAGTTAAAATGAAATTAGGATTTAATAATAATGGTGGTATATATATTCATTTTAATTACTTCCTTATAACTTGAATTTGATAAAAGATAAATTTATTCATTTAAGCTATAAATTGAATTTTTAAAAATTCAATTGGAATTTAAAAATAATTTGAGCCATGTTAAGCTGCATTTTTCAAGTATTTATTTTCTGAAATATGTTCTTAAAAGTGTTAAAAAATAAAAATTATCTAAATAAATTTCTATGAATATTTTTCAACTATACTTTTCTTTTTGTTTGTAAGGGGCTGGGGAGCCCAGTTTGTCAAGGCGTTGCATGCAGAAGGTCTCAGGCTCGGGTCTTTGCCTCGCCAATATAACTGCAGACCTATAAACGGCCTGTGCAGCCGAAAATGTCTGACAGACAATACTCTGTGTAGAGGGAGTGCATGCTAAATATTCTACAAAGTCACAATGCTGTGTACGATGTTGCCCTTAACGGTTGCGTTGGGTGCCTATTCAGGTGTCAGCTTGTCACTTGAATGTGGTTTGAAATTATGGCGCCCATCACCAATAGCTCTCGTGAAGCTGCAGTGCGATGATAATTCAAACTAAACTCTTTGTTAAGCAACCATAATATTAAAATTAGTATAATAGCAACCATAGTATTTTTTTCTTTAAACAAAAGTTATTATACCTAAATAAAAAACCAATGAACTGTGGCTACCATATAGTATTAAAGTTTTTCTTTGTACTAGCATGTGTTGAATGTGTCCTCCTTTCCAGGTGATTAATTCTGACTTAAAATCATTATAATTGAGATGTTTGTTACAAATTATTCTGTATGTTAATATTCATAAATAAATAATTAACTGTAGCTTAAATTATTTGTTTGTTACAAGCATGTTCCCTTCCTTCCAGGTGATTGAGCTGCCCCTGTTGAACCCTGAGCTGTTCCAGCGTGTGGGCATCACCCCCCCTAAAGGCTGCCTGCTGTACGGACCCCCAGGGACAGGGAAAACCCTGCTGGCCAGGGCGGTCGCAAGCCAGATCGAGGCCAACTTCCTCAAGGTGAGAAGGGACTTTATTAGCCTACTTTTCTTTTTTTAATTCGAAAGAATTAAAAAAATGAAAAAGTAGGTATTGACATGCGGTCGATGTCCGTCCGTACCCCCCCTTCCAAAATCGGTTCTATCCATCGGATCTTAAAAATTCTTTTTTTGTTAGAAAGCTATGACCTCAGATACACAACTTTCATACTTTTTGTCCGTCTGTTTGTACGTCCGGACGGACATAAATCTACTATCTGTCGGCGAATTTCCCATTGAATTAGCATTGAAATTCAATTTTGAGTCATTTAAATCACTGTTGCCAAATCAACAATGACATAAGAAACTTTATTTATTGAAACATATTTGAAGCAAAATAATATTTTCATGAATCAGTTTGGAATGACATCATAAAATGTAGCACAATTTGATTCTTTGACTGTTAAGCGGCAAGGCATATTTTTGCATACAATTATGCTTAGTTTTAATTTACATTTCTTATTTTTTTTAATGCAGTTTGGAGTAGTTTCATTACTTTTGTTATTAATAAATATTTAATCATTTTTGAACTACAAATAAATCGAGCAGACGAGAAATAATATTAAGTTAATTTGCAAAAAAATATTAAGGAAAATAGTTGATTTTGGCTTTTAGAAGTTTAAATTATAGCTGGATGCTGTGTTTCGATTTTTTTTTTATTGTGTATAAATCTAGAGTAGAAACGGTTGTTGATGATATTTACTGTTAGGAACCTAGTTTTTTCCCGATTAGAACTCCAGTAAGTATTTAAGTAACAGGAAAGTAGGCTATTTTAGTTCTTTATGAACTTCTTGTTTTAATTTGCTTTTTTAAACACTTTAAATTAACTTTGAAAGTATTTCCAATCATCTGAAAAAGAAAATTAAATTTCATCCGAACTATATCAGAAATTTGCCACTTTTATCTTTAAACTGTTCTCAAATTTTTAATTGTTGCCACACAATTGTTTTCTGTTAAAAGTAGTATTTTCTTTTATTTTCTACATTATGTAATATTTTTTTTGTCCCATTTAAATTATAACATTTTATTCTTTTTACTTATATCCATAAGCCTTAAGTTAAAATCTAAATGGTAATAAAGATTGAATTTAAAATATATATTTGTGTGAAAATTTTTTATTATTTAGGGTAATTATTTAAATTTTTGAAACCATTTCAGAATGTTAAAGGAATTTTGGGGGTAATTAACAAAATATTTTCAAAATCTCACTAGTTTTTTTAGATGCAATGAAAATACATCTAAAAAACTACAATATTTATTTGAACTTGGTGGTGACTAATTCAGCTTTCTAATACACAGATTCAAATTTTCATAAAAGTATTAAGCCTATTTACAAAACTATAAACTAGTTGTGGGAATTTTTCATTGCTTTACTAATCTAATTTTATTATTCAAACTTAATTTTAAGGATTTTTTTTTCATTTACATTCATTTTGAAGTAATCGTTATTTTTAATACCGGATATGGTATTAAAATTATTATTACCGATTATGGTTATTAAGTTTTAAATTCTTTTTAATGCTGCAAAAAAATATGTGTTTATAGTGTGGGTTTTGAGTTGTGAGTATAAAAATGTTTTTAATTTCATATTCAGATGCGTTTTGCTAATTTTACATTCAGACAACATATTTTATTTTGGATATTTATTGCTGTTTAATTAAAACATTTAAAATGTTAGTAGAAAAAACTCTTGTAAATTAAAGATTTTCTTTTAAAGAGTGGCCATAACATTGATATTTTTTAAATAAAATTTTTAAACTGTCAATTATTTAGAAAAATATTTATAATTATACATTGGAGTAATATAGGATATTGATTTTGATTCATGATATTTTAATACTTAGCGTGGAAACATCTAATCATTGTAATCTAGTAATGTAAAAAGAATTGTAAATATTAATAGTAAACTATTACTTAAAATAAAAATTACTTTCAGTAATTTAATCTATAACTATTGTCTCATTTTCCTTATTTTGACTGTGGCTTTAAATTATGTCGTCTGTCGCCACTAGCCCGCATGTAGCTCTAATGCGAAAATAATTGAACCTAAAAGACACTCTCTATCATGGTTCAGTGGAAATGTTTCAGATGATGTAACACTCTGGTTTTAATTTTTCTCTGTACTGCGATTTCATTGGTTGCTTCAGTTTCACTCTAAAAAATACTGATATGGATGAAAAGAAACTTTTATTTCTATGCAAGCTTTCTTTAACACATGTTTTGAACAACCAACAGCAAGAAGTTGGCATTTAAAAAAAAGGAAAATATTCTTAGAAAACTCATTTTTGAATACCAAAACAAAAGTAATTCCAGGCAACGAATGAAAACTAACCATTGGAGCTGTTGCCCTCCACGAAATGAAACAAGCTTGTTGAAATATCGAATGAAATATAAACAATAGTTTGAGTTTAAAAGTATGTGGTTAGGTAAGCTGTGTTGTTCTCATCAGGTGGTGTCCAGTGCTATTGTGGACAAGTACATTGGTGAGAGCGCCCGGCTCATCCGTGAGATGTTCAACTACGCCCGCGACCACCAGCCCTGCGTCATCTTCATGGACGAGATTGATGCCATCGGTCAGTCTGGTTTCTTTTTAATGTAAATTAGATTTAAAGAAAAGTTTGGCATTGAACCACTTTCTGTTTATTCAATGTCTTTAAGGTATCCATATACCTTAGAAAACGGAAAAATTGATCAAAATATGTGTTCTGATACTTTTGCACTAAAATATTATCTGATTTTTTATCTTTCAAATGGTACAAGAAGATTTCTTATACTGTAAATAGTTTTTAATTTACAGGCAGTCTTTTAAGGAAATTCTACTGTCATCAATCTTACAATGAAATCCTTGAAATCATTTTCTGAAGAACGATTTTTTTCATTATATGCTTGTACTCCGAGCAAGATATTTCAAATTAATATGCTTCGATTTAAAAAATTTAAAGGGCATTTTAAAGAGTTAAAAAGTATGGCCACATGCCCTGATTCTATAACAATTGTAAAGAATATTAAATTTTTTACAGACTTTTAAAAAATAAAATTATTAAAAAAATCATATTTTAAAGCTATAGACATTTCAAACTATTATAATTAAATAACTACTTTGCTTAGAGATTAGATTTTATATAATCACATGCCTGAATATTTGTTTTCTTTTCTGCAAAAAATATGTAAAACAAGTTATTAGGAATGTCGTAAAGTTGCACACAATATGGCCCTCTTAAATTAATTAATTGCTAATTAATTTATTAATTAATATATTTTTTATTGCAGTAAAGTATTCTTATGTTAGTTTTTGTGTGCCTGATCTTCTCACAAAGTTCAAAAAGTCTATCTCAAAAATTAAAGAAAAAGTTGTCTAAGGTATATGGATACCTTAGATCAAAATTGTGAATTGATATAGATCCCCGTTTAATAGCACTTACCTTTTTGAATGATTAAATTTAAATGAAATATCGTAAACCTGCTTTCCTCTTTTAAACTCTGTTTTTAATATGTAGTTTGTCCAAATTATTTGGAGCTTCAGAATTACATCTGCCTAAACCACTCTCACATGAATCAACTCTTTGAATATTGTTTTATAAATTTAACTTTGGTGTAACATATTTTGTAAAAATTTTTTAATTTGATGAATTTCAGTTCTTCTATATATATATATATATATATATATATATATATATATATATATATATATATATATATATATATATATATATATATATATATATATATATATATATATATATATATATATATATATATATATATATATATATATATATATATATAATTTTCTCTATGCCTAAAATCTAACTTAAAATTTTTTGCTATAATTCACCACACGTTTTCTTATTTTTTAATTTAAAACGGTAAATGCCAGTAAATTGATTGCAAAGCAGAACTCAATTGGTTATAACAATTTAATTTAACTATAAAAATTCTTCTTTTATTACCTAACTAAAGTGATATTTTTCATACAATAAGTTTTAAAGAGTCAAGTTGTATAACTATTGTTTCTTATTATTAAGAAAATTGTAAAAGTTTCTGCTTACAAGTTTCTCATAATATTTTGTAATCTTAATAATTAATTTCTATTGCTAATCGACTATATAATTGAACTTGCTTTTTTAGGAGGACGTCGATTTTCTGAAGGTACTTCTGCTGACAGAGAAATTCAAAGAACATTGATGGAAGTAAGAATTTTAAAATTATTTTGTTTGACAGTCACACATAAGGTGTGTTGTATGAAGGTCAATTTTGAAATCATAAATGCAATACTCAATTTGTTTAAAGTGCACTGGATATCGTATTTTTGTAAATTCAGCTAACTAAAGTAATTAAATATTCATGGTTTATGTATAAAAGCTCAGTAATATAATAAATATATGCTTAAGAATAATTAAATTTATGTATTCCCCTCTTTTAGTTTAGTTATATCCAGGGTTTCCTCGCATAGGAAAAGTCATGAATAGGTATGACAAACTCATGACATTAGGTAAATTTTGTGTTAAAAAGCCATGAATTTGAGCCAAAAACGACCAAAAGTCATGAAAAACGGTATATTTGTATGACACATCTTTTTGAATATATGCATCAAAGTTGAATTAATACTTTAATTTCACTTCATCAAAGTGGAAATCTTTTGAGAACGACCCACTAAATGTTGTCCTTTATCTAGCAGTCTCTCCATTAAAGATGTTGGTCTGTTTTTACTCTGTCTCGAAAGCGGAAGTTGCAAAATGAGTTTTCTGGCCACAAGGTGCCACTGTGTGTCATGTCAGCTTACGAGCTGAATTACGAGGCATGTTTTTTAAGTAAGTACCGTTATGCCACACAGCGTCCGCAGCGCTGCGATCGGCGTTCTGTGCATGCGCACTGGGTAACTACATCTCTTGCCTACGCACTGACGCTATTACAGTCTGATTTGTCATTGTTTCCGTTGTCTACTGAGTATTAAAGATGCCTCCGATAATCGTGAGTCCCGCCGACTGTGAAGTACGCTCTGTTATAAGATTTCTTAGTTCTAAAGGCCTAAAATCGATCGATATTCATCGTGAGATCTGTGCAGTTTACGGACAAAACATTATGAGTGATGGAATGGTAAGAAAGTCGGGTGAGATCCTTTAAAGATGGCCGCACAAATGTGCATGATGAACAACGAAGTGGGCGTCCTTCGGTCATTAATGAAATTTTGGTGCAGCAAGTGGACAATAAGGCAAGAGAAAACAGACGCTTTACAATTTCCTCTTTGTCTGATGACTTTCCTAATGTTTCTCGCAGTGTTTTGTATGGCATTGTGACCGAGCAATTGAATTATCGAAAATTGTGCTCACGTTGGGTACCGAAAATGTTGACGGATGTGCACAAAACCAAACGTCTAGGCAGTGCAATGACTTTCCTTGAACGGTACCACAACGTCGGTGATGATTTCTTAAGCCAAGTTGTTACGGGCGATGAAACATGGGTGGCCTATGTTACCCCTGAATCAAAGCAACAGTCCATGGAATGGCGGCATTCGGATTCGCCTAAACGAGTGAAGTTTAAGCAAACAATTTCTGCCCGGAAAATCATGTGCACAGTTTTTTGGGACAGAAAAAGAGTATTGCTTGTGGATTTTGTGCCTCGTAATGAGACAATCAATGCAGCAGCTTATTGTGAGACATTAAACAATCTGCGCCGTTCAATCCAGAACAAAAGACGTGGCAAGTTGAGCAAGGGCATCGTTTTGCTGCATGACAATGCCCGTCCGCATGTGGCTAATCGAACCAAAGATCTCATCACATCTTTTAAATGGGAAACTCTAGATCATCCTCCGTACAGCCCAGATCTGGCGCCCAGTGACTACCATCTGTTTCTGCACTTGAAGAAACACCTGGGCGGTCAGCGTCTTCAAGACGATGACGAAGTCAAAACAGTCGTGATGCAGTGGTTAACAAGTCAGGCGGCAGACTTCTATGAGGAGGGTATTCAGAAACTGGTACAACAGTATGACAAGTGCCTCAACATTGGAGGAAATTATGTAGAAAAGTAGATTAAGGTACAGCTTTCATGTAAAAATAAAATTATTGAGATATCTTTTCACGTTTTTTTTCAAATTTAAAAACGGTACTTACTTAAAAAACACGCCTCGTATATATATAATTTTTTTCATGTTGCTTTTTGGTGCTGGTCAATAAACATAAAACTCCCATTCTTATATTATACAAACATGGGAGGTTGATCAGCTTCTCATTGAAATCCAATGAGAAGATGCAACCCATATGAAAGATATATTATACTTCTGTTGTTATTGTGTCCGTGTAAAGCTATTTCTATATAGGGCCAAAAGCGTGGATGATAATAAATATAGAAATAGAAAAATAGAAGATAAATATAGAATAAATATATATACCCAAAAATAGAGGCAGCAATTGCTTGGCAGTCAATTGAATGGCGTTCGTTGGGTTCCTGAACAATTTCTGCAAGAGGAGTAGGATCCTGAGGTGTTATCTGGAGATATTTTCTTCATGCCCTTAAAATGGCCTGTACGGAGTCTTGCTCTAACAGATGATAGGGCAATTTAGATCAGGAATGAAGGGCTTCATTATAACCTGGCTTCTTTTGGTGTAGCTGCTGAACCAGATGGACGGTTTCGACGCCCTGGGGCAAGTCAAGATCATCATGGCCACCAACCGCCCCGACACCCTCGACCCCGCACTGCTCAGGCCGGGGAGGCTCGACAGGAAGATCGGTAATCAACCCTTTTTCTGTTGTTTTTTTCCGGTTGCCTGGCTTGCTTTGATTAGGCTGACGGTATGTTTATCCTAATAAAGGGGGAACCATTTAAGAGATGCAGTTATGTAAACCTGTCTAGAGACTTATAAGTAACAGGTTATAAAGTCATAACTTTGTGGACTGGCCATTATCATCTTTCAAAATTCAAAGTAATGGTCGATTGATTGGGGAACCATGTCTGTCATGAACTAGAAAAAAAATACCCTACTGCGCGAACTAGAATACAAGGCAGGAAGATTTGGTTGACCGATCCGTCCTAAACTATAAAAATAACAGACACTACTACAATTTCCCTACATTCTAGCAAATACTTCGAGGTGTGGAATTAAAACTGTACTATAAAATAAATGAGATGTTACTGCGGATTTATGCTAATTAACTGGCCAATATTTCAAGATATCATCTTAACGTGTCCTGACAAAAAATCCATTACAATCTCATTTTAGCCGATAAATATAGCATTTAGATTAAATTTTTTTTTAATCAAAAACATCAGCATTTAGATGTTTTTCAAAGTCAATGACTAATTTTTTAAACAATCAGTGTTAATGCAACAGTTGAGCCCCTTCCTGGGTTCATGCTCACTTTTCTTTCATGGCCTATTTTCGATACGCTGAAGCAAAGTCCTGGTTTCTCTTTAAAGAAAGTGGGAGGAAAAGGATTCAAAGCCTACCAGCTTTATCTTTGTCCTTTAAATCAGATGAAGAGCGAAACATTTAAAAAAAACCAAAGCTTATAACCCATCTAGGAACTGTCAGATTTTTAGCGGCACACATTTTTAAAAATTATAATTAAAATTCAAAGTACTGGGGAGTCAATCAAATTATTTAATACAAAAATATAATTTAAAAGAATATTTTTACAGAAATTATTAAAATTTATTTTTAACATGCATTGAAAATAATTTTTCACTTTCTGCTAGTTTACTTATTTCTCAGAGAGTCTATAAATCTATAACTTTTTTAACCAAAAACAAACTATAACAAATGTCATAGTATAGTAATTAAAAGTGTTTTTTAGTTACATTTGTTTGCAGTATTAGGAATGTTTAAAAGCATTGTAGCAATTTCATAGACTTTTTTAAAAAAGCTTTTTGTTTTTAGAAATTCCCCTTCCAAATGAACAAGCAAGATTAGAAATCTGCAAAATTCATGCAGGGCCCATCACAAAACATGGAGAAATCGGTATGTGTATCTTAAGAATGAAGCTGTTTAAAGACATTTTTTTTACCGTATAACTTTAATTTAATTATTACTTTTATTTCTTATTTTATTACTTTTAATAGTTTTTTATTTTGCAAGTATGCACAAAATAGTTTTGGACGATTTGCAATTGTTTGTTTCAATAATTTATTTTCATGACATCATTAGTTTTAAGAGCATAATTACTGTGCATAACTAAAAAATATTCATGAAAAATATTACTGTCGAAAAATATTTTAACCATTATTTGTTAATTTATCTTACTGCTGTTACTCTTGGGCAAGATTTTTTCATGAGAAATGTATAAGAACTTAAATAGTAGTTGTAATTTTGTAAACTCAAATTAAGGGTTTTTTTTTTTAGTAAAATGAATCGAATATGCTTTATGTGATTCCTAAAAGGAAAAGCACATGTTTCTTCGCATCAATTGACACCCTTAAGTAGTTTATTATTTTGTTAATGGGTAAATTGGTGTTCTGAGTTACTAAATGCATGTGCCCACTGATGTACTTTCCAGATTGGGAAGCTGTGGTGAAACTTTCTGATGGTTTCAACGGTGCTGATCTGAGAAATGTGTGCACTGAAGCAGGTATATATATATATATTTTTTTGTCGCAACTTTTTGAACTATTTTGCTTTTTTTTGTGTGAAATATTTCAAATATGTAGCAAAATTTAAATGTTAAACTTGCATGCTTCTTCTTAGTAACATCTTTTTAATGATTAAAGTTCCTTCTCTTTGTGTGCTTTTGCTGATTAATATTTAAAAAAAAATAATTAAAAATTAAACTAAATAACAAATGAAAAGAAATGAAGTGGCAAAATTGCTCCTAAAATATCAGCATGCATTTAGTGCTTTATTTATTTTACTTTTGAAAATTAAAGTCTCTTTTGTATTTAAGTATAGTATATGTATGCGAGCCATACCATTAATGCCTATTTGCATATTCTTAAATTTCATTTAAAGTCAACTTTTTTTGTAACTTTTTATTTATCATAGGAAATAATGTATTAATTTATATTTTAAAATTAAGTTAGCATGTCAAATGCTATTTACGCTCATCTCTATATATATGACTGTTAGAGGGTTTAAATATTGTTAGATATGAAAAATTTAATTAAAATATTCAGTAAGCAGCTTGTGTAAGTACCACAATTATTTTATAAATATTATATAAGCATTTCATTATAGTGTAGCTGCATTTTCTCTAAAAATGTTACAATATGAGTATCGTCTTCTAGATTTTGAATTTTCGTTAATCAATGCGACCTAATTTACAAGTGTAAAATAAAAACAGTTCCCATTTAGATGCATTTTAACAATTGCCATTATGAAACCAATTAAATGTAATTAGAAACATAATTGTAATTTACCAATTCAATGGAGCATCCCTTTTCTCTGTTTTCTGTCTAAAATGTTTTGAAATTGTATTGTCTTTTTTTTTTAAAACTCCAGTAGTGCTGATATAGTAATATTCAATCTTCTCTTTCCCAGGAATGTTTGCCATCCGAGCCGATCGAGAATTTGTGGTTGAGGAAGACTTCATGAAGGCCGTGCGTAAGGTGGCCGACAACAAAAAACTCGAATCTAAGTTGGACTATAAGCCTGTGTAATTTTGTATTTTCTGAAATGCGTGTCTTTAAAATAAATGTATTTACAAATAAAACAAAGGGTTAGTAATAGTTACTATTTTTATAACTAAGTCCACATATTATTTCAACATCACAAGGACACATATTTTGATGTTTCATTCTAATAAACATTTAGAATAAAAATTTTAATTTTTATACTTTTAAACATATAACAAATTATTTGCTTATATTATTTACTATTGTAATGCAGTAAAATTATTAGGAACAAGACATTCATAGGCACATCATAAATTATATAAAACCAAGTTAAACAAGAGTTATGCATTTTTATTTCAAAAATTTGAAACTAAATCACTTTTTTGTTCTAATCATTTATTCTTTATGCATAATAATATTTTAAAATATAGCCCAAGTGTTAAACTTAATTTAATCGTTTTTACAATGAGGAAGTTGCATGAATTTCAAATTCATTGGCAGACAATAGCCCTTTTAAAAACACGTCGAATGCTACTTTTCACACTAGTAAAAAAGTTATTAAATTAGTCAGTAATTGAGTTTTAAGTAGGGGATACGTCACTTCCGGTAAAAACACTCGCAAACCTCTTGCAGTGCGTAATGACGTCAGGCTTGGCTTTTTTGTCCATTGGCGTGCAATTTCTAACCAACTTCTGTGCGATACAGCTGTTAAAAATACAAAATGTGTTTTGAATGATCCCATATAGGAATAGGATTATTTACAATAAGTGGTTTTTCTAAGTTCCAGTTATTCTCATCAGACTTGGTAGATCTACGAAGATTTCGATTGATCCAACAATCGACTAGGTCTGAAGTGTCAACAGCGCGCTCTTGTACGATTTAAATTCAACAACCAAGCAAGAAACAAGCTGTTCTAATTTATTATCAGAAGCTGGTTTAGTGAGCAGTCTGTTCTTTTAAATAGAACGTTTTGAAAAACGTTGCATGTTTATTTTAATTATGACCATGCTAACCGTAGCGCCATTTTTAGAAAAAATCGCCAAATGGTGTGTTGTTACGTCAGACGCCGTTTTCGGTCACGTGAGTTTCATGGAATTTTAATAGGCATATTTCGAGTAAAACTAATAATTTTTGATGATTTTTAAACTGATATTTAGAATCTGTAGCTTCTAATGTTCCAGAAAATGGTATAAGTACGAAATTTTGGGTAGGATGCAAGTTCCTCATTGGTAGTTTTTTTTAAACTTTTGTTAATGCTAAAAATATATCTTAGTCACTTTTCAATAAACTGTATAAACATAACATTAAAAACTTGTTTTGTGCCATACTTTAAATCTTACTTGTAAAAAATTAAATTATCAACCATCATTCACAAGAAAAAAAATTACTAGACACGTACATATGTTTTATATGTTACTCTGAACTATTGCATATATTTTGCAAGAAAGAAAAAAATCATGCAAATTCTTCTAAATTCGTATGAAACTTTCAGATATTATTAAGAAAACTTTTAAATAAAAATATATTGATTGAACAACAAGATATTTAAGTTTTAATACATTTGTTAAGATTAATTACAGATTCATTTTGATGCAGTTTCACTATATGGTTTTAGAAATTAAATGGACATATTTTCTGAATGCTATTCTCCCTAAAACTGCAAGAGGGAATGTTTTTAAAACACCCCATCACAGAATCCTCCTACTTTCCATCCAAAAAACAGGCCTGGCTACTCTGAATGGAGCTGGGTTCTCAGTAGTTCAATCTGTTTTTTTTTTACGCTTGAAGTGTCCGGATGGTCCTTGCCCCAAACGTCCTGCATTTCTATGAGAAATGGCCTCAAACATCGTCAAAGCAGACTCCCGCTGTCCCGGATCCACAAGAACCAAAGCGATCTTGCTCTGGATGGTCAACAAGCTCGGGTGATCGGGGCCCAGCCTCAGGGACAGATACGCCTCTTCGTACTGCTGTTTCGCTTCGGGGTACTTTTTTTTGTGGGAATACACCATCGCTATGTTACATAGCGTCGTGAGTGCGGCCTTACTGTCAGGACCCATGCACCTTGCTTTTGCAGTGCTTTGTCATAGTTTCCCATTTTGAGATGCTTTCGGCAATAGTCGATTGGGTGCTCAGAGTGTATCTGTGTTCGTCTCCATATTTGTCTTCTTGCAGTTTGTACACCTTGGAGTAGACAGACAGGGCTCGTTCGCCCTTGTGAAAATGTGCACAGCCTATCAGACGTTGAACTTCTAGAAGGCGTGGATGATCGCTGCCTAATTTTTGGTGTGCTTCTAAAATCTCACTGAAAATGGCCAAGGCCTCGTCATATTTCCCCAAGTCCTTCAATACGCTACCGATACACTGATATGTTAACAGAAAAGATGGAAAGATTGTTTTATCACAAAATATTTAGAAAATCAATTGCATTTGGCGTGGTGTGCCTTGTTTCGTTGGAGAGCCAAACTTCTATTTCAACCCATGTTTAAGTTGTTGTTTTCCAAATCTTCTTCCTTTAATCAACTTCCAAAGCGCCTCTTGAATCTCTTTACTTTCTTCACTATTCTCTGGTTAAGTATGAAGCAAGCAGTGAAACAATTTCAAAATGTTCTTGTGCTTTAAGAGATGTTCTTCGATGCAGGAAATAAAACTTTCAATCCAGGGGATGAATACGTTAATTGTATAAAATTGTTCTCTGCTTTCGGCTGAGACATTGCTTCTGTGTGTCTGCCTCCCAACAATCCTTGGAACACTAATTGTAGTTTCATTCAATTCGGCTATTTTTTGTGCCTCTTGAAACAAGACTGAAAACTCTTCAACTTTTTCTCTGAGTGAATAGGAATGCAGCTATTTATTTCTTAGTTGTAGTGAAATGTAACTCCCGAAACCAGTAGTCAGTGTGTGATGTGTTCACTATTGGCTGATTTTAAAACATAATGCAATTTTTTCTTTGGGGGGGGGGGGGGGGGGCTACAGCTCCTTTATCCCCCCCCTCTTCCCCCGTGGGTGCGTGCCTGGAAATTGCCAAAGTGGTCAACGCCTTCTTTATAAATTTCAGTCAGCAATTTTGCAGCTTGTTCGTAAATACCACTTTAATAAAAGTCAGAAGCTTGCTGATAATCTGCGTGTCCAGTTCCATGATTTAGAATATTGTCTGTGTCTCAAACTATCTTCGCATTTTTTCCCCCAACAAGTTTCTCCTTTCCTTGTCCATTAAAATAAAAGTAAATACTTTTTGGGGGGATGTCTCTTCACTGCCAAAAGAGCTTTAACACAGCTGTATATGCTTGTAACTTAAAACCAATGATTTTATTTTAAAAGAAAGAGAGAAATTTTGTGCTCTTCTATTAAATCATCTTTCTATAAGTAAATCAGGATAATTTGTGCCATGATGTAGTTTTTTTCAGCAATCTATAATTTGAAAATCTGAAGTGAAACGAAAAGATAATTTTAGAATGGAATGAATGACAAATCATTTGCGGTAATTGTAACTGGAAAATAATGCTGAACGTCTAGGTTCGTTATTGATTGCCATCTCTTATTGGTCAAAGGGGTAGGTTACCATTAGTTGGGCAAGATATTTTGGTAGCCAAAGAAGCCAAGGTTATTTTTAAATGTACTAATCCGGCATTTTTTGTCAACAATTTTCGGAAATTGAACATGTGTTCCGTTCCGGATGTATATCCAAGCCAGTTTTCTGCTTCTGAAAATGGAACAAATACATAAAACCTTCAAACTAAAATTTTATACTTTACGAGTTAAAGTTGCCAAAATAGTGATATTTAGCGAATCTGGTAACCTGCGCATTTGGTGAACACGTGACGTGTCAACTTTCACAAATAGGAGAATCCGGCCGCTCGTGCTCCTAGACTTTCGTAAAACATTGTTGTTTTTCTTATACATCAGTTATCCATAAATATCAGTTTTTATTTTATATTTATTTACTCAAGCTTATATACTATAAACTTTATAATTTCATTTAAAATGGAAAGTAATGTAAATGACGTTGTTCATGCTTACCAAGGTTTGTTGCAAGAATGGACGAAGAAGCCACCGAATTTGGATAAGTGCGGACAAATTCTAGAGAAATTGAAAGTAATACTTTTCTGTTTTCGTTTTTAATTTAAAAATAAAATTATTTGAAAATACAAAGCTTGCAATTCTTTTATCAGAGTATTTAACCTTTATTTTTCTTTCATTAATGCAAATGAGTTGTGTATTAAGAATAGATTTCACGCATAAGTGAGGTCAAAAATGATTGAAAATTGTATCCTTACTATACCATGTTTCTGTGATGACTAATTCTCCCATTCTTATTCAGCAATAAGTAGTTTTCTTTTCAACGACAATAGCTTCAATTATTAATTAATCTATGTAATAGTCTATTATAATATTTTACTGTTTAGCTAATGGGCAATTCTTAATGGTAAATAATAAGTTGACGGTGCTTCTGTCGCCAAGGGATTTGGCCTAAAAAACAACAACAACTTGGCGAAACTCGCGTGTTTCCCCATTGCCAGATTCCTTTACGCCGATGCAGTAACCCTAGTTACTTTCGAAAAAATAAACCAGACTCGGGGGGTTTTGGTTTGCTTTGGGCAACACAAAACAAACTTTATTCTACACAATGGGCTAGTACTTGCAATCCAGTTTAGTTTTGTTTGAATTTTCGTCGCACTAGAGTTACATGAGTGGCAATCCAATTTAGTTTTGTTTGAAAATTTTCGCACTAGAGCTACACGAGTGGGATTCCAGTTTAATATCGTTTGAAAAACCGTCGCACTAAGGCTACAGGAATGGTTATCCAGTACGCACGCGTTTGGGCTACGGGCAATTTAGTTTAGTTTAAATTATCGTCGCACTAGAGCTACAAGAGTGAGTGGAAATCCAGTACGCACGCGTTCGGGGCTCCGGGCAATGTTTTTTTCTCTAAAAAAACATCAGTATCCTACATGGGGCAGTACTGTAGGGCCCATTGAAAGCCTAAACACGTTTGGGGCCCCGGGCAATTTTGTTTTCTCTAAAAAACATCAGTATCCTACATGGGGCAGTACTGTAGGGCCCATTGAAAGCCTAAACACGTTTGGGGCCCCGGGCAATTTTGTTTTCTCTAAAAAACATCAGTATCCTACATGGGGCAGTACTGTAGGGTCCATTGAAAGCCTAAACACTTGTTTGGGGCCCCGGGCAATTTTGTTTTCTCTAAAAAACATCAGTATCCTACATGGGGCAGAACTGTAGGGCCCATTAAAAGCCTAAACACTCGTTTGGGGCAACGGGCAATTTTTAATTTACAAAGTAAATCAAAAATAAATTTATTTAGTTTTGCAAAAAATTCCGAATTTAAATAAGCACCATCCATAATAATCGGATGTTCAAAAGCCAAACGCAAACGAAAAACGAAACCTCACGAAATGACGAAAGAACAAAAAGTAATTTATAGAATACAAATAAATCTCACGCGCATATCATCCGCGCAACCTAAATTCCGCGCAAATATCACCAGCGCCAGCGATTGGACAATAATTAATTTAGAACAAAAAATCCCACGCGCCTAACATCCGCTCAAGTATAACCAGCGCCACCTAGCCACAACAAAGATTCCACAACGTATTTCACCAGAAAATGCCGCATCACCAAAAAAAATTGTTTATCGCTCCCAACAAAAGCGCCAAATCCCTTGGCGACAGAAGCACCGTCAACTTAAAATTAACCTTCTTAATAAATGGGCCATTTTGAAGTGTGAAAAAAAAAATGTCCCAAGTTTGTAATTTGTTTAGGCAAAGCTCTATTCATGACTGTAACAATAAAATAATGTTAAGTTCATTTTTTAGGGTAATGTAATGAAGACATGCTCAAATTCTATGCCAGAATTTTTCTTTCCTGTTTTGTCTAAATCAAAATTGAATTTTATTCAGTGTTTCTCCAATTTGCATAGAATTTGCCTTAGTAAACCTTCATAAGTACACTTATTTTAAAACTAATCCTGAACGCATTTTATATGTTTTTGTTTTATTTTAAGGTTGCTCTAACCCAGATGACATTTTTGCCCACCAGTGACACATCTGCCACCAAACAGGAACTCCTGGTTGCTAGTGAGTATGAGTAGAAGGGGGTCACCCATAATTTGCCAAATATCCTACATTCTAACTTGCCTGTTGCTAGTTTTTTATTAACTCTGTGATAAAGATATTTAATTATTCCTTACATTTTTATAAAGAGTAAAAAAGTTAAAAATCTATTTTATAAATGAGATGTAAAAGTTTTTTTTATAAGTAAAAATATTTTTTTTAAAAATATTGGATTACGAAATGATGTCATATTGAATGTTTTTGCAAAATTCTTATCTAGAGTATACACTTAATAAAACTTCTCCTAATTATTCAATGTGTCATGTAAATTGTTTTAATTTGTATTAAACTTTTTATTGTTTCTGCAGAGGGAAGTTTTAAGTTTTTTTTACTAATATTTGAAACACATATATTGCGGATTACATTTCTATGCTTTTGTTGCTTGTTTGAAAGAGTTTTTCTGAATATAGTGTTCACTTTGTGTTTCAGGGGATATTTTAGAACTTGGAGCCCAGTGGAGCATTAAAAACCAGAATATACCATCATTTGAAAGATACATAGCCCAGCTGAAATGCTATTATTTGGACTACAGGTAGCACAAACACCTAGGTTTAGTGAAATGTATCTATGGATGCTTTTTATTTTTAAATTACTAAATTTCTCATTATTAATTATTTTTTTGTTTCAGTTATTGAATACATTATGACAAATTTAAAGATTTTGGTTCATTTGAACCTGTTAATAATAAATGTTTCGATTGGAATGTAGTTTCAATATGGTCAGCCTTACTCCTTTTAAAATTTGATGTAAATATCTTGTCTTAGGAATATTGTAATCTTATAATATGCTTAGAATCCTTACTGTAGTTTAAAACCTTCTTTGTAAAGTCATTCTTTTTCATAATCTAAGATACGAGTCTTATAGCAGTTAAGTTATCCATTTATGTAAAATTACGGTTAATTATTTAAAACCATGGTTAAAATTTTAAGACGAGTCACAAGTAAGCAAAACTTCTGGAGCTACTACAAGCCATTCTACCAGAATGAAACTGTGGGGAAATTCATGACTTATTTTGATGCAGAAGTCTACATTTGGCATTGCAAAATTTTATTTGGGAAAAACTGCTTTTCTAAGGTTTTATTTGTAGACTCGAGTGCAGCTGAGAAGTCTCAGCAATTTATTATTTAATTATATTGTATTTGGTTGCATTGGTATTTTTCTTTCTGTTCCTTCTTGCTGGTGACAAGATCTCTGTATTATGGATCAAATTAATAATAAATTCATTCTTGACTTGCAAAACAAATACAATTTTTGTCTAAACAAATACAATTTAAATTAGGCAAAATAACCGTTCTGTGTTAAAAAGAAAAAAACTGTATTTCATTGTAACATATAATTTTTTTTTAATATTGCGATAAAATTGACTATAGAACTATTTATACTATGGCAATTTTATATTTATTATAATTATAGTGAAAAAAATATAAAATTCAATGGATAAGCTTGCTAATCTAATTTTCTGTACAATAAAATATAATAATAGTTTTTTTGCTTTTAATGATATTTATAATGCTTTAGTTGGAATTGTGTAAAAGTTATTTGACATTTAAAAGCATGGTTCTCCCTTTAGAAATGACCTTCCAGAATCAGCTTCCAAGTATCAGCTGTTGGGCCTCAATTTGCTGTGTCTTTTGGCGCAGAACAGAGTGGCAGAGTTCCATACGGTACCTAGATTTTTGATTTCCCAAAGTTGTCTATTATTTATACCTTTTTAATATTTTGCTTTGATTTATTAATGTATTGGTAACATGTTTGCCTCATAGCATCGAAATGCAGTAAAACTAATAAAGGTCTAGTTTTTAGCCTCCACACTGTTTTTTTCATAAAAAAGTGGAAGCTTTTATGAAGGCTATATCTAAACGACTAACAAGATAACAGAGGTGTGATCAGTCAAAAAATTTAGTGTATCAAAACCAGAAGACATTGAAAATCTCAGAAACCTAATTTGAAGTACTTCAATTATTAAAAAAATAAAAAAAACCTGTAAAATTTAAAACCTATTTTACTAATATTACAAGGCCCTTTTTTATTATTTCATATCACCTTGGCAATCAGTTTCATTTCAAGCTTGTTAAGAAATAAGTTAAGTTGAAATAAGTTGTGTTTAATAAGTTGTTCTCTTGTTAAGAAATATTGTGGATGTTAGATTTATTTTATCAATATTGCCCTTGGCTATATAAATACTTGTACCTTTTAATGTTTCAAAATCTGATAAATAATTCAGACTTTCTTCAGTCTTGTAATTAATAGGTTTTTTTTCTCTAAACAATCTGGTTTAACACTTTCAATACATGTACAGATTTGTTTCAATCCTGTGCATTTTTATTTGAGAACTTCACAGGAGCTCTTGAAGACTGTTTATTCTTTGCATTAATTTATTAAGATTATTATTGAATTATGAATACTTTATCTTTTATGCAGTACCTCTTACCTTGCACTTGCTTACAATTAGATTACTAATCTAACTTATATTTTCTAATTAATTATTTACAAGAGTTATTGTTATATAATTACTGATTTCATAATCTAGTTCTCTTTCAAATGTGTGTGTACATTTTTAAGTTTTAATTTTTAAAAAAGAAGATAGTTTTAATATTACGTTGAAGTTAGTTTTTTTTTTATAAACATTGATATTTATTTTTAAAAAAACTTATTTTTATCTTATGATATATTAAATGTTTTCGCAAAATACTCATCTAGAGGCTACACTTAAAAAAAACTTCTTCTAATAACTATTCAATGTCCCCAGTAAGTAGTTTAAATTTGTATTAAAGTTTTAATTAAAAAAAATTAATATTATTTTGAATTTTAATATTATTTTGAAGTTACTTGTTATAATATGCTTTGTGTGTACATCAAAGCCACTTATTTTAACTTGAATAAAACATTTCTGTAAAACATTATGGTTGAAAATAAGTTTCGGCATATTTTGCTCAAATAATATTGTGTTTAACATGTTAAAATATGTATTGCAATCGGTAAGAAATAATTTTCTAAGTGCTTCTACTATTGTTATTAGGATAATTTTAAATGTAACACATAAATATGCTCTTTTTTTTAAAAAAAATAATGATTGTACATAGCAAATTTTCAAAATCAATTACACTTATATTCAAAGGCTAATTCTTTTAAAGCTATTAATGTGTATTAATTATTTGCTAATTATATTCTTGTATAAAATATATATCTACTAATAAATGCTTTGTTTTATGATGAATATTAAGAATTTTTAATTGGCAGTAAATAAGTTGATAGATATTTTATTCAGATTTGTTTAGTCTCAAAATGTGTTAATTATTTATTCAAGTACTGCTTATTTTCTTTGACGACTCATTTACTTCAAGCTGTACCTAGCATTTATTCAACATTACCACTTAATGAGAATTTCTTTTTGTAAAATATTTTATTTTACAAGATTACCCCACTTTTTTATTTTTTATATAGTAAAGGCAACAGTTACCCTAGAAAATCTATCATAAATCAATAATAATTTATCTATTTTTGACATAAATTTTGTCTAGCGTGCATGAAAGTAAGCAATTATTAAATGTATTACTTATGTAACATAGATGCTTTATTCTTAAATAATATAGAACAATAGCATTTTTTTAAACATCAATTCCATTTTAATAAAGTGTCTAATTTTATTCTATTATCAAAGAGTTGAAATATTAAATATATATATTTCCTCTGCTGTTGTTAGGAGTTGGAGTTGTTGCCAGCGAAAGAAATCCAGAGCAACGTGTACATCCGGCATCCAGTGTCCATGGAGCAGTACTTGATGGAGGGGAGTTACAACAAGGTGAGACACCCACAAAAGTTTCTTTAACTTGTCAAGTAAAAAGGCATGTTGGGACAAATTTAATATCCATTCATTTCATAATGAGCATTTTCATAATGTTACATTTTCAAAACATGCAAACTGTCACCTTAATGGATACAAAGTAGCCTGACCAGATTTGTTTCAGCAATTAACTTTTCAAACAATGAAATTATCATTTAAATTTTTATAAATCATATTTTACTGTTTTTGTTTGAAAAAAGTGCAAAAAAAAATAATACCGAGTAAGAGTAAAGAAACTTTTTAAAAGCTAAAAACCATACTGACCTGCCACACGCACCTATCATTGCTCACAGAGCAAGAACATCACACAAACAAGAAGACTACAACAAGGAAAAGATACCACATCTGCAGCTGTATATATAGTATTGCTCATTTACATATACACAGCAACCAGTCAATCATGTATTTACATAATTTTCATGATTCACATTATTATTTAACATGCAATCTCTTGTTGCAAATTTAGTACTACATATAATTAATACGGCCAAAAACTGGTTTAAATAAATTAGATTAATCATGATCCAAAATACTAAAATAAATCTAACCGGTTCAGCTCTGACTTTATTCAAACGTCGTTAAAATGAGCTGAAGTGAAAACACGACTTGTTTACAAGACATGTTTAAATGCACCTTGCCGAAATATTTACTGGAAATTAACCTAGAGAAAAGTTAGTTGTGTGACAAATCTTTACTTTTAGATAATCACCTAAAACGTTATTTCTCGACAGTTACATCATTCCCGAACCATACTCTCTTTTGTGTAACAGGTGTTCCTGAGCGGTGGGAATGTGCCGGCGGAGAGCTACCACTTCTTCATCAATATCCTGCTGGACACGGTGAGGAGCGAGATTGCGGCCTGCATCGAAAAGGCGTACGAGCGGCTGGCCCTGGCGGAGGCCGCACGCATGCTTTTCTTCAGCAACAAGCACGACATGCAGGAGTACGCGAGGAAGGTGAGATGGAATGATTGCATCATGTTCATCCTTTTGGAGGGTGGAGAGCTCAGTCAGTAAGGCCTTTCATGCGAAAGGTCCCGGGCAATCCTTTCCTTTTTTTTGGCATCTTACTTATCCCATTTGGGGGGTGAGCAGTGTTTAAAGGGGGCGATACATGTAACCGCCTGAATTTTGATCGTTTTTCAGAGATGTTATTGAAAGGGAAAGAATACATGAATCGTTTTAAAATTCAGTATGTTTATACATTGCACATTAAAATACAAAAATCAGATTTTTAAGTTTTTTCAAAATGTCCACCGCAGTAACTCATCTCCCGAGACCATCGCGGATAAAAGTATCAATCAGCAGTAATTCTAGCTTCTCCTACAGTGATCTGAAATCAAAATTTTTGATTTGAAAGTGTTCATAAAACTAATATCTTCTAGTTAAACTAATAAAAAAGTTGAAAAAAATGTAAATTGACATGCCTCAGAATAAAAAAAGTTTGATTTTTTACCCTTTTTTCAAAGGTTTTTGGGTAAAAAAAACTAATTTTTTAAAAATGTTTTGCATTTTTGAGGTTCAACTAGAAGCTAATACTATAGGGAAGACGTATACCAAATTTCAGGGAATGATTGCATCATATTTATCCTTTTGGAGGGTGGGGAGCCCAGTCGGAAAGGCCTTTCATGCGAAAGGTCCCGGGTTTCGGGCCGAAATAGCTGCCAACCTGATAGAAAAGTCCTAATACCCAGTGTAGAGGGAGACGGAAAACACATAGAGGTTAAATATTCTCCAAAGCCCTGCGTACAATGTTGCACCTGAAAGTTGCGTTGGGAACCTAGTCAAGTGTCAGCTTGTCATTTGACTGTTGTTCTAAATTATGACGCCCTTTGCCAATACCCTTCGTGTAGCTATAGTGAGAGGATAATTCAACTTAACTTTTTGTGTGGTTGAGTAACTTTCCTGTGTTCTGTCCAGGGACCATTTGAATAGATCTTGCTACTGGACAATAAAAAACCTACCAATGCGTAACACTGGGTATAGGGGACTGGTGCATGTTCAGTGTGTAGTAATCATTAAGGTTGCCGAGATGACAATGAGCTCCAAATGGTTTGTTCCACACTTTTATTTGAACCAACCTCTGAACCCTTCTTTAGAGAAGGCCTCAATAATGCCCTTAAATATTGGTGTGGTTGAAACAGTCCGATCCAACCAATCACAAAAACAATGTCCAGACATAATTCACAAACTTTTTTTAGGTAAGTGATTGGTCAGTGCGAACTAATCTTACTACCTCACATGTGAAATGGTAACCCGTGTAGAGGCCTTGTTTACAAGGAAGTGTTGGTTGAAGGCCTGAGCACACTCTGTGACCACATTGATTGTGTTACCTAAATTAAAATCACTGAGCATTCCCTCAATGCAATAAGACTATAAAAGATTACAGCCTAGTTCCTTTTGTTCTAGGTTTTTCTCTGTTGGTTATTTACTGGAACTGATCATTTAATCTTTCTCATTATTTTGTCAATCAGTATTTTTGGGAAAAATATTTTAAAAATTCTATTGCCCCAAAATTTAACAATGCTTTAATATAATAATTTATGCAAAATATTAATTAATGTGTGGACTAACATTCCCTCTCTAAATATATTTATTTATAACAGGATTTGTCTGACGTAACTAATATTAAAAATGGCTAGTTTTTAATTCCTTTTGTTATTGTGGACATTCAATTCAGGCCTTAGAGCTAAATGATTTTCTAAATAAGAGTAACTTAAATGTTTTTTTAAGTGCTTGCATATTGTATAACTTGACTACTGTTTTTTTCATAAATGTGTTTATAATTGTACCGACACATACTTCTATTTGGCTACAAGTATAATATCACACAACATTTAAATTTTTAAATGGTATTATGACGGTTTTATTTAACTTAACATTTCTTGGTGTCTATTTAGAGCTACTTTTACTGCTTTGAATCCCCTCAATATTTTTGCACTCATCCATACTTACTTAACTATGTAATATTATGAAGAATGTAGGCTTTCTGAGAGCATTTTATGATTTATTAAGCTTAATCAATTAACATTTACTAAGTAAAGTACTTTTCCCTTAATTTTAGCCCAAAAAATGTAATTTTTGATTTAATTTAATTGTCCTCTTTTGCAGAGGGGCTGGGTTGTGTCTGGCGGTTTCTACACGTACGAAGTGGACGACAAGCCCCACTCGGACGACACCATCCCTGCCTTTGAGCTGGCCACACAGGTCATAGACTATGCGCGAGAACTGGAGATGATTGTGTGATTTTGAACTTTTTTTCTATCTTCTAATACAATAAAAGTGCTTTCTTTTTAATAAAAGTGGAGTTTTATTGAATGGGGTAATGGGTTCTTGTTATGCATTTTTTAAAACTTTTTAATCATTATTATTGGAACTTAACTTTTAGTAAGAATAGTAAATAAAAGTTAAGTTTTGAATTTATAATTTTGATTCTACTAGAATTTAAGATTTTGTAATTTTCTGGTCATTTAAAAAATATTTCATTTGATCTAGCAATATGCTTTTGTATCTTCTCAATTCTTTTTTAGATACAATGAAGTCAGCAAAATATTTTTGGGAAATTGTTTGACTATGCATTTGCCAGATTTCCACTGTATTGACATTTTACACTCCAACATGTCCATTTATTTGTGATTTTGCCTTAACTATCCTACTTTTATTAAAACAGTTTAAAAAAACAAGTCAATAAAAAAAAAACCTTGTGCCGTCTACATTTAGAGTACCGTAGAAGAGGGTAACTTTGGCCATAGCGTCAGAAAAAGATTTGTTTCATAATTTCTCTTCATAAAATGATCCCATCTTAAATTGTTTTACATTTTTGGAAAGGTGGAAACATTGCCTTTCATTTCACGTAAAAAACTCCTAATTTTGGCTATACCACAAACGACATTTGTATTCTTACGAGCATTGAATGACAAAAATCTATTTCCTTCAACTTTTGTCTGGAACACCTAAAAAAAATATTGAAAATAGCTAAATAACACTTTTCTATTTTATTCTTGGGGATGAATACTACACCATTTGTTTTAATCCAAGTTGAATACTTTTTATGCTATATTTAATTATTGGTCACTGGGAAACGTTTGCTGATGAATGTGGGTAACTTTGGTCTTAGATGTAAGGAATTCTTTATGGAACTTTACACTTTGAAAAATGTATGCAAGTGTATTCTGTTTAACTATTTTTGAAGAAGTCTTACTCTTTTGATTACTTGAGATGATTTTTAAACATTAAGATGATAAAATGCAAGAAACATATAATATTCAAAATAGTTAATGTCAAAATAAACATTTTCAAATTCCTAAATACGAATATATTGTTTTCCTTTTATAATAAAATCGATTGCTCTTTGTAACGATATGTTATTAAATCTTGCTTCTAAAAAAAGTTAATTTTCCAATATTAAAATTGAAGATTACATTTCTTTTTAGCAGCGATCAATTGTGTTATTCAGTGTAATATGTCATTCTAAGATGCATTGCAAAGCTATAAACCATTTTGAATAACTTTACTACTTATAACTATCATATTTATGTTTATACATTTTAATATTACTATTTAATTCTGTAACACAGCCCATAAGGATGGTAAAAGGTGTATTTCATGCTCAAACCAAAGTTACACGCCCGCATTCTAATTCTTCTTTAAACTAAAACCATTATTTTAAATTTATAAAATTGCTTACAAATTATTTCTAAATGTTCAATACTTAAAATGCATGGTGATTTCAAAGTGTTTAAATGGCTTTTGGACTAAAGTTACCCGCATTGACGGTATTAAGTAGGAAGTTAACAATAAAGTTCAACTATTAAGCAGTTATTTCTATCAGATTTCTCCATTAAATTGTAGCCAAAGTTTTTAGATATCTGAAGCATTTTGTTGGCCTGTGTCACTACAGCAAGTTGTAAAGAATAATTCATTTTCGATATTCTGTTACTTAACATAATTAAACAATAGGATCTCAATGTAAATATCTCTAGAATATGGCAAGGTTAAAAAAAGGTCAATTTAAAGATATCAAAACATTTTATTTTAAACATTCAGATTTACATATTTTTCAAAAACCAGCTCTGTTACAATTGCTCAATATTTTATAAAAAGCAGACAAGACATTGACATAGCACAATATTCAAATTTGATCATTGAAGATTGAAACATGGATGCAGAACGGACATACACAAGTTTAATCATTAAACATGGTAACAAATACTGAAGACTAGAAAAATAGTAACTTATACTTCCTGAGAAAATATCACATTCGCTTCTTTATAAAAAATTTTAAGAAAACTTATAAGCATTAAAGTACCATTACCATTGAAAACTAATTGTATTAACAATTTTAGCAGTGAAACATTTCAATAACAATGCATACTTTAAATATAAGAATGCAATAGAAAACTTGACAAATATAAACTTCAGTGTCCCTTTAAGTGTTGTTCATATTAAAATACAACTTCCAGGCAATACTATTTACAATTAAAGGCTACTACGTTAAAGTATCACTTTATCACATGTACTTCTTAGCACTATTAAATGCAATTGACCAATATTGTAATACTGGCTCTTCTTATTGCTGACTGGATACCATTACTAGACGTGTGCCTATGCCCTTTCCACACGAGGAAAAAATTACACAAATTACATTTAAAGGGGTGGGAATTTTTCTAGTGCCAGTTTGGAGCTATTTTTCCAGGCAGAAAATTTTTATTTTGGGAGCAAAGAGTAAATAAAATTTGTAGCAGCATCATTTAACTTGCTGTAGAATTAGGGAAATTGTAAAAGCAAAATTGAACATAAGTTAATAAATCACGTTAAAATTAGCACAAGATATCAATTTTGGTGCTAGCTGGCATAATGGAATTCCCACCCTTGCATTTCATTCAATCCAAAAACACAAGCAACATTAATAACACTGTACTTTCTGTCATCAAATCTGCCTTATTACATCAACTCCAGTTCTTGCACCTTCAATTCTCCTTTGGCTTCTGCTCGATGGGGACCGGCCTCTCATTCTTCTGGACATCTTCTAGGGCTTTTTTCGGGGCCTCGATCGTGAGGACCCCCTCTGGGGTCAGGGAAGAAGTGACCAAGTCGCCCTGGCACGACCTAGGGAGAACATAGCGACGCGTGAACTCGCGAGACACGAATCCGTGATCGTCGCTCTTCTCTTCGTGCTTGGCGTGGATCTCGACGTAGTTGTCGACTACTTTGACTTGGATTTCATCTGGCTTGAACTGGCTGACATTCAAGGAGACCTGGAAGAGAAATTTAAGCAGTCTTGAAAAATCGACGTGTCCAATGTTAGTAACATGGTTAGCTAAACCGAATAAATCCAAAACAATGCTATGCAGTGCAGCAAATTGGGGTGTTATTTTGTTTGTAAAAAAGGCATGGTAGTAGGATCCATTTTCAAATATGGGAACTATTGTTTACATTTTAATTAAAATTCAGGTTGTCAGCATTCCAAAAGTAGTATTTTGTTTAAAAATATTAAAACAAAATACCTGTTAACAAATCGACATTAAAAAGTAACCTATACTAAAAAGTAGACTACACAAAACAGAATGCTACTCAGCTACTTAACAAGAAGTTAACAGAATGAAACTGAAACCAATTGCAAAAATTAGTAGAGAACAAGGTATAGTTGGAGCCAAATTGAAATAATTGATGTTGACTAATAAATTAAATTGAAATAATTGAAACTGACTTACAACTGAAAGACAAATAAATTAAAAAAAAATTGGATGTAAATCTCTACTAAACGAATTCATAAGTGAGAAGGGAGGTGATAAATTATTTAATCTACAAATCTTCAGATTAACGCTAGTTGTCTTCAGGCATTTTATTCCAAATCAAGATTACGAAGCGATATTCTAGGTTCTAGCCCAAAGCCACCCTTTATTTCAACCTTACTTCTTTCATAAATATATATATATACACAACAGTTTCGCCACCTTACCTGAAACTGTTGGTCGTCGTTCTTCACTTCCGACTGCCCCGATGCGGCGACGTTGGATTGTGTCCTGGGGCGCAGCACGAAGCCCCTGTAGAGCTGGGGCGCCAGCAGATCGGAGTCAAGCAGGGGCGACGCGAAACACTGGTCCATGATGCGGGCAGGGTAGTCCCAGGAGTCCCACCAGTCTCGGCCCATGAACACGGGGACGAGGCTCGAGAAAGACATCTTGTTCAAAATCTCGAGAAAGCTGTTCTCAAAAGCTACAAATTAGCCTTTAAAATCCTCAAGAATCGCAAACTTTGATGAGTCTTCAATCTACGTTCTAGGAGACTCGAGTTGGGACCAGGTATTTATATATTTTGTGTGTTTTCTAGCAATTTCTTCCAGAATGACGTTTTCGAGCGCGTGCGTTTGTTTATTATGATGGTGGCGCTGTTGCCAGGTGGAAAACGCGCCTCGGTTCTGGAACTTTCGCGAATGTTGTGACGTCAGGAATTGGTTTGTTTATTGTAATGGGCGAATGGCAAAGATTTGGATTACATAACCGGGAAAGAATACACAAAATTGTAATTTTATCAAACCAATTCAAAATTAATATTTTAATGAGGTTGTTTCAGATAATAAACTCTTCTGTTTTCATTTTGGTTTCCTGCGGTTTCATTAGTTATTAGCGTTTTTTTATCGTCTGTCCCTTTTCTATTTTAGAGTTCTTTACATGTAACTTGTTTTTATTTCTGTTATATAATTAAACTTTATCGGTTTTAAAATTCGATTGAATTTCAAGTATGCAAAGCATTACCAAAACATCAATGCTGTTGGAAAATTTCGTTTAGATGATATTTTGTCTAATGTGCGGTGATATTGTGGGCCAGCAATTTAACGTGATTCACTAACAGAGAAAAGCTACAAATATTCGTTTTTGTTGAGGTAAGAAAATATTGTATTTTTCAAAAATAATAATAATAATAATTCCAGAAGGATTTTAATTTGAAAGAATTAAAAACAAGAAGCTCTTTACAGAATAGAATATCTTAATCTCTACTACATTATTACTCACTAAAATTCTTACCCAAAACCAAATAGGTTTGTAATAGTAACTTTCAATAGCCCTCGTATACGAGGGCTATTGAAAGTCTAGTTGAATAGAGTATCCAATCCATCTACATTTATGCATATTCTATTCTCAAAAATTTCTGCAAAAGCTTATTCATCGGAGTAGAGTATGTATTCCCTCGAAACAAAGAATTAGGTACTGTTAGGTCCTTCGCCTTTTTTTGTTAAAAATTATTTTTAAAAAAATATTCTAGTCTATTCAAATTATTACAACAAACATCGGTAGTTGTGTAAAATATACCTCTAAAGACAAAGAGTCGTGTACTTTTACGATTTTGGTTTAAAAAATTCTAATTTATTAAAGTTCTTAAAAATATATTCTAATTTATTCAAATTATTAAAAAGTATCGTTTAAATGCTGCCTCAAAAGCCAAAGAGTTACGTACTGTATTATCCCCGCCGTTCTTGGTTAAAAATTATTTTAAAACTATCCAAATTAATTCCATTCATTAAAGCATATTTTTAGTTGTTTTATAGCTCAATTTTCCTTTAATACACTACTAAACCTCAAAGATTTAGCACATAACAAACCTGTCAATTACTAGAATTTAATTTTTTTTATAGAAGAATTAACCCAACCTGTGACCATACGTGACCTATGTGACGTTTCGACTTTATCACCATTTGAAAACAAAGTTATCGCACTGTACCTATACATAAAGTGATGTATATAAAAGTCTTGTTTTTCGTAGAAAATGTACAATTTCGTAGAAATTACTCAAAAATACAAAAATTTAAAATGCATATGAATCTATGGTAGCAGAATAAACTATTAATCGTTCACTCTTTCACAAAATGCAACTTAAACCCAAAACTTCAAATCAATTATCAAGAAAAATCGTATATATATACTTACATGCCAGGCCCGGGTGGCCTAGTTTTTAAGATGGCTGACCATTACGCTAACAGTCTGTGCACTGTACCGGGTGCGGATTCGATTCCCGCCTTCGGTCTGAGTGTAATTTCTCTCTGTGTCAGTAAAAATTCTATCTGTGTCTGTCACTTGAACTTGACGAAGTTTTATAAGCAGGTTTCTGATCAAGCACACAAGCTGGAATTTTTTTTCAATTATCACGGCGGAAAACACTTTAGTTAATTAAAATATCTTCTCAATGTCATTGTTGTAAATAATCAATTTTTATAAAATGGGCTTGATTCAACACTTGGCCACAAAAAACAAAACAACCAATGAAATCGCAGTTCGGAGCGCGTGGTCTTTTTTAAACCAATGAGCTGTTTCAACATTTTTTCAAAGAAAACGAAACAACCAATGAAATCGCAGTATAGAGAGCGTGACGTCATAAGAAATATTCCCCTTAACGTTATTTTTATAGCGGAATTAAATATCGTAGAATGGTTTTTTAATAAAAATGTTAGCACTGGGATGGTATGAACAACTTTGTACCAACAAATCGAAATGAAGAAACTTTGAATAGGTTTGCTTAGGGGAGAGTGGGGGCTAATGGGACAAGGGGGCCTAAAACGTAGAAAAATAGATTTTTTTACAAATATTTCTACACTACAACATTGTAACAGTTGGACTTCACATTTTAAACAAGTAGGTTTGTAACAGAATCTGTCACTTAACTCGCTTCCACATATTTGTGTTTAACAGGAAAAAAACGCGCCAAACACAACATTAATTCTATATTTAACATTTACAATCTAAATTTGGCTAGTTTCATTTATTTTATTTCGAAAATTCAATAATTATTACTTATCGTTTGCAAAAATCAATTTATATTTTAAAGAATAAATATGTCATATTCTTCGCTTTTAAATAGAATGAAAACATTTCATATCAACATACAAGGATTCCGTAGTGAAATATATTTGACGTCATTTCAAACTGATCGATGTCGCAAAAATAAATTTATTTTAATTTATTGTCTAAAAGAATTAAAGTTTCTCGAGCGATTGTTGCGAATGGCAAATGTGATTTAATTCTAATAAAAACAGGGCCTTTAGCTATTTGTAATTCAAAGTTTTAAACGCCAAAATTAACTATTTTCATTAATCTTCTTTCTCAGATTTAATAATTAGACTTTATCGTTTGCTAAATTTGTTTAAAGTTCGAAGAATAATTATGTAATCTTTTTAATAAATATTTTTGTCGCCACAATTTCTCATTTACATTTCTTTCGAAAATTCACTTATTTATAGTTTGGTAAATTAATTTACAGTTCAAAAAATATATAATTTGTACAATTGATGCTTTAAAAACAAAAGCGAAACTTAGCATATTTTTTTTAATGCCAAGTTAGAATTCTCTATGCATCTTTCTTCATACATATATATAGAACCATTAAAAGAACTCTATTGTGATAATACAACAATCCAAACCGAATTATATCACATAAATAAATATTTTTTCAAGTGTGTTTATTTTTATTTTAACAAAAGTTTCTCGTACGTTTAACGAAATGGCAACAGTGAAAATATTGAATAAAAATGGAATTTGCATGTTATTTCAATGTAGATTAAATTTTTAGTTATTTAAATTTTAAATAAGCTTCTAGTTTAGATTTTTTAATGAAATTTGGCATGTAGCCAAATCTGATTTTTTGCTTCAAAATGACGTATCCCACTTGTCTGTGGGACTTGTGGATGACAACAGTGAAAATATGAATAAAAATAGAATTTGCATGTTATTTCAATGTAGATAAAAAATTAGTAATTTAAATTTTAAATAAACTTCTAATTTAAATTTTTTAATGAAATTTGGAATGTAGCCTAATCTGATTTTTTGCTTCAAAATGACGTATCCCACTTGTCTGTGGGGCTTGTGGTTCTTTCTGTGAAAGTGGGTGACAGACAGACGGACTGAACGATTATAAAACCTTCCACTTTTTACGTTATAAACGTAGTGTGGAAGCTAAAACTAAAGATTAACCATTAAAAGCATGTATGAAAGTGAAGAGAGGAATTAATGTTTCTGAGAATCCAAAGTTAGTTAAAGGTGCATCTTTTTTTACACTTTAAAAAAAGTATTAAATAAAAACTTTTCATGAATTAAACTATAGTTTTAGGTAGAAGACATATCATAGATTAAGATATTATACGTCAAATACTGTGGTGAAATACAAGTGGTTCTGTGTTGGATCATTTATAAATAAAAACACTGTGAGGTCTAATGGGACAGAAACTGTGGGGTCAAATGGGACACAAATAAACATAGCTTTTTATGACTCTCTTGAAGAATCTATATAAATCTCTAATATCTTATTCAGTTAAGTTGCCAAAAACTTTTTAAAACTTTAGTTTTAAACTTTTTGAACTTTTGTTGTCGTATAATAAGTGAAAGTTCAAGTAATTTTATTGATGACATATATTTCCACCTGCAATTTCATTAATTACATCTGAACAGAGCTTAGTGAAGATAAATGATTTGTTGTTTATAAAATTTGCTAGAAAGCAAACTATTCTTTATTTCGTTGGATTGATTTCTGAAATAGAATGCGATGAATATCGGGTAAGCCATTCGACGGTCTTTTAGAATTCCATAAGACGGTCTTTTTAAATTCACTTACCATGAAAAAGAGGACAAGTTTGGGATAAATTTTAGAAGATTGAGTTACAAAACTATCCTTTCCAGTGATTCAACAAAAATTATGGGAGCGTCTTCAATTTTGAGTTTTAACTTTGGTATTTCAAATTCCAATGGGAAATAATTGTTTTAAAAAATAAAATTTCATTATGTATACATTATGTAAATAGTGTTTGCTTTAAAATTTATTTTCAGGTTATTTTCTGATTCCTGTTTCATTTTTTTAGCGTTAATTAAGGCAACATCTCCCATGTCCCATTAGCCCTGCAACCTGTCCCATTAGACCCCACATATGGGGGCTAATGGGACGTTTACATGTTTGTTTAAAATGCTCAGTAACTAAAATATGGCAATGTTTTAATATCTGTCTAATGACTTTTTAAGTAAACGATATTCCGTTTATGAGCTTGTAAAAAAAGAAATTAAAATTCTTCTATTTTTGCTGAAATACAGAGGATAATAAAAATGTGTCCCATCCCCTACTTTCCCCCATACATATTTCTTTTTAAACGTTTAAAAGTTCATCAGCGTATCACTGAAAAGTTAAAGGGAAGTTGTCAAGTAGTTAAATTTTTAAAAAAGAATCTAATTTTAATTCATTAACATAACTAAACAATATGTTAAATAAGCAACAAATAATTAATAACCTCAACTAATTACGTATTACTTTTAGTGGATAATTCTTAAATTATGTATTTTGTTATAATATGTTTGAATACATAGTTACCAACCCCTTTATTTCGTTTAACTTTTTTTCAGGGTGTTACTATTTTACAAATAATAATAATAAAAAAGTATGCCACGTTTATAAGCTTATTGGTGAATTACACAAACTGTTATAAAGAAATAGTATAACAAAATATCGCAGAATGAAAATTATTTTTTAAAGCAATCTAAAGGCTTTATAATTTTTTCTCTCCTATACTTATGTTAGGTTTTCTCTTATACACTAAGTTTTTTTAGTTTCAGTGTTTTATTGGGCAGTTCAACAAATTATCAATACACCAGACAATATAATGGAAACACAAAATGATGTCAAATAACTTTTTGGGCAACCACTAAAGAAAACTAGGGGGTGTAACACTACACGATTTTCAATTACCATTCAATAAATCAACACATTTGAAAGTTATTATATACACCATAGGTAATTTTAATAACTTTAAAACCTAAAACGTCCTATGGCATTTTGAGCATACAAGATTTTCTCGAAAAACTTATAATGTCCGAAAGGTACTCGTGCATCAAATTTGAAGTCTAGGTGCCAGAGACGGATTTCTAAATAGGCTAAGTAGGCTGTAGCCTAGAGCGGCGAATTTTTAAGGGCGGCAAATTTTACACCAATTAAAGCGGCATTCGGTATAAAAAAATTATTATAACGATACTAATATTTTTAAGAAAGAAAACAAATAATTCGCATTAAAGCGTAAACCGTAAACGTATATGTAGTATTGATATTTAGTAGCAAACATGGCCATTTTAAGTTATCAGAAAATGAAAATATATGATTTTCTAATTATATAGTATTTCAAATAAACCTATTTTCCTTCTTTTATATTCGTTGTGATAATTTTAAACCAGCACATACCACCCAGCACATACCACCCTATTTTACAGCTGACCAACTATCTTTCCCCGAAGGGAGGGAATATTGTGACAGGGGCGGCAAATCGATCGTAGCCTTCAAGCGGCAAAACTTTAAATCCGGCCCTGAGTCTATCTCTTTTAATTCGAGCTGTAGATTGGTTTCAGACAGACGGACAAGCGGACCATTGTTAGGAAACCTTTTTTAGAATCAGCACCTAACAAAACGTGTAAAAAACAGAATCTCCATTTCGGATTTTCAACCCCCCTAGCAATACTCTCATTTCCTTATGCTTCAGTTTTAGTAATTGAAAGTTAAAAAAAATATTCAAAAACAACAAAAAACAAATTGAGCCAACGCCTCTGTATTTTGACCATCTGAAAAAAGTGGCCATCTGAAAAGTGTATTTTGACCACTTGTAAAAAGTGGCTTGGGATTCGTTTATTGTGGCTTAACTATTGTACCGATGCATTTAATAAATACATCAATCGATAGACCTTAAAAATTTAAATATTTAATTCATTTTGAAATTGGAAATTCCTAATGGGGTTGTTTCACGTCGTGAATAGCAACCGCTCCAACGGTTTGTTGTCATTTGTTGCCTGGAATTATACATATGTTTTGGTATTCGAAAATGAGTTTTCTAAGAATATTTTACTTATTAAATTTTTTAAATGCCAACTTCTCGCTGTGCTGTTAGTTTATCGAAAAATTCGTTGAAGAAAGCTTGTATAGAAAGAAAAAATTCTTTTCCTCCATATCAGTCATTTTGAGAGTGAAACCAAAGCAACTCATGAAATCGCAGTACGTGAAACCGAAATAACCAATGAAATCTAGTACGGATAAAAAAAAGAAAACAAGAGCGTTACATCAGCTGAAACATTCCCATTGCCCGATACGTCACTTTTCCGCCCACAATGCCGTAGTTAAACATAATTCTCGGTCCAAAAGACATCACTTCAAAAGTAGCAGATGGGTGTGGCGTACAAATTATGTCGGAAATGGAAAAAAAAATATCTCAACAAGTGAAGGGTTAATAATATTAATTAGAAAAATAGGCCTAAGTAGCATAAACAGTGCAAAATGACTTTTTGCTCTGTCAATGGAGACTGCTTAAAGTTCGTGCACGTTGAATAAATGAAGCTTTTGAACTATGGGCGTCGACTTTTGTCATGGGGAGAGTTTTTTTTTTTGATTTCTTAAAAGTTTACTAATTATAATCCAAAGTATTTCGTCATTTAGCCGACATAAAGAAAATAAATCATTTTATGTAAAATTTATTTCGATGTACTGTTCATGATAATCATAGAGTTTCTGTATTAGTGATTGCTTTTCCAATACCGCTGCCGATTAAAAAGTTAAATATTAATTTAAGTTTTTTTTTTAAATATCTTACTTTTTTCTATACAAAAATACTTCTAGGCAGTTTTTTTTCAAAGGACATTGGGATTATAAATTAGCCTAGTGCTTGAATATAATTTAATGTATTAAACTTGACTGTGGTCAGATAAAAGTGGGTGAGACGGACATGATAACCATTTTTCAGAAATAACCATTTTTCAAAAAACAAACAGACAAATAACACGTTATATAGAAACTAAAACACAATCATATACATATTATTATTAATATTATTATTATTGTTGCTGTTGTTGTTGTTGTTATTGTTATTGTTATTCTTGTTATTATTATAATTTCTTCTAAAAAAAGACGAACTTTAGTTTTTCACCTACTTACCATGAGTTTTATAATACTTTCAAAAAAAATAATATATAGTAGCTCGTGTTCAATTTTGACTTTCAACTATACAAAAAATATCACTCGAAGTTTTTTTTTTTTTAAAAACGACTCGAAAAACGATAAAAGGCGACTCCATCGAAGGAAAAAAGTAAACATGATCCATCTTCTCTTCCCTCAACAACTTCTTTCTAGACTTCCAGACGGAATCTTAAAGAAAGCAGAAAACATTATTTATTGCCCCCTTCTACTTTTGTCATGAGGAAGCAATCGACAGAAATTGCCGAACTCTTCGGCGTACCAAATGCCATGGGATAGAAATAACTAAAAAAAAAAAACTTCGAGTTTTGAGAATCGATTAAAATGAGTTTATGTATAGATCGGCTAAATATATATATATTATCTACGAGGAAAATGAACAGATTTATCTTCAGTATTGAAAGAGATTGGTAAATTAAAATTAACTTATTTATTTACACTTACAATGGCTTTATTTAAAAAGTTCATTAAACCCCTTCATGAAAGCTGTAATCACATTAAATTCATCCTAAGAAAAACTCATATAAAGTCTTGTAAGAACTATGATAAAAAAAATTTAGGGAAGAAAGTAAGAACAACGATAAAAAAAAATGTTTCAAATTGCACAAACAGATGCAAATCAATAAAAGTATTCTGGACATAATAGGGGGCTCTGCCCTGAGATATCTAATGTAAATGAATTAACTCATCGAGAGAGTTCAATGCATAAGTTTCATTTTTTTAATTGAAGCTTATTAGGAATAGTACATGGAATTATTAACGGGTGTATATTTCCATTTTAGAAGTGTTTTGTTGAAAAAATATCTTTTGACGTGCAATTTATTGTTTCTATCATTACATTAAAAAGTGTTTATACTTTAAAATGCGAAAATTCTTTATTTAAACTAAAAATACATATGTTGATTGATTTTAAGATAATCTCTTTAGTTCATTTAATAATTTCTTATATAATAAGCCACCTTTAATGGTCAGTTCAAGAAAATCTCATATAAAGCGTTGTTTATTCGAAATTTATGTTTATTTCTCCCTTTTTTCCTTTGAGAAAAGTTTGAAGACTAGTTGTTTAAAAGTTGTATATTATATCGCAGAAAATTGAAGCTTTTACCATTTACTTTACATGGTATAATAGATTCTTTTGCTTAAAGTGCATTATGAATTTTAAGATTTTCGTCATTCCAGAAGCGTTTTGTCAAAATTCTAATCCATTCTAAGGAAAGAAAAACGTGAGCTTGATTAAATTTACTCTACTCGATTCTTGTAATATTTCCGAAGTTAATTTAATTCTAGCGATTGCTGTTTAGTTTCCCTGTTTGCAAATGGAAAGAAATGGAAATATTGAACGGAATATCTATGTACAAATGTGGAGGTTGTACTTCTTAAAAAGAAAAGGCTGAGATACAGCCCTTCTTTAAGAAGACATCATTATTAAAGGTGGTAAGGTATTCTTTTGCTTAAAGTGCATTACTATGGCACCATGCATGGAACAGTGGCGTATTGTAAAAAAGTTAAGTTAGTTTGAATCATCGTCGCACTAGAACTACACGAGGGCTATTGGCGAAGGGCGTCGTCATTTAGAACGACTGTCAAGTGACGAGCCGACACCTGAGTAGGCACTCAACGTTAAGGGCGACACCGTACGCTGCGTAGGGACTTTGAAGCATATTCAACGTGCGCTTCCTCGGCACGGGGTATTATTCGTCGGACATTTTTGGCTCCCCAGCCCCTCGTATCGTAAACAATACGTTTTCCAAGAGAATCAGGTGAAGTTCGGTGTCTCTATAGCATTTGTTTGTCAAAAAATACGGTTTATTGTACCGGTAACTATTGTACAGATCTACTTAAGAATTATGTGAATCAATTTATCTTAAAAAATTGACTGTATTAGTAGTTTTAATATGAAAAGTCATATATATCAGATACGCCACTTTTCTACCGACAGTGCGTTTATCTATTGCATTTCTAAGAACGGATTTATTCGAGCCAATTTATAAAACTTCTCCTGAAAATAAATCAATAAAGATTATAAGAAGATCCATCGTATTTGTTCTACGCCAGATCAAAAAGAAATATATTTCCATCCAAAAGAAATAGTAATTCGTTATATCAATATACCAGATCCCGGCGAATCTAAAAATGATGACCTTTCGTTTTTTTTACAGGTTTCGGCACAAAATCTTTTTTCGGGTGCAGCCATTGCATTCATTTTCTCTGAAATAAAACAAAACAGTTTTTGGCGTTTAGTTTTAAGGTAAGTTTTGTCAAAACAACCACCAAGATCATAGTTTTTGCGCCTTTCTGAAAAAGTGAAGAAAAGTCTCTCTGTGTCCTACATTTGAGTTGCCCCGCAAGAATCGATTTCTGATGTGTCCTCTGTTAAAATGTCAATTTGTTGGAAGGAACAAGTCCCAAACAAAGCTTTGTCTACAACGATCCCTCCATGATAAACTCGACTTGGGGTGACCATCGGTAGAGCCTCGCATGCGAAATGTCAAAGCTAGTTTAAGGGCTTTCTAAAATATCTGTCGACCTATAAACGGCCTGTGCAGCCAAAGAATAATACCCCGTGTCAAGGGAGTACACGTTAAATATACTCCACAGTCCCGACGTCGTGTACGATGTCGCCCCAAAAAGTGGCGTTGAATGCCCACTCAGGTCGTCACTTGACCGTGGTTCTAAATCACGACGCCCCTCGCCAATAGCCCTCGTGCGACGATCATTCAACTCGGCTCACAAGGATTGTCTATTATGAAATGGTATACGCGCGATAACATCGCCCCGTTTATCTTTTCAGAAATAAACATTACATGTCAGTAACATTACAACTGTTCGTGAACCTAAGTCTTGACGTTAATTCAAATTGCCTGATGTATCAGCCTCATCACTTGACGGCCTCTATTGATTTCGAGGCACTCTCAATAAACTCTATTAGGATATTAATTATACATCCAAATTAGGTATCCAGCCGATCTTGACTGAGATTCAAAAGTACGAGAAATACATTTACGGTGCCAAATGCTGTGAAGGGTGTAGAAATGGGAAGCTAAAATTCTTTACCAAATAGCAAGATGTTTTGGGAGCCTTCATGGACGAGGAGTCGTCGACTTGCTATCGATAAGGTTCCCGGTTCTTATCACAGCCATTCAATAAACGTATTTGTGCCGAAAGTGATCTCTCGAAAATTCACGGGGGTCCATGAGTACACTGGAACTGATATGCTCGTTAAATCTGTGGAGTCCAAAGCCCCGTCGGCGTTAGCTTACGATGCCGTTTCAATTACCGTTGGGTGCCAATTACAGGTGTCGACCTTATCACTTGACCACGGTTCTAAATTAGGCGGCGCTATTGGCTGTGTTAAATCTCCTTACGGAGGAAGGCAGTAGATAGCCAAAAAAGTGATTTACTTACCTACCTATTATGTTTTGGTTCATCCGATTTGATAAAATTGATAATATTTAGCAAATGACGTAGCAGTGTCACCACTGCTACGTCAAACGTTGTTTTAAACCCCACAAACAATTGTCTTCTATTCCCCCCCCCAATAAACCACGCCCCGTCGTGCAACTCGAACCGTGAGTCTCTGTAGAAGCCTTAATACAACCAATTTGCACCACGTGAACCACGATGAGATCGGCACAATGCTAGCCGAATAAGAGATGGTACTTCATGTCCACTCAGTAGATTTACCATCCACTAAACATAACGGATCGGACACACCCCCATTTTTCCGCCTGGGTGACCCTGCAACCAGACTCCTACCAAGGAGAAACTACTTTTACAGATGCGAGCGAAGGTGGGATGCCGTTTGTTTTAACGTGGGTGAAAAGATGAAGTTGTTCCCCCTTTTCATAATTAATTTTTTTTTTGTCATTTACCAAACTTTAAGAAAGCTTAAATACGTAGTTACAAAATTAACAAAATGAAATGAAATTGCTAGACTTAGTTGATTTTTTTAAAATGTGCATTGAAGACATGTAATTTTTAATTATTTTAAATTGTCTCTTTTAATTGTCTTTATAACGTTTCAACCTATTATAAATATTTGTTTCTTGTTACTAAATTTTTATTTAATTTTTTTAAATAAAAAAAGATATATATTAACCCTTAAATAACCAAATTCTTACGTAGCACGAAAAAGCTTTGAATTCATAATTTGGACCAAACATATTTTTCAACAATTCATTTATTAGCTTCCACACTACGTTTATAACGTAAAAAGTGGAAGGTATTATAATCGTTCAGTCCGTCCGTCTGTCCGTCACCCACTTTCATAGCCCAAACTACAAATGCTACGGACAAGTGTAATAGTCAAAAAATTCAGCGCATCGAAATTAGAATACATTGAAAATTTCAGAGAAGAATTCGAATTCGAAGTAATTCAATTATTTAAAAAACTGCAAAATTTAACGCTCATTTAAAAAGTAGAAGAAGTCATTTTTATTAGAATTAAATCACCATTGCCATTCGGAACAATCGCTCGAGAAACTTTAATTCTTTTAGACAATTAAATTAAAATAAATTTATTTTGGGGACATCGATCAGTTTGAAATGACGTCAAATATTTTTCACTACGAGATTCTTTGTATGTTGTAATGAAATGTTTTCTTTCTATTTAAAAGCGAGGAATATTACATATTTATTCTTTGAAATATAAATAAAATTTTGCAAACGATAAGTAATAATTATTGAATTTTCGAAATAAAATAAATGAAACTAGCCAAATTTAGCATGTAAATGTTTAACATAGAATTAATGCTGTGTTTGGCGCCTTTTTACCTGTTAAACACAACTGTTGTGTGGAAGCGGGTTAAGTGACAGATTCTGTTACAAACCTACTTGTTTAAAAAAAAAAATCGTTTTTTGTGTAACTTACTTTGTCCTACATTAATTGTGTTCAGGACTATGATGTTTATTTGTCTTATATTTTGTTTATTTAGAAAGCAGAAAACTCATGCATGTGCTTTCGCGTGTTCTTGCGTCGTGAATGGATTGAGTAACCTTCGAAAGTTTTTATGGGAGAAAAACGCACCTGAGCTTACCCGGAAGAAAAAAAGAGAAAGTCACACTACAATTTTCAATTTATCGCTCATTTGTTGAAAGAAAAATTTCCATTTTACGGGTATTATGTTTGGCATATTGAGTAACGGGAAGCGGTTTATTTAGATTGGTTAATATTAAATTATATATTTAAATGATTAATTTTATGTTTTGGTGTTTATGTGTGAGTAGAATGAATACGAAAGAATTATTACTTTTACTTGTTTATGTAAAAAAATGAATGAAACTGTATTCATCTCCAGGCATCATGTTCTTCTGATTTTTTGGGGTGGAAATACAGTTGGGAACGAAATTTTCTGCGAGATTATTTAGTGAATTTTTTTCTTTTTTGGATAATTTTACATATATGGGTGAAAATGTTTTTAGATTTTGCATTAGTTTTTTGTTTATAAATAGTTTATAATTGTTATAGTAGATAAGTTATTCCATTGTATGTTTTCTCTTTATAAGTTAACATCTCATTTTAGTTTAGAAAAATCATATACGAAGACTTGCTAGTAAAGGGAATCGAATTACAAACGTATCACGCAAGACAAAAAACAACAACCCGGTATTAAATAAAACAGCGAAAATGGTCTTGTGGACGTCACATCTATCGTGGTCCAAAGTCCCGATGTCAAAACGCGGACGTTGCGTTGGGTGCCGCCTCAGGTGTCGGCCTCGGCTTTTGAGACCGCTGTTTAAAATGACGGGGGCTAAGGCTAAGAGCCAGTCGGTAAGATGCTTGTCTTACATGTGAGAGGTCCCAGGTTCGACACAAAGGTCTAAGGCAATTGCCAAAACAACTACCGACCTATAAACCGAGGTGCAGCTAAAATATCAGGCGAATAATAGCCCGTGGAGAGGAAGTACAAGTTAAATATGCTCCAAAGTCCTGACGCCTAGTACGATGTCGCTCCTTAAAGTTGCGCCGGGTGCCTACTCAGCTGTCGGTACGTCACTTGACTGTGGTTCTAAATGAAGACGGCCTTCGCCAATAGATCTCGTACAGCTCTAGCGTGACAGTAATTCAACTCAAATGACCGTCGCCTATCACCTTCCGTGTAGCTCTAGTGCGAAGGCCAGTTCAACCCAACCCCAAATCTATTCATCATTCAAGTACTTCCCACATCAGCATTCACGTGGGCCCTGCTTGCGCTGACGAAAAAATGATGGCGAAAAATCCGATTTGGCGCTCCCCATCTTCCCATTTGGCGCCGCGCTTGGCCTCGTTGGCTGTCCTCCACAACCCTCGATCATCGGCGGACGAAACCGCACAAAACCAACATGGCGGTGACGGTGTGCACACGTTTCAGCGACAACTACGAACTCAAAGAGGAACTCGGCAAGTGAGTGCGATCGAACATTCCTTTCATTTTATTCCATAATTCACCCCCTATCTGCAGACGTGATATGCACTATCAGGGCGCGATACTATTGCAAAAGGGGATTATTTTTTTTGTTGTTTTTTATTGCATACGATAATGTGTGGTGGAATAGTATGCGCTCGATCTCTATCACCTGTTGTTTTGGGAATGAATAAGAACGAAGTGATATGGGATGTTTTTTTTATCTTTGGCGGCAGGGATGTGTTGCTTTTATTGTTTATTCATTTCCTGGGCTCGTTTGTAGGAAATGCTGTTTTAGTCTTTGTTGCTGCGAGATTAATTTGATATGCGAAATGTTGTAGCTGTAGAATTTCTACATTGTTCGTATTATTAGGATTGATTGTTTCAAATTCTTTGAAAATGGATTGTTTCTATTTTTTTTTTTTTACATCGCTGGTCGAAAATTCGATTTTTGTCAACTTTTTTGTTGTAAAACTACACATATATTTTATTCAGTAATAACTTTCTCGAACTTTTCGCTTACCCAAAATTACATATCTCCCAACTTTGTCGCATAAGGCTCTTATTTTACCTATATGGATTTAACATGTTCAAAAACCTCTTTAAATCCTTTTGTACGACGACTGACGTTTGTTTACAAACAAACCTGGGGCAATCCACCGTTTAACGGAAAATTAAATTTGTTTAAAGCCATTTTTAAAAGTAGATTTACTAGTTGTCTGACCAAATTTGTTTCGGTGACTTTTCGACTATAAAATGATCACTAAGTTTTCATAAGTCGTATTTTATTTGCGTTTTTTTGTGTGAGAAAATTATAACAAAATAAAATGGAGGCTATTTGCTCAATTTTTCATAGATAGTTGAAAAACAAACTAAACTGTTTCTGCGAAATGCAGTACGTCCGGGTCACCCTAGATAATACACAAGATATCGAGTTGATTAAACCGCTTGCATTGTAAAAATATACTGTTAATATATATATTTTTTAAATATGGTGCATATTTGCATTCATGGCGTCTCGGGCCATCTCTCCGAATTCCGAAGACTGTTCCGACAATGTTCGTGTGGATCAATGCAAAGGTTTTTTTTTTGTAAACGCTTTAAGTGCACTTCGATCGGCATCAGCCCAACAACCAACTGGTGTTGATTGAGAACGAATATGAATTGTGTGGCTATGACAGCGGGACTCTGCTGTTATGTTTTGTGAGAGCTGTTGTTGTAACGCCCCTTGTTCCTTACTACTAGGTTTGTGTTAAATTAAAAGTTCTGTTCCCCCCAACATGCATTTTAAAGGTACTTACAATTCAAAATAACAGTTGTGTTACTTTTTACAAGAATTTAAATAGTGTCAAAAAATGATAATGTAAAAAAATAATGTTTTTACTGAGCAAAACAGTAGCAAGCTTCACCTACTATCCCAAAATATCTTAAATTCCCCTCCGCGTGAGTGTAGTGGAAAAGTAGGGCATTCCTCGTTTTTGCCCCTCCCCCCTCCACGTTCAGATGTGATATTGTAAACAAAGCGGATATCTGTTCTCTCTTCCCCCTCAACGTGCCGCTTCCTTGAATGGCTAGGTTCAGGACGTCGCCGCAGAGAATACCTTCACAGGTCCTGTCCTCGTCGAAAATGGATAGTTCCGGACAAATAAATCTCGCCACAAAATAGGGGCTGGTGAGCAAAGATCCATCTTACCCTGCATGCGAAAGAGATCCGGGCATCGCCAAAATAAGTGCTCACCTACAAACGGCCAGTACAGTCCAAACAACGAATAATACCCTGTGTAGAGGGAGTGGACGTTGAATATGCTCCAAAGTCACGGCGTTGTGCACGATGTCGCTCTTAAAAGTTCCGTTGGGCACCTACTCAAGTGTCGGCTCGTCACTTGACAGCGGTTTTAAATGATGACCGCCCGTCCCCATAGTCCCCGTTGTATGTATAGCTCTAGTGCGACGATCATTTCACTCCATCTAACCGTAATGATGCCCGTTAAATCTGTCGTGTCCTGAAGCCGTGTACAATGTCGAAAATAGTACCACGCAGAAATACAAATATAAAAACAAATAAAATGTATGTTGCTTCGTTCTAAATAAATATTAAATGATAGATATTTTTACTGGCTTTTTTCCATCAAAACATGCTTTTTTTATGCCCATCCATTCATCTTCCAGGCTTTGTGTTTTTAAAAGGTTTTTATTTTCCCTGCATATCTGAAATTCGTCGGAAAAAGTAGCGTCATTGTCATAAAAGATAATCCGCGTGTCTTGAATGGGCAAGTTCCGAACACGTTTGTGTTTTTTCGATGAAAATTTTGTGAATAAAAATAAAATAGCGCAGATACTATGTTTTTAACTACTGAAAAAGTAATTTGTCAATGCAATGTTAAAAAATTGCTTTTAGGTAATAAGTAGGAATGGAAACACATCCGATTGAATGACGGAAATTATCTCTCGTTCAAGTGACCTTCCATTGAAAGTGACCACGCATTAGGCTATAAAAAATTGAATCCTTATCAATGTCAATGGGTTTTTTGATATCGACGGAAGATCAAACTAAATAAAACTTCGCGTGAATATTATAAATCTATAATAATAAAAGAAAGAGTCCGTGTTATCTGTGGATCGTAAAAGACCTACTTATACTGACCTACCTACTATATTACTATACGTGTTGCCTCAGAAATTCGAAATTTTTAAGATAGATTCCCTTTAATACCAACGTGGGCACCTGAAGCTTAGTTTTTTCATATGTGTTCCATTTTTAGAGAAAATTCGATTTTTCTGAAAAAAATACACCACTTTCGCTCAAATCCGATCATTTTTTCCCTTTCGTGTTGCCATTCGTCAGAAGAAATTAAAACGAACACAAAAATTAATTAAAATTGAAATTGCTTTTATTTTCTTGCCTTTACATTCAGAAACTAAATGAATGATTTGAAAAATAATTGAACGTGCCAATGAGCTAAATGTTTTTTTTAAACCCAGAATGGAGGTTTTGACGTGAAATAACATTGTTATACAATTATGGTTAATTTTGAATTTATCAGGAAAATTGCGATGACAGTAAGTTCATATTGAGGAAGATTTTTCTGATATGAGGATGTGCATTTTATAGTGATGTATTTTTATTTTGGAAATTTAAAGCAATATAAGTAACGGGATTTTATTCTTTATAATGAATGGGAACAAATGCAAAGCTTAAATGGCACATATACTTGGATCGATTTGATATTCTTTTAGTCCGGGCGAAGAACGGGTACTTATTTGCTAGTTGTATATAAAGTAGGCTTTATATAATTTAGTTTTTGGGATGTTTTATCTTGTGCAAATATTTTGTGCGGAAATGTGTCTGAAAGCTTAAAGAAAAAAAAACCTGGGGGGTATATTTTGAATAGTTGACAGTGAAGATAAAAGAACGAAAACAATTTTCTTTCCAACGGGGCTGCAATTATTGGCGACTAAGCCTTTTCAGACTCGGCATCCCAGAACTGAGAGCCATTTTTTAGTGGCACCATCTAGGCGACTCGCTACCCATTTTGACGCTCAGATGACAATGAATCTGAGCTCTCTATGGATGTTAAAGTATGCCGAGAGAACCCAAGCCAAATGGGTACTCAATGGATCTTTTACATGTCACATAATCATATGACATGCATGTCCACGATTTTCCCATCCTGAATATCAAACGAAGACAATTAAATGAAAAAAAATAACACATGAAAAAAAATATTGTTCTATAATCTTAATCTTCATTTTTCTTGGCCGAATCGGGACAGCTAACTAAATTCAACAGTTTTTGAATGTCATAATATTAGTTTTTAGTGTTTTCCTTAAATCGTAAATGGTTAAATTGCCAAAGATGGAGTTTCTACTGTAGTTACAGTTTGCAATTGAATCCCACAAATTTTTTTTAAAATTTGGTTAATATTTATAATACATATAAACAAGTAGCTTTATATAATCGGGTTTGCGCGAATGTATATTTGATATAGATGACTTGTATATTATGTAAACATATTTTTTTTATAACAACGTACAAAAAAGTTCACACTTTTATATCATATTCATTCATAAATCGTTGCGAAAATGACACTTTACGTGCTTACGTCACAGACAGTGCCGAAAGTAGTACTTTCGGCACTAGTGCGGTAAAGTAAATAAGTGTATCTGATTGGTAGAAAAACAAAATGATGTCATGAAACTCACTTATTTCTATTGGTTTATTACTTTTGCATTTTCTAATATCTCCATGGAAACTAAATGATGTCATGAAAATCACTTATGGGTAGAAATACTTTTTTGCACGTTATTATAAAAAATATTGTAAGCAAGCACGTGCCAAATAATACTTTATTAAGCTCTTGTCATTATTTCACTCGACCTACGGTCTCGTGAAATAAAAGCCACTCGCTTAATAAAGTATTATTTTCGGCACTAGTTGCTTAAATAACTATTTTTGCCAATCGATACCCCTCCCCACAACCCACCAGGTTATTAAAATCAAAGCCCACCCCTCCTTGCTGAATGCTGATGTTAGCATTGTATCATTTTTTATTAAAATTTGGATGTCCGATTGGATCCCGGCCGAATGTTGTGTTGAGATAGAATAATTATTTCCATTCCTGTCATGGCACATTAGAACAAAACTCGCCCAATTCTCTGCTAACACATCTCATAATGAACTCACGGACTTCCTTAGACATCAAGTCTTAACATACATGACAAAAGAAAGAAGGAAACAGACATGCACGGAAAAATACTATGTAGTACATTCAAACTTTCAATTTCTGCATAAATTATGTCTCCATTTATTAACATTTGTTAACAAAATTAAATCATGCTGAGTAGATTTACTCAACGATAAAATTTTATCAAGCTTTTAAAAATAAATACATACTTGGACACACACACATAAATAAATGTTCGATCTAACCAATTAAACCCACGTGATGTATCTTATGTTAAACTGTTATTTCGCAAGGCCAGAAAGATATTTAAAAAAAATGTTTGATTAAAAGTCTGAGATCGACCTAAAAAAAACTTTCAAACAAAAGTTCGCAGAAACTTTTAAATTCGGGCGTCATAACTTTGCTATTTAATTCTGCGTATTTTTACACCTTTCTCATACAACACGTTTCGTGGTTCAGATGGAAATACATATCTGACTAACTGAGAAGTATATAGATACAATACAAAAAAAGCGCCCTCTTACGGAAGGCGGAAATGGAATACAAATAAGTTCCAAGAACGTGGGAATACAGATCAAAATTTTCAAGGCCGAACAAATTAAGTACACATATGTGTTTTTCTTTAATCCATTGGTTTTTTTTTATATTGAACTTTCATGTCTTGTTTTGCTTGCATATAAAATGTGTTGTTTGGTTGTAACTGTGTGTGTTTGCAGGGGCGCCTTTTCTATTGTGCGCCGATGCGTCCAGAAGAATACTGGATTAGAATTCGCCGCCAAGATCATCAACACCAAGAAGCTCTCGGCCAGAGGTCAGTTCCATTCACATTCGATAAAAAAAATATGCTACTATACTTATTACACTTAATATACTTTAATGCTACTTTCTACTTTTGGGGCCCAGAACACAAGCAAGTGTGGGGGGCCCCCACAACATACTTTAATACATCTAAGAACGTGATTTTTTTTTTCATTTAAAAGTTTTGCGAATTCATAACCGCTAACAATTATCTTAAATACACACGTAAGCACCGCATATTTTATATTTTTTGTAATTGTTTTCAATACATACATAAGATATGACATCAGAATCGGCCGGGACACTCAATCATCAGGCAGCTTCAGTGCAATTTTAATTCGCTCAACCCAATTCATTTGCATGAACATTGCCAATATAATTTTAATTTAAAAATGTCTTTATCCAAACGGTATTCCAGCGATGCGAATGTAGATTACGAAAAGATAATGTGCGTGCAATATCGGACACTTCTCTCTTAATAGTTTTTTCAGACTTTTTCCAGTAACAATTCTTTTCTTTGGATGAAGAGCAGCCTGTTCTCTTTCCCATGTTGTTTGACTTGAACTGAAAAAGTATGTTCTTAGTTGAAGTTATTGTTACAAAAAAGTCCACTCAACTGTTTTCGGGTATTAAAAACATAAATCGCTTTTATCTCTGATTTAAGAAAATGTAATGCATGATGCTACAATTTGAATTTTTTAAAAACTTTAGCTCAACGAACTTCTTAGTATTTTAATAATAAATTTTTATTCACACACTGTTTTCGATTGAACTTTTTTTTAAAATTGTTGTTTTAAGAAGACTTTATAAGAAGCGTTCACTTTTCTTCACCGTATTCGGTACGTAATAGAAAAAACTTATATTTTTCGTTGAATAAAATATTTTTTCTACTCTTTAAGTAAAACGATAAAAATTATACTTGTGATATAAAATTTTCAGGTAATTTAAAAATGTATTAGTAAAACATAACTACTTTAAAATTTCTTAACGTATCTCGATAATTTTGACATCCTGGTTTCGCGGGATGACCCTTTCATTTTTCTTCAACTATAAAAGTTGGTTATAGTATAGAAGTATTGTGTTGGTGGTATAGAAGTATAATGGTTACTTCTCGTTTTCCATGAAAAATACACCTTTTGCGTGACAAATATCGTTCGGATTGTATGATGAAAGAACTGAACTTATAGTAAATGACATGGAATTTAATAACGGGAACGAAAGGCTAACAGTTCTCTACAAGGAACATTATATCCCTCCCCCCATTAGTGGTCGGGATTCCTCCATTAAACTAAATGATTATATCCCCCCTCAGTTTCGGTAAATCTTTTTAAAAATAAGAAGAAATTGAAATCAGGGAATCATAAATTTTTAGAATATCGGGGGAAAGCCAATTTTCTTAAAACTTCATTTCAATATTCAGGTATTTTATAGCTTGTTTGTCATTTAATCCTTGGGTCTCCAAACTGTGATCAAAGGGTAAGGGTAAGGGTTCAAAGGGTATTTTTTTCAGTATGCAAGGATGTTCGGTATATTTAAAATTTTTTCACACAAAATGTTATTAAATTATTTCAATTAACGTATCATATAAGACGATATATATGTTTTTATTTTTTACTTACAAACTGTATCCGATCACCTTTTTTCAGCAAAAATCGACTTAAATATCAAAAATTCGTTTTTTGCGTTTTAATATAAAATGAAAGTTTAGCTTTCTAAATCTGTTTCATTTTAGCTTTAATAGAACCGAAGTTATGACCTGACTGACTCACTGATTCATTCATTCACGTATCAACGCTCAGCCAAAACTACTGGAGGTAGAGCTACCAAATTTTAGGAAAATATTCTTTTTACATCGTAGGCGTCTTTTAATAAGCGATTTTTCGAAATTCGAACCCGAACGGGTATAGGAAGGCAAAACGTGAGCCAATTTCTCCATAGGAATAGCATTGTTATGAACTTTCAAATTAGAAAACGAAATTTATAAATTAAAAGAAATTTCAGCGCGTTCAGCGTGAGCGGAAGTTAAGTATAATTACGTAAGCACGGTGAGTTTTATTTGTAGGATTGTTATTTGAATATCATTATTTTATATTATTTATTGAATTTAAATCTTTTGATTTTTTTCCGAATTTAATTTAATTGATGTTTATAAATGGTAAGAAGTGAAGATATTGCTACAATGTATCATGGCAGTAATGGCGATTACTATTCTAGATCTGATAAAAACTACTAAGAAATGTTTATTCCCTGTACGTAAAGCGTACAAACTTTATGTTTATGAAACTGTCAATTTGGTACAGTTATGATATAATGGCCGATTGAATTTTGCCTTTGGCAAAGTAAAAAAATGAACGTAGGGTAGCTTTTCCCATCCAGTTGTATGCGTTAGGGTAAGTTTGAACCAGATAGAAACTTAGTAAGTTTGAACTAGATAGACTAGAACTGATATAAACTAGAACATAAAAATTATTCTAATAAACATTTTCAATAAACATTTTATAACAAAATTATTTTATAAGGTTAATTCTGCAAAAGTGAAATCACAAAATTTCCCCTTTTTTTTCAAAACACGAAAATAAGATTACGAAGTTTTTTTATTTTCAGAACTGATAAAAAATATCAAGTTAAATCTTCTTTCAACTTTTTTTTCTTGGCCGGGACAGGTGGCTTTTTTTCATAATTTTTTTTTTAATCTCTCGCCTGCGCGAAGGGGCCAAAGACTTAACACCTTTCATGAACGCTGCGTAAAATAAAAAGGCAATTATTGCCGTGTTTACCATTTGAAAAAGCCGTTACTAATTTGGAAAAAGAGAAGTATTTATAGAGTTAAGAGTTCGTAATTTAGTTAATAATTGCGTTTCGTTTTCATTAATTTTTCTTCGTTTGAACTATGTAATATATTTTCTTTTCAGGGCGTGATGGTAATTAGTTTAGTTTGAATTATCGTAGCACTAGAGCAATGCGAGGGCTATTGGCGACGGGCGTCGTATTTTAGAACCACAGTCAAGTGACGAACCGACACCTGAGTATGCACCCAACGCAACCGTTAAGGCGACATCGTACGCAGCGTAGTTAATTAGTGTTTTATAAATTGTATCTATGTAATATATTTTCTTTTCAGGGCGTGATAGTTAATTAATTTGAATAATCGTCGCACTACAGCTACACGAGGGCTATTGGCGACGGGCGTCATATTTTAGAACCACAGTCAAGTGACGAGCCAACACCTGAGTAGTCACCCAACGCAACCGTTAAGGCGACATCGTACGCAGCGTAGTTAATTAGTGTTTTATAATTAAGTTTCGTTTGCATTAATTTTTATTCGTTTGTGTCTATGTAATATTTTTTCTTTTTAGTTTAGTTAATTAGTATTTTATAATTAAGTTTCGTTTGAATAAATTTTTTTATTCGTTTGTATCTATGTAAAATTTTTCTTTTCAGGTTAGTCAATTTAGTGTTTAATAATTGAGTTTCGTTTGCATTATTTTTTATTCGTTTCTATCTACTTAATATTTTTTCTTTACAGATAATGAACCATTAGATGAAACATATATCCTGAAACTCTATTATTTTTCTGGTATGTGTGAAAATTTGCTGTGTATTATTTGAGGGGCGATTGGGGGTTGGCGAGCGATAGGGAGCAGGGGGCATAGACCCCTGCCGGCCGCGAAGCGCCCAACGGAATTGCGCGGCAATTCCCGGGGGTTGGCGAGCAAAAGCGAGCAAGGGGTGGAGCCCCCTAGTACACAAAACATAAAAACTGAAGTTCTTTATTATCAATTGCTTCCAAATGAAGATGGTTTTGAACTAGAATCGTGTAAAACTATTAAGAATTGGATATTTTAAAACTATTTATATGCTTGGTACAATCTTGTTTCTATGTGTTTTCTAAATAATACTACAAACTTTTGCCTATAAATAAATTTTGGGCACTGATATCTCAATGATTTTAGTTAATGACTTATATTAATGTTTGTTAAGCATATTTAAATTTAAACGATGTAAAAAAAATTACATTTTTTTTAATAGATATCATGTTTTGCGTAAACGTGATTTTTGAAGCATTTTTTACTATAGTTTTCCACAAATACTGAATTTTTAAAAAATATTTTTTATGATTTACTTTCTTAAAACTATTTTTATATTTGCGATTGAGTTGTTAAAATTGAGTTTTTTTGCACAAAACAAATTTTTACAATTAGTTGGTTTCGCAAATGACTGTGAAGAAATACAACTAAGTGGTTATAAGACATTAAAAAAGTTTTGGTTGCTATAACATTTTTATGAAGTGCCATTTATGACTTCCCCAAATTAGTTTTTGGTATTTCAACAAAACTTCTTATGTGTTTTTCATGTAAACGTGTGAATCGAATCGGTCATGGAATTTTTCTTCCTTGTTCCACCTTTACTTACAGAAAGTTCAATATTATAAGTTGTATATTGACTGCTTTAAATATCTTAAAAGAAACTTCCATTAGGCATCCTGGAAAAGCGTTTCTAAACCAATCATTTTTGGACCTCAACTGGGTAAAATTTGGAGTCCCATGTAAGCTTTTTCGTTATAAAGATCGATGTAGTGTGTAGTAAGCTCCTTCACTTAATTTAAGAAAGATGTAACTCACATTTTAAGTTAAAAATGATAAAGATATCCATAGATAATATTCAACACCTTTTCTGTACCCTGTTACAAAAATCGATGGTCATGTTGAAGGTTTTCACCATAGTTTGGTATGTTGGCCGATATTTTCGGTATTTAGATGAACCATTTCCAAGCTTGAACCAATTTTTTTGTTTCCAAAACCTGAAATTTTTTTCAACTGAAAATATTGTGAAACATTTCACCACACATCATTTGCAGCTACTAGGAAACATTATGAAAGCACACTATTTGTAACCGGTAGGCGATAGCGTTTAATTAATTGAATGCCTGCGAATGTTTCCAGCTAAAACAAGCGCTACAATCATTCGTAAGTCGCCGCGTTTTTCACCGATTCTTTTATTTTTCTTAATTATATAATTTTTCAAAACTCCTTTAACTAAAAAAAAAGTCAGTTGCAAACGTCTCAAAGCAGCATAGTACCCGTATACCGTGTCGTCTATCTTTTCACATCCAAGTTCATTGCCCATTAGTTGGTGAGGGATGAAAACTGTTTATTTTTATGAAGTAATTTTGAATGTGTAATGATCGGAGATTCCTTCCTAGTCTGGATGTTCAGTTTTTTTATATAAAATAATTGTAAAAAAATAAATAAATTGTACCGGCGAGACTGAATGTGTCTTCTGGAAGTTTCGAATGGTTTTGTTTCTTTTTGAGTAGGTTTGGAATAGTGCCGTTATCGTTCACACTCATGACTTCTAAAAAACTTTCTGGTCATTTTCGAAAACGTTTCACTTTTTAGTTTTGGTGATTTTGCTAATTTAAAATTAAGTTATGTTGTTATATGTCAATGTTCTTAGGTGGCTGCTACGAAATCGTGTTATCACAGTTTGTTCCTGTGTGCTGCACCGAAGGGATGGAGATCCGCCGGGGCGATTACTCTTGTACCAATGGTGCAGAGGGGGAATGGCAAATGCAGACCGAACAAGGCATTTATGTCTAGAGTATAGTTCAGAATAGGTAAGAGACGCCGGGGTAAGCAGAGGCTCGTTAGTACCCCTCTTTGCCAGGGCATAAGCCATTTCGTTACCTGCAAGGTCTACGTGGGATGTATTGTTGGTTATTGGTTTCTTGAGAGTGTGCAATATCTTAGACCTGGTCTAGCTCTGCTGGACAACAGGGATCAGCAACAACAACACAAAATTAAGTACCGGTTTAGTTGTTAAGAAACTTGTCAGTTCCACCAGCCTTTCATGTATGCTGCACATTTATTAAGAAAAGAATCCAATAGTTATAGTAGTAATATGCCTTCGATTGAAAAGTTTAGGCAGGAGGACAATTTGTTTTGGTAAGCTCGACTTGCACTTCGTGCCCGGGTTCTAAAGTATGATTCATTCTAGACGTCATTTATTCTCGATTTTCTTCGACGTTCTCTTCCATCGTAACTCGGCGGCCGTTAATCAATTTGTGAGCGAAGCCACCGCCAATTATCCTTTTCTCGGCGACCGCAGAGAAATAAGAGAAGTCGTCGAAATGACCACCGATTCCATTCCATTCCGCTCCTCCCAGTAAAGAGATCGATGAATTGGTATTTGTTGTAAGGATGCCGGTGCTGTTTATTTAACTACTAATTTCTATTTGTTACTGAAATACGATTCCGTTACCAAATATCTCGTAAACATGTGCATAAGAAATTATAGCATAGTTTTGGCAACTTCGGGTTAACGAGAAAATTGAGATCGCCTTAAGTCACAATCTCCAAAATAAGGGGGGATACAATTCCATCATTTCGAACGAGCTTGGCAACATGTTTGGCGAGAAAATGGAGATTGCCAAAAGGATTATTGTACATTTCAGTAGTACGATGCCTTTCAAACAACCAACCACAAATAAAACATATAACACATCTCCTTAATTTGGCTATTTTGGGGAACTTGAAATGAACTTCTTTAATGAAACCCCGATTATCGTTAAAGAACATCCCCAAATCCATCACCAGGGGCTGGGGAGCCCAGTCGGTTAGGCATTCGCCTAGCATGCGGAAGGTCCCAGGTTCGGGTCCGGGCATCGCCAAAAATAACTGCCGACCTATAAACGGCCCGTGCAGCCGAAAATGTCTGACGAATAATACCTCGTTGCAGCGGGAGTGCACGTTAAATATCCTTCAAAGTCCTAACGCGGCGTACGATGTCGCCCATAACGGTTGCGTTGGGTGCCTACGCTGGTGTCGACTCGTCACTTGACTGTGGTTCTAAAATACGACGCCCGTCACCAATAGCCCTCGTGTAGCTCTAGTGCGACGATAATTCAAACTAACCTAACCTAACCAAAATAAGGGGGGGGGGGTACAATTCCATCATTTCGAACGTTTTGGCGATAATTTGACGAGCTTGGCGAGAAAATGGAGATTGCCAAAAGGATTATTGTACATTTCAGTAGTACGATGACTTTCAAACAACCAACCACATATAAAACATAAAAATAACACATCTTCTTAATTTGGCTACTTTGGGGAACTTGAAATGAACTTCTTTAATGAAACCCCGATTATCGTTAAAGAACATCGCCCATTCACAACACACGCGCTTGTGACTCTTCTACAAGTTTTATTGGACGTTGATGGGGGAAGGGATCGTTAATGATTTCGCCGCCAAAGCCTAAATGGGCAAGAAAGAAAAAAAAAAGCGGAGTCGTGCTCATCATCGAAATGACCCGTTTACGATTCAATCATCCTCAAAGGATAAAAGAACGATTTAGTGTGTGGCACCTGTTCGAGAGATGTACGGGAGCATTTTACACACTAGTAAAATGGTTTCGATGGTTAAGAGGTAGCTGTAATGGTTGTGTGGTGAAATGTGTCACCATTTCGTATTAGGTTGAACCATTTATCTGGTTTTTGTATCCAAACTTTAAAAATGGTTTCACCACACAGCCATTTAAGCTACTCGGAACAATTATTATGGAGAAAACAAGCACACAATTTTTAACAGTGCACTTTTTGCGATTTAATTGACAAATGACCCTTGCCGGTTTCAATTATTAAATATTCATTTTTTAAAAATATCGAATTCTTCATTAGATCTATACAAAAGATAGGTTATGTTGTAGCCAGTAAGCACAAAATCAGCCTGCAGATGAAATATATTTATTTAGCTAGTAGTAATTATTCCATAAAAACAATTTATTAAAATTCAAAACAGTAGCCCGAAGAAAAAGTTCGGTTCTTGTTTCGTACAACATCTACCGCATGCTACAATATCCGTCAACACTAAAATCATTCGACTCGCATGCTTCATTTAAGAAACTCATTTGAGGTTCAAGTGGACATGGATGACAATTTCCGGTTCCCACAATGCCATATAACTCATTTATTTAAGCTTTTAATGGAATACGGTGCTGATATCTTGCAGGGTTGGCTTCCGACTTAGCAACAAGTTCGCTAAATGACTGTTCTTTAATAGAAATCCCGAATAATAGCTGTCACTTATTTCTTTCCTGAAATGGGCCATAAACGGAAGGATTTTTTTTCTCTCATCTTACGGGAAAAATTTAATTTTCTTTTGCATGAGACGTCTGGCACATTGACGACTGCTCTCCAACACAGTAGGCACTTTAATAAACCAAGTCAATTTTTCCATTTCCCCTCCCCCCCCCCTTTGATTTTCCATTGCTTAATTTTTTTTAAATACTCCTAGAAATGTCAAGTGGATCAGAACTTTATATTTAGGCGGCTTTCCTTTTTTTTTAAAATTCAAAATTGTAAAAAAAATAAATGGAAAAAGGATATTGACATGCTGAAGATGTCCGCCTGTTCTTACCCCACTTTTAAAATGTGTTCTATCCGTCAGATCTTAAAAATTCTTTTTTGTTAGAAAGGTTTGATATGAGTGATCTAGCTTTCCCACTTTTTGTCCGTCTAGGCACTAGAAGCACGTGCACCGAATTCGAAGTGCGTAGCTCTTTTAATTCGAGCTGTAGAGTGCTTTCAGACAGTCTGACAGACTAACCCATGATCGAAAACCACTTTTTCAGAATAGGAACCCTCCAAACCGTTAGAAAACATCATCTCTATTTCAAACCCCAATACCTTCATTATCTTATATTTCATATTGGATAATTATAAATAAAAATCCCATAATTGAATGCCTATGTTTAAGTTCTAAAATGAACGGGCGGTTGACTCGAGCCCCTTTTGTTACTACCTGCCCTATGAAATGTGAGATCTAACAGTCTGAATTTAAAAATTCTCGGTTTTTTGTTAGTATGATACCTACCTTTTATACTTTTTTTTTGTCTTGCCGTACTTTGAATTAGACCCGTACCCAAAATTTTAAAAGTATGAGGAGCTTATGGTGTTTAGCTGAGGTGTTGGCCTCGTCACTTGACATTTACTATTAAAACTTCATTGACACCATTGTTATCAACAAAAACGTATTTTAAATTGCTAATGGTGATTCGCAATGACGACACCCGTCGCCCATTGCCACCTAAATTTAAAAAAAAAAAATCCCATAATTGATTGCCTATGTTTGAATACTAAAATGGACGACCCGTTGACTTGGAACATTGAGCTAGAAGAAACGTGGAGTGAGGTGTGTGATTCACTGAACAGGGCAGCAAACTTGCCGGTTCATTAACGAAACGCGGACGCACTGCAGCAGAAAAGAACCGGGCAGAAAACCTTGGAACTTGCCTATTTTGCTATTGGGTTCGACTTCGCTGGTTCTTAGTGATCCACATGGATATTTCTTAAAAAAGTTGTAACTTAAAAGTTAAAGAGCAAGTTAATTTCTTTCGAACTAAAAATGTTCAAATCATTTAGGAGCCCAAGTCAATACGATAGAGGGGTCAAGCATTGCATACAAGTGTAGGGAAAATAGTCCTTTTCTGCCCGCTCAAAAGGGTGTGAGTGGGATTTCGGCTCGCTGACACCTCACTCAGTTTCCCTTCTAGCTCAATGACTTGGGCCCCTTCTGCTTATACCTGTCCTTTGGAGGTCTTCCTATGGTAGTGCGCGGCGAAGGAAGACTCCCGCTAATGGCCCCAGAGGCGGCCTTTCGTGCGACGCCGGAATTGTGGAAGACCTTTCAATTAAATGCTTGCACTTAATTAACGTTCGGGGGGACTGGAAAAGTGGGGCTGGCCTTGGCTGGCTCGCTCAATTTTGCATTGATAAATGGATAATGAATAGTTAAAAATTTATTAAAATTTAAGAGAAACTAATATTTGTGTGAGGTAACAATATTCGCTGTATTCGTATTTTTAATTTTTTTTTTAAATTCTGTTTCCTTGTATTGCTGCAAATTTGTATTAGATACTAAATTTTAAACGCCCTATATATTTTGATCGAATATATGTACTTTAGTTGTATTAAACTCGTTTGTGCATCTAATTTATTTTTAATTAATAAATCGCTTTCTATTATTGTTGTTTATGGAGGAATCTCTATAAACAACATTCCTTAACCCTACAATAGTGTTTGGCGCAGTATGGCCTTAGATGCCGCCATAAAACCCGAACATCCATCCTTAATCCTACAAAATGTATTTTATAATCACACTGCTTCGCTGGATATTCAGAAAACTACGTCACAGGTCCTGTCACCAAGCCAAATGTTTCTTCCATCCAATTTGATGTGAAACCCACTCTCATCATCCACATCCTTCCCCAAACATGTTCGAAACAGCCCCGTGTCAGATGCGTCGTTGTTTCTGTCAAGGGCGGGAGGATGCCCGTTTGACGACACGTCTCGACTGTTGAGGCGCGTCGGTGGAATGACAGTTCACCGACCGTCGGATCGAGGCGAACGCACTCCGAAGAAAACTGTCAATTTCATTAAAAGCCTGTCAAAGGGGCTGGGGAGCCCAGTCGGTTAGGCATTCGCCTAGCATGCGGAAGGTCCTAGGTTCGGGTCCGGGCATCGCCAAAAATAACTGCCGACCTATGAACGGCCCGTGAAGCCAAAAATGCCCGACGAATAATACCCCGTGCAGCGGGAGTGCACGTTAAATATCCTTCAAAGTCCCAACGCGGCGTACGTAACGCCCATAACGGTTGCGTTGGGTGCCCACTCAGGTGTTGGCTCGTCACTTAACTGTGGTTCTAAAATATGACGCCCGTCGCCAATAGCCCTCGTGTACCTCTTGTGCGACGATAATTCAAACTAACCTACATAAAAGGCTGTCAAAATTGATAAACGGGATAACGGTAGCCCAATTGGTTTGGGGGTTTGCCCTTCAGACCTTGCGTTCCCAGAATTTATCTGATCAAATATTGTCTTCGACGCTGATATTCATATTCCACAATGTGCTATCAAGAATACACTGGACAAATATCATTGTATTTGCTGTCGGCTATACTTACGCGTAGGTTGTTCCAATTTGATTCGTCACGGTCAAATGTCCTGATGTCGTTTCAACGTTGCGTTTTGTGGACGCTTCACCCAATCGTTAGGATGATGGCCTAAGACATTGCGATCCTTGAATAAGATATGATATTCGACTCTTTCATCCTACAGGCGCCAACAAAATGTCATGATATTGTGTACTTGTGTTTGGTGTTGTTTCGTCACTTGACCACGGCTTGAAATTATGACTCATCAGTCCCTCCCCCCCCCAGTTTTTGCTTGAGCGGCTAAAATTAAGGAACATCATGTTCTGTCCATCCTTTTATTTGAATGTGACGCAAACTGCAAGTTGTCGTCTGCTTCTCATTTCTTAACCAGTCTCTAAACAAATGTTTTTAGGGTCGAATTTGTTAGTCTCGTTATACATTTTTTTATAAAAATAAATTTTTTATATGTATATAGGAAATTTTTAAAGAAATAATCGAAATATAAGTACTTCTACGGTGGAATAAATATCAATTAATAAAAACAGAACACATGTTTATGTATTTCTGTTTTTCCATTGCGAAAAACTTTAATTGTAAAAATATCGTCTGAATTCAAATGAATGATTCCCTTTTTTTGGATCAAAACATTATTTATTTTCATCCTATCTATATTTTCAGATATACATTATTTTATAATAAGATTAGGTCGGAAATAATATAAATGAGTGGTTTGAATAAGGCTGTTGTAGCATCCGAGAAAGGGAAAACGTGATTAGAATCCATCGGAAAAATTATATTCGGAGAACTTTCAAATGGAAGTAATTTGGTTATTTATTTGTTCCAAAAGGCTTAACTCATTTTCTTATTTTTTTTTATTTCGAAGTAATTTCATTGTCAGAATTTTTTTAACCATATAATTTATTGCTATTATTATCTATATATAACTGGGAAAAATTATCTTTTCCCTAAAACCAATATTTCGCCGAGAGCGTTTGTTTAGACTTACTACACAAGGCAATCGATGACTCTACTTGGCAAACTGTTTTTGGTATTTGTTTTTGCGCGCCCATCTACAATATTCTTCCTAACTCTTGGCCACTACTTGGTGGTAAAACTGTAAGTACAGTTTCCGCTTCTTGTGAAAGATATCAGTGAGTGGCTTATTAACCCTCTGAGGTATAAGCAAATTGGCTGAAGTGTAAACCATTTTTTCACTGCATAATAATTAAATGTTAAATTTTACTGAAAATTTAATTTCTTAAATTGAAAAAAAAGTTTTTCTGTATTTAGGTGGTTATAAATGGCTTATCCATTCTTTAAAATTTAATAAAATTATTAAATTTATAATTTTTTTAAAAACTGTGTGTGTTGCTGGAAAACCTGACAGCTGGGAGACGGGATTATACGTCTGTATCCTTCAGAGGGTTAAAGAGGAATGAGCCCGAATGACAGCGTGTCTCCAAACCAAAGTGCCTTGTGTTAATCGAATGGGGGGGGGGATTTTCTAAGCTACGTTCATTAGGCTGTATGGAATATTTTTACAAACGGCTACATGGTAAATGTAGCTGACTGACAGGTCTCTATCATCCCACTTTTTGAAATGGGTTCGAATATTTTGTATAAAATATTTATTAAATTGTTAAAAAAAATGTTCGAAACCAAATTAAAACAAGTAGGTTTGTTACAGAATCTGTCACTTAAACCGCTTCCACACAACATTTGTGCTCAACACGAAACAAACTATTTATACACCTCAGAAAGAAATTCGGCAAACAGAGCCTTTAGCTAGTTGTAATTAAACATTTAAACGATAAAATTAATTATTTTCATTAATCTTCTTTCTCATATTTTATAATTAGACTTAATCGTTTGCTAAATTTGTTTGAAGTTCGAAGAATAATAATGTAATCTTTTTTAATAAATATCTTTGTGTCGCTACAATTTCCCATTTACATTTCTTTCGAAAATTCAGTTATTTATCGTTTGTTAAATTAATTTACAGTTCGAAAAATATATAATTAGTGCAATTGATGCTTTAAAAATAAAAACGAAACTTTGCCTATTTTTTATGCCAAGTTAGAATTATCTATGAATCTTTCTTCATATATATATAATAAACCATCAAAAGAACTCTATTGTGATATTACAACAATCCAAACTGAATTATATCGCATAAATAAATATTTTTTCAATTTTTTTAAATTTTATTTTAACTAGAGTTTCTCGTACGTTTAACGAAATGGCAGCAGTGAAAATATTGAATAAAAATGGAATTTACATGTTATTTCAATGTAGATTAAATTTTTAGTTGTTTAAATTTTAAATAAACTTGTAATTAAAATTTTTTAATGAAATTTGGAATGTAGCCTAATCTGATTTTTTGCTTCAAAATGACATATCGCACTTGTCTGTGGGACTTGCTTGTGGTTCTTTCTGTGAAAGTGGGTGACGGACGGACGGACGGACTGAACGATTATAATACCTTCCACTTTTTACGTTATAAACGTAGTGTGGAAGCTAAAAATGAGATGATAGAGACCTGTCAGTCGTCTACATTTTTACCATGTAGCCGTTTGTAAAAATATTCAATACAGCCTAATGAACGTAGCTTAGAAAACGTATATTTCCCCCATTAGACTAACAGAGGCACCATCTTTTGGAAACCTGTGGTCAATCGGGCTCATTCGCCGGCATAATTCAACCAAGTAAGAGCGTGTTAAACCTCTCACAGCTTCATTTTGAGGGCTTCTTTTCGCGCATCCTCCTCCAAGTCCCACATGTCAGGATCCTCCTTTGGCCCAGCGAAATGATGTGCGAAGATGTTTAAGGCACGCAGGTGTGTGTGTGTGTGTGTTATGCTCGCGAAGAGATTGCTGTGGCGGGGAAAGTGTCTTAAAATTTTGGAACCTTGTTCCAAAGTTTTGAAGGAACTAATTCATATTTGATGGATTGTGAACTGGGGCTGGGGGAATCTGTTGGTTATATATCAACACATCTCCTCTTAACTTTATTTTGTAAAATGATTGCGAATTTGGAGATCTTTTTGTGATCTTTTTGTAACAAAGTAAAAAAATATCTTCTATAAAAATGTAACCCCTTTTTTTAAGAATATCTCAATAAAATCAAATATATGAGTGCTAAAAAATGGAATTTATCAATAAAGCATCAAAGTACTGTTATTTCTCGTTGGTCCCCATTAGAAATGATGGGATCAACGTTGTTAATCCTCTCTGTTTCGTACGAAACGAAACCTCATTATAATTAACTTATTTAAATAGAAGAGGCGAGTATTTGTATTACATTTTACAAAAAAGTTCTTGAAGACTCGATCGATTTTAGGTTCGCCACTTTTATAACAAACTATTTTTTACACTCAAGGATTTGTGTGGCCAGAATTATTGGAACACTTTTACTTTATTAATATAATAAATATTATACTAAATACTTCATCGATACTTAACAAGGACATGTTTTGCACTTAATCCATATGAGGGAGCCCAGTCGGAAGGGCTGAATATTACCCCGTGTAGAGGGAGTGCACGTTAAATAGGCTCCCAACGCTGCGTACGATGTTGCCCTTCACGGTTGCGTTGCGATGCCTACTCAAGTGTCGGCTCGACACTTGACTGTATTTCTTAAATACGACGCCCGTCGCCAATAGCTCTAGTGTGACGATATTAACCTAACCTTGTCAGGAAACGGGTCATCATTCCTACACATGCAAAGTCCTCCCTCGACCAGAGTACGTGAAACTCCATCTGAGCTATGCACACCTGTCTAGCATAAGCACTGATGGAACATGTCGCGCTAAGAGCTTTATCGCAAAGACTGCAGATCATTGAGCTAGAAGAAACGTGGAGTGAGGTGTGTGACTCACTGAACAGGGCAGCAAACGAGCCGGTTCAATAACGAAACGCGGAGGCACTGCAGCAGAAAAGAACCGGGCAGAAAACCTAGAAACTTGCCTATTTCGCTATTGGGTTCGTCTTCGCTGGTTCTTAGTTAGTGACCCAAATGGTTATTTCTTAAAAAAGTTGGAATTTTAAAGTTAAAGAAAGTTAATTTCTTTCGAACTAAAAATGTTAAAATACATTTAGGAGCCCAAGTCAATATGATAGAGGGGGTCTCATACAAGCATTGCATACAAGTGTAGGGAAAATAGTCCTTTTCTGCCCGGTTCGCTCAAAAGGGTGTGAGTGGGTTTTCGGCTCGCTGACACCTCACTCCAGTTTCCCTTCTAGCTCAATGCTGTAGAGTGTGCTTCGTCACGAACCTGACTTCCAGTATCGATTCCTCTCCAGGATTGATCTGCATATCGATCAACAGATTGTTCTCCGGGCGAATGAGCCCGATCGACCGCGGGTCTCCAAACCAAAGTGAGCCGTACATTTCAGCGGCTGTATTGCATCATCTTACAAATAGTTTGTTTTTACGTGATAAATTTAGCTGAGTTGCAGGTCTCTATAATACCTCTTTTTGAAACGGGGTCAAATATTTTTTTTAAATTCTCAATAAATAATTTTACACAAAATATTCGAACCCATTTCAAAAAGTGTGATTATAGAGTCAGCTAGTAAGAGTAAGCTCAGTGTAAGTCAGCTACATTTATCACGTAAATACAATTTATTTGTAAAAATATTCAATCCAGACGGAGAAATGCGGCTTAAAAAATAATCCCCCCCCCCCTCCCCACAGAGGTACTTTGGTTTGGAGACCTGCGGTTATTCGGGCTCATTCGTCCTTAAGAGGGATGTCAGGTCATTGATCAGTCCCGATAGAGCTGAAGCATTATAGTTTCGAAATTGTAACCTCTGCGAAAGGATTTCCTTGTCGTGTAAGCACCCCCCTGTTATGAGAATCAGAAAGTAAAAGTACAGAAAAATAAAACATATATGAAGAGAATATATCATCTGGTTGTTGAATCATCTATCATCTGGTCTCTATATATAATACTCTTATACGGCACCCAAATTTCCTTATATTTCTATCTCTGGAATGGCAACAATCGAAATGAACAAAAATACTACTAATTTCAAAATGACCGACTGAAAACAAAAAAAAGTGTTTCTTCAGGAATGGCTTGAAAAAGAAAAAAATAACTATAAATATTATGCAATAAATATAGATAGAATCGGTAAGTTTAAATTTAAAACATGCATAATATTAGGGACGTTTAATGTTTGAAAATTTGAATTATAATTTCGATCGACTGAACTACCAAACACTGTTGTTAATAAAAAAAGGAAAAATTCAAATAGTTTTGAAACATATTTTCTAAGCGCTGACGGCTACCGCAGTTTCCAATTTATTTACAAATGGATCTTAGTCAAGCAGTCAAGCAGCGAAATATTTTCGCAATAAAACCAGTAATTTAAAAGGATTATTTTATAATTATTTTATGTTAAAAGGATACTAAAGGCGGTTAGCTTAAAGGACCATGTCCGGATTGGCGCCAGTTGAAAAATGTCGCCACGTCAAAATGACAACAAACCGAGCGTTTACAAAGTCTTTGAAATGGCAACAAATAATTACTTTAAAATGCTGCTAAAAACTAAAAATGTCTGCTGAGAGAAGATGAAAGATTTCCTTGTTAAAAATATCGTGGCATTTGCGATCGTAGATCGTAACGATATTTTAATGTAAGAAAATCAAAACTCGACAGTTTGCTGCAAGTGTATGCTGCAATGTACAAAAATAATAATTTAAGAAATGAGTTCTTTAAATAATTAATGATTAATAATATTTTAAATATATTAATACGATTTAAGAATTTTTAACTATGAAAGAAATGGACAGGATCAAGTTATAAAGAAAGTAGCAAAATAAATTATCTAATGTAAACGAAATACATAGAAAAAACTGAACTATTTGATAATTATTCTCTTAAAATACGATCTGTGGCTGTTTTAGTAGCCAATGGCTGCCATAATACCAATTTGACAGGGTTACCTTATTTGACGAAAAAATTGCCGGGCATGCCCTCCTTAGGTTAACCCTTATGGCTAGAATAAAATATTTCAATGAACGGTGAGCGAGCGAAGCCATCCAAAGGGAACTGCGCAAGCAGTTCCCGGGGGTTGGCGAGCGATAGCGAGAAGGGGGCGTGCACCCTAGTTAATGAATAAAGTTTTAAATAGTGTCGCCCTCTTAATATGTTGAAGTAATTAAAACTTTAAAATTATATAGTAATTAAATAACCAGACGATATTTCCCTTTCAAATTTGCTGTTCTGACGATTCCATACCTGTTTAGACAATAAATTAAAATATATATATTTTTTTTTTTGCGACAACAGTTTGAAATGACGTCCAATATATTTCACTACGAGATTCTTTGTACGTTGATATGAAATGTTTTAATTCTATTTAAAAGCGAGGAATATTATATTTATTTTTTGAAATATAAATTAATTTTTGCAAACGATAAGTAATAATTATTGAATTTTCGAAATAAAATAAATGAAACTAGCCAAATTGAGCATGTAAATGTTTAATATAGAATATCAATGCTGTGTTTGTCGTCTTTTTACCTGTTAAACACAACTGTTGTGTGGAAGTGGGTTAAGTGACAGATTCTGTTACAAACCTACTTTTTTAATTATCAAATATGAAATATAAGGTAATAAAAGTAGGGGTCGAGCATCCGAAATGAAATGTTAGTGTTTTTCATACGTTTTAGAGGGTGCCGATTCTTTCTTTTTTTTTTTTGTCGTGTCCGTGAGAGTCGAACTCTATACAGTCGCTCGAAAAAATGTCCGAGCACCGTAACCACTGTAATTTTTTTTCAAAAACACGAAACGACATGATGAGAACTTGTTTATTACAAAAATGATTAGCGATGAGGAATGGCTTCGATGGGCGTACGCAACACCCGAGAGATGCCTTGAACAGCCCAATGGCGATGACAACGGTCCGATTTACAGATATCACAATGTTTTTTAAACGGTTTGTCCAATTTGAAAAAGTATATCTTTCGATGAGTTTCAGGCAAAGTATCTCTCATTTGTAAAAGTCGATAATAAGTTGCTCGATCTGTGTGAATCAGTTCACCAACCTTCATGGTTCGAATGCTTTGCAACACTGCATTCGACACTACGCTCCACCTGCCATCGTCTAAAACACGGGACACACATCCGTTGGTGAGTGTAAATACACTGGGCGTAATACATATCACTGCACGTACCCCACCATGCACGTGGGTACGTGGTTGACGACGGCGAGATGGGTATCGGGGAAAGCACTTAAGAGACGCACGGCAATCTGGTGAACGGGGAGGTGGTGAACATTTTCTGGGAGGCTGGGGAGAATTTGCACGTTCGGTTCCCCACCATGTACGCCGATGGGATGGGTGGGGCCTGGGAGATGGAGACTGTGTACGAGGATCTTGCATCGGGTCTCTGTGGCCCTTGGGAGATGGAGACTGTCTACGAGGAGGCATGGGAGATTGTAGATCTTGCAATGATGAACGATGCGGCACGGGAGACGGGGGCAACGGGGAAAGTGGAGCTGGTGGAAATGTTATCAAACTCGGGAGACGTGGTGGAGATGGCACTTGTTACTTTTCCATGCAAGATGTTTTATTGAACATGTCTTTGCCTGCCAACCCATTCGACGTGAAAGAGGAACCGGGCGAAGCTTTCGTCGTCCCCGTGTGGGACATGGATCGATACATCAGAGAGTTTCACACCAAGTATTTGGAACGTCAAGATATTTGGGAAAAGGGCATCGTTGGATGCCTGGACATTGCCACGTACAACTACCTGTTTTCCTTGCTTCCACTGGGCACTGTCAAGTATCTGGGAAACACTAATGTGTCACCCACCCTAGAAGCACAACATGCAGCTCAAGTCTTGTCAAACAGCAGGAGGACTTGGAGTATGCAAGGTATACCACGTAGACTTTAAGAATAGGATTAAAAAAAAAAAAAAAAAAATTTTTTTTTTCATGCTGCTTATATATAGAGTCTCACCACCCTTTGCTTTCATTAGGTTTTGGTAAAGCCAATTGACTGTGACTTGAAAACTCTTCTGCCTTCAACCATGGATACTCCACTACGTTATTCATCAGCTCTGCTATCAGCTCTGCTTCATCGAGTGCATCATCATCACCGAGTCGTACTCCATCTCCACCACGTCTCCCGAGTTTGATAACATTTCCACCAGCTCCACTTTCCCCGTTGCCCCCGTCTCCCGTGCCGCATCGTTCATCATTGCAAGATCTACAATCTCCCATGCCTCCTCGTAGACAGTCTCCATCTCCCAAGGGCCACAGAGACCCGATGCAAGATCCTCGTACACAGTCTCCATCTCCCAGGCCCCACCCATCCCATCGGCGTACATGGTGGGGAACCGAACGTGCAAATTCTCCCCAGCCTCCCAGAAAATGTTCACCACCTCCCCGTTCACCAGATTGCCGTGCGTCTCTTAAGTGCTTTCCCCGATACCCATCTCGCCGTCGTCAACCACGTACCCACGTGCATGGTGGGGTACGTGCAGTGATATGTATTACGCCCAGTGTATTTACACTCACCAACGGATGTGTGTTCCGTGTTTTAGACGATGGCAGGTGGAGCGTAGTGTCGAATGCAGTGTTGCAAAGCATTCGAACCATGAAGGTTGGTGAACTGATTCACACAGATCGAGCAACTTATTATCGACTGTTACAAATGAGAGATACTTTGCCTGAAACTCATCGAAAGATATACTTTTTCAAATTGGACAAACCGTTTAAAAAACATTGTGATATCTGTAAATCGGACCGTTGTCATCGCGATTGGGCTGTTCAAGGCATCTCTCGGGTGTTGCGTACGCCCATCGAAGCCATTCCTCATCGCTAATCATTTTTGTAATAAACAAGTTCTCATCATGTCGTTTCGTGTTTTTGAAAAAAAATTACAGTGGTTACGGTGCTCGGACATTTTTTCGAGCGACTGTATGTGTCCGTGAATTTTGATAATTTCTTCTACGACTTGCTTGATGTTGTCTCCATACGGATCTAGCTGCTAGCATAGTCGGCAGTACTCCAATCTTTCTCAGGCTGGCGCTCATAGCCGGACACTCATAGATGTGAGTAGGCGTAAGCTGTGTATCAGGACAATGTTCACAGCTTCTATAGATCTTCTTGCCATCTCCATCTATCTTCATACCCCTGTGGTGTCCGGTTCTCAGTCTAGTTATGGTTTTAAGAGTAGATCTGTTCGCAGTTATTTCAGAGAGAAGATGTTTGTTCTGAATGGATTTTTCTCTAAGCTTATATCTGGCCACTGCATTCGCATCCTGAAGAGAAACATCACTGCTGCTAGTGTTGAGGTCTCTGCCCTCCTTGGCCAATCTATCCGCAGTTTCATGCCGATTCTGGTGCCGATTTTGAAAGTGTTTTTTGATCAGTGGTCTGTTAGACTGTCTGTCATTATGTCTGTCTGAAACCACTCTACACCTCCAATTAAAAGAGCTATACATTTAAAATTTGGTACCCGATTTCATAGTACCTGTCGGACGTCGTAATAAGAATAATAGAAGAAGCCATAGAAATAATGTTTTTAAGGTTTCTTATAGGTTTGAGTATGACATCATGCTGTTACCCTTATCGGGTTGACCTATTCATTTGCACTGATTTAATACCCGCATTAAGTTGTCAATACCGGGTAATAAAGTAAAATCATGTTTTGGAATGCGGGTAGAAAAAAATGTATTCAACCTTTTAACTCGTGCAAATGCGTATACACATTTTGGCACACTCCTATTATCACCATTTTTATTTTAAAATTTACTATTTATGTGTTGTTGCGATGCAGCAATAGGTTTTAAGCATTATCTGGATTTTTTTTAGTTAAAACTATTTTTGTAAAACTTAACTAGTAGTTTGAAAAAGAAATCAAAATCGTTAAATATCCTTCAAAGTCCTAACGCTGCGTACGATGTCGCCCTTAACGGTTGCGTTGGGTGCCTACTCAGGGGTCGGCTCGTCACTTGACTGTGGTACTAAAATACGACGCCCGTCGCCAATAGCCCTCGTGTAGCTCTAGTGCGACGATAATTCAAACTAAACTAAACTAAACTAAATCTGTGGTATCGGCCGGTTCAAATTGGCGAGATTCTTCGTCGCCAGTAGCTCTCAAGCGACACTAGTCATTCATCGAAACTGTTTTTAAAAAAAACCTCAGCATTCTGTCACTATGTTTCAATTACAGCTTGTCTCCGCACAATTAATTGCTTCGAATTGTGATGGAACCATTTCTGATTTTGTATTAAGAATGAAATGGAATCCTAATGGATGGCTTCTTTTTCTGCCATAATGGACTGAAAATCGATCCATCTTTATTCGTGTCCGGAACATCATTTTTCACATATCGCCGGCTCCGCGAAAAAAAACATCATTTTTCCTTTACATTTTCGATTCTACGAAATTTCGTGCAAAGTGTTGATCGGTGGAGCTTAGAAATAGTTTGAAAGGTTTGTGTTAAAAAATGTTTTCGCCGTACTTTAATCGTTTTTAGTTTTTCTTGAATCGTTTTACAAGTATTGAAGTGTGCAGGAATCTTGCTATATGATCATTATTTGGGTTTCAAAAGTAATCATTGTGAAGAAACCTGTGAAAAAAATCTTATTTTCAGTTTAATTTAGATTTATATTTTTAAGAGTTATTTTTTACATGGATTTATTTACGACAGTGGATACTTATTCAAGCTTTTATTTATTGACGAAAGAAATAATTTAATAGGAAGCCGCTTCTATAATTCCATTTTATGTCATATTATATTTCGAGTAGTTTTAGAAGGTGAAATCCATTTTATTTCAAAGGCTTCTAAAAAGTCCAAAATATTAAATTTGTCAAAGAAAGTGTTTGTGGCGAGGATATTTTGTACGTCGAAAAGCTGAAAATAGATTTTACAAGTGAAGTAAAATATGCTAAGCATTAAGTTCAAATAATTGCCGTTAAATTGGCCAGTTTAATATTTGTACTATATGACGGAAAATACGACGCATTTTCTTTCATTTTTAAGCAACTATCCGTCTGAAACATGAATTTTGTCTGTATAGTCGAATGGGGTAACTTTGTTCCAAACATAAAACCATAGTACTGACTTCTTGAATACTTTTTTTAGTCAAATACAACAAGAAGTTCATAAAGAACTAAAATAGCCTACTTTCCTGTTACTTAAATACTTACTGAAGTTCTAATCGGGAAAAAAAACTAGGTTCCTAAAGTAAATATCATCCACAGCCGTTTCTACACTAGATTTATACACATTCGAAAAAAAATCGAAACACAGTACCCAGCTATAATTTAAACTTCTAAAAGCCAAAATCAACTATTTTCCTTAATATTCTTTCGCAAATTAATTAAATATTATTTATCATCTGCTCGTGATTTATTTGTAGTTCGAAGATTAATTTAATATTTATTAATAACAAAAGTAATGAAACTACTCCGAACTGCATTAAAAAATAAGAAATATAAATTAAAACTAAGCATAATTGCATGCAAAAGTATGCCTTGCCGCTTTCTTGGTAGATAATTAATGAATAATCAAAGAATCAAATTGTGCTACATTTTATGACGTCATTCCAAACTGATTCATGAAAATATTATTTTGCTTCAAATATGTTTAAATAAATAGTTTCTCATGCCATTGTTGATTTGGCAACAGTGATTTAAATGACTCAAAATTGAATTTCAATGCTAATTCAATGGGAAATTCGCCGAAAGATAGTAGATTTATGTCCGTCCGGACGTACAGACAGACGGACAAAAAGTATGAAAGTTGGGTATCTGAGGTCATAACTTTCTAACAAAAAATGAATTTTTAAGATCCGATGGATAGAACCGATTTTGGAAGGGGGGTACGGACAGACGGACATCGACCGCATGTCAATACCTACTTTTTCATTTTTTTAATTCTTTCGAATTAAAAAAAAAAAAAAGTAGGCTAAAAATTGTCGGCCAACAACAGGCCAGAGGCCCAGCAAGGTTGGTACAAAAGAATTCCAATTTTTTTACCAGTCTCCAATAACTGTCGGGATTCTTCTTGAATTTGTGGCGATTGCCACACGCGCAACCTCAATATATCATCCTCACGCTAGAGGGCGCAGATTTATCTCTGCGTTCCTACCACTATTCTAAATAACAAGGATAGCAGTAGTATAAAAGCCTAGGTAACTCGTCTCCACCTTGAAGATCCTTTTGGTAGACTGTGGGTTACTGAGGCCGCTACAAATTCTTCTACTCTCTTCGAATAAACAACATAATCTGGTAAAACATTCCACTCATTGATGACAACTCTATTGTAAAAATGTCTACTTACCTCCTTTTTAATGTAGGATTTTTTTCTTACCATGTCCTCTGGTTCGTCTATTTAAGTTAAAACTTACGTCCATGTCTCCCTGCTTGATGAATTTGAATAAGCTGGCAAGGCAGAGTTGGCACTCATTAAAACAGGCAAGCATATGTTTAAATGGTACATTTAATGAGAAGTAATTAGATTGAAAAGTGCTTTTTGGCCCCATTCAACCGTACGTCACTTTTCCGCAGCATTGTTTGAGGACTTATTCAAAAAACAAAGGATCTGTCGAGCGGTTTTGAAGTGCGCCCATCAAATTTACGAACCACGTCCATTATGCACCCTCTATTGTGATGGGAATCGCAGTCATTATTAAATTATATTCTTTTTCGAAATACACCGTAATCACATTTTTACTAAAGAGTAAACTCGACACTTTGAGTAGTTAAAAAAAAGGAAAAATTCCAGCTCTATAGTAACATCTCACTTAACTATTCGGTTTGACAAAATTCAAGCTATTTTCGACTGAATCCGTTTAAACCACATTTTAAATACCAATTATAGCAATCATAAACGGATACTTTATGAAGCGAAACAATTAAAGTCAGGGGTTTCAACTCTCACGTAGAACTCCTAATTCCTAATAAAGTAGTTTTAAATAATTAAATAGATTTTGTTGATATTCTAAATTCTGTTCATTTTGCTGTTCCATGGAGACTTTTCAGAAATCATCGTTTATTAATGTAAAAACATTAACAAATAAACGATGATTTCTGAAGTGTCTACATGCAAAATGAAAAATAAACAGAAAAGTGAAATGTCATAAAAAAAATTATTTATAAATTTTATAATAGGTTCTCTTTTATGATCTGGACATTTTAATATGTCTTTTAAAGTTTTCAGAGCTACATGTGTTCGAAATTTTGACAGATTGTGTGCCATTCTTATAGTATTTTTATTTTGTATTTACGGTTTTATTTTTGGTGTTTTATTTTTCTGTGCTTTTTTTCTTTATTTTTGCACCACTGTAAATGAATGTATGTAATATGTGTATTTTCTAAATAAAAAGAACTACTTCTATCCAATTATAAGTCTTAGGATCGGATTGATGTCGAACATATTAATACGATCGTATTAATAATCAGCAAAAAAACCCGTTTGGCATTACCGCTAAAATGGTTATTTAATACTTGATTATTTTCCTCCGTATACTATTAATTTAATTAAATTTGTATCAAAATGTGAAATATAAAATCAGAATTTATTTGGGGCTTGTCTTTGGCAATTTCTGAACAAATTAAAATTGACAAATTTTTTTTATCAGGTAAATGTTATTTTATATAAAACTCTTTAAATATTGAAAAAATTAAGGTGCGAATTCTAATTTGCTCAAAAGAAACAATAATTAGTTTATTTATTCTTTAGTCCAATCGGATCAACATTAATGTGTTTTTTCATTGAAATCAATTTAAATTGAATGTTGGTAACAATGAAATGTGCTCTATCAAAAACTCAACTACTTTTAAGTTTTTAATATTTTTCTTAATTACTACGAGCCTCTCATAGAAGAACTTTTTTTAGCACATTTTAGAGCTTGATCAAACCAAAAACGCCCGTTTCAATTCGGAAACGGGAAAATTAACCGGAGTGTGAAGCCGGGGAATGGATTACCTTATGTTCAGGAGAAAAACCTTCCCCTTTTTATCCTATCCCGGTTTTTATTCTCAGTATTTTTCCCACTTTAATCCCCCCCCCCCTTTTTATTCAGCCGCGAAGGGCTGTTGTCAATTTTTATGGAAAGGGAATGGCTCTTAGGAATGATAATGTGTAGAAGAATGGAGCGGGTGATGTAATTAGTTTTTCGGGGTCCCGTTTAAAAGCAAAAAGGGTTCGGTTAAATGAATATTAAATGGCAAAATAAAGGCATGCATACTAAAAACTTAATATCTTCGCTTAGTGTACATTTTTTATGATGAAAAATGTAGGGAATGGTTACATGATGTGTTATTTAATATGAATAGAGCTGCGAATTGAGCTATCGAACATTATTTTTTTCAATAACAACTGCTTGGCTATGTAACCAAGATGTATTTAACATGCTCTGGGATTTAGTTGGTAATTTTCTAAACACTTTCCATCGCGCCCAGCTAAAAGTCCTGAAGCGTGAAATACATTTATATAGTTGTCAAATTTGAAAGTTTATTACAATTGTTCTAACGATCTATGAGTTCTTAAAGTTTGTTTGTGCATTGATAGCACCAAAAAGAAGATACATTATCTTTATGAATTTAGATCTTATCATACATTAAATGTGGTGTGCTAGTGGCCAAATATCTTAAACTTGATTTTTGGATAATTCCTTACAAACATACTGTTTTCTATGTTTCTTTGAAAACTATGTTTTTGTAAAAAATATTTGTACGATTTTGCTTCTTCCAAAAAATACCTATTAAGGACAACAGGACCACTGATAGCTAAAATGCGTGCTGAGAAAACATTACAGAGACATACAGACGAAAAAAAATACATTAGAATATACTCAAATTACTAGAACTACATTAGAATATTACAAATAAATACACTAGAATTGCTTTATCTTTTAAAGGGGGCTGGGGAGCTGAGTCGGTTAGGCATTCGCCTAGCATGCGGAAGGTCCCAGGTTCGGGTCCGGGCATCGCCAAAATAACTGCCGACCTATAAACGGCCCGTGCAGCCAAAAATGTCAAACGAATAATAAATACCCCGTGTGGATAGGAAGTGCACGTTAAACATCCTTCAAAGTCCTAACGCTTGCCACGGTTGCGTTGGGTGCCTACCCAGGTGTCGGCTCGTCACTTGACTGTGGTTCTAAAATACGACGCCCGTCGCCAATAGCCCTCGTGTAGCTCTAGTGCGACGATAATTCAAACTAAACGTAACTATCTTTTAAAGAGATGAGCTCCAGCAACGCTTGGTCTGTACTTCACTTGATCTTAGTGAAGAGTGCGGCGTTATTTAACCCTTTCAGTCCCAATGACAATTTGGCATCATCATTTTAGAAATGTTTTTCTGATCGTCTATAGCCATTTATGATATCAAAAAGCACATCATTCGATTCTTCAAACTTTTTTCTATTAGAAAATATTTTTTATTAATCCCAATAGATGTCAGTATTATTTTTTTAAAATTATGATCAGAAACAGGATGATGCCAAATGGCATCACTGGGACTGAAAGGGTTAACCAAGACGAAAACCTCCCTAAAAACTAAATTTAAGTATTAGACCTTTTTTGAATGGAAGCAAAGATATGATTAAACCGTTGAAAGGTAGTTTCGCGATAAACCTAATCTGACTTGACAACCGATTTGCTCGATAATTAAATTCCGAGTTCTGTCTCGCCGACTTTTCTTTTTGGGACGATCGGAAATATGAGGAATGGATAGTTCTTCCTCTTCTAATCATTCGCGCATTAACTTATCTCCCAATCAGATGACAGGTCTCTTCAATTAGCGAAGCTTAGGAGCGCCGCCGTCCAATCAACGACGGGGATTTCCCAATTAACTCCTCCTGGAAATGTTCGATTTTTCACGAGTGGCTTTTGTCAAAAGTTTTATTTTCAAAGTGGTGTAAGTCCTTTTGTATTCTAAAATGTAATAACTGATTTCAGAAACATTCATTCAGTCATTTTAATTTGAGAGTAGTTTTTAATGAGTTGTAACCCTACTAAAAACCTGTTCGTAGATATCCATAAAAAAAGGTGTACCAATGAATATCAATAGAGATCTAGCTCTATTGATATTCTCTGGCCAAATTTCCTTCACGGCCTATTGACCTATTGATATCCGGGGCTGGGGAGCCCAGTCGGTTAGGCATTCGCCTAGCATGCGGAAGGTCCCAGGTTCGGGTCCGGGCATCGCCGAAATAACTGCCGACCTATAAACGGCCCGTGCAGCCAAAAATGTCCGGCGAATAATACCCCGTGTGAAGGGAGTGCACGAATATCCTTCAAAGTCCTAACGCTGCGTACGATGTCGCCCTTAACGGTTGCATTGGGTGCCTACCCAGGTGTCGGCTCGTCACTTGACTGTGGTTCTAAAATACGACGCCCCGTCGCCAATAGCCCTCGTGTAGCTCTAGTGCGACGATGATTCAAACTAACCCTATTGATATCCGTTGGCCAAATTTCGGTACGGCCTATTGACCGATTGATATCCGTTGACCTCTACGGATCACTCTATGGATACCTGTTGGCCATTTCTCCATTTCATCTTCTGATCTCTATCGACATTAGTCTATATCTATGTTGTCCAATTAAATCTACAGCATGGCAGATATCTGCGGATAACTTACTCTATTAATACTGTCGTCCAGTTTCATATTTTACTTATTAATCTTTGATATCTGAAGTATTTCCAGGCAGGCTACCCACTGGTAAAAAAATCAGCTGTATCGAATATCAGGTCATATCGAAGCATAGCACATGATTTTAGTTCGATAATATAGGGATATTGTGAACATGATCAGATCAAACTAGAACACATTTTGAACTGATATGGGTTCAGGTACAAAAAGTGTACGATCAAGGTAAATATTTTGGGGATGACTGGAGTTAAAAAATTTTGTCTTATTTAAAAATCTATAATTTAACAATGCTGAAAATCCTAATCTTTTTATTTGAAGGTTGCTGGCCCTGAAGTTTTAAAGTGTTTATTTATTACGCAACGAAAACCTTCAACCTTTTCTCTTTACCCGATTAAGAACTCGTTTACATCCATTCGGACTGCGACTATGTTTTTCTAAACAGCAACATTTAATAATTTAATTCCAAGGACTTCTACTTCAATAACATGTGCAACACATTATAAATGCATTATAAGAAGAAGTTTGAAATGTTTTTGTTTTGACTTCTAAAACCAAAACATTTTTGTTAAAATTACGAAAAGTAAAAATAGAAAATTTTAGTTTAGTTCATTTAAATTATTATAAATGTTTGATTTTATCATTTTAAATAAAGTATACTGCTGAACTTCAAATACTTCTCTTTACATTATCCGTTTATAAGACCAACTGTTTACATCTTTTTTATAAATTTAACGACTCTTTTTAAATCCAAATTTTTCTGAAACATCCTACGTCATTAAATAAAAGTCTATTATTTATATCTGATTTTTGAAACCATACATTATACAGATATTCATCAAAATTCCGCATATCTTATAAAATGCTGATTTATTTTTAAAAGGTTACTAATCTTGTAAAATTCTACGCTTGTGAGAAAACACGAGACGGCAGATCACAGACAGCTGTGTGTTCCCACGTTTGATCATTTTTTTTTTATCTGGCAGCCGTACAAATTGTATAGCTCCAAGCACATCATTTCATTTCAGCCGAATTCCAGGGAAATCGGGAAGAATCGCGGGACTATGAAGAAAAAAATAATTTAAAAAAAATCTCTTCTCAAAGCAACTCTCGACTAACAATCGTTAATTACCACTTTCGTTTTTTTAATAGCATATTTTTTTTTTCTTTTACTGTTTTTTTTCAAGACACAATTGTGATTTTTCTAGTTTGGTGGAGTTTTTCTTTATTAGCTCGTTTTTTAAAATGGGGGTGGGTGGTTATTACATCACACTATGTTTTTTTCACTTTCTCTTTGCCCTGTAATCGTTAATTTTTTCAGTTTCCCTGTCTTGATTAACATGTTACGTACTAAGAAATATTCTGTAAATACAATAAATTTATAGATCAAGGTTCAAATAACACTGACGAATTAAATTTTATAAACAACGTTATATATAAAACTATCCCGTTACTATAATTAAAGTGAATGTCAGAAGTCAGGGGAATGTAGACACTTATCTGAACTCATGTTTACTTCTACTTTTTTAAAAAAAAATTGAAGCATATACGTGGGTTAAAAATAAACACGTATGGCAATAAGGTTTAACCCCCAATTTTTTTTAAAATAGATGTTACCGTCTAGATAATTTTAGTTAAGACCAAAAAAATACTCAAACCAAAAAAAAGTAATTTTTTGTAATTGACATTATTTAGTAATCTACCAGAACAGTACTTAATTTTTAAATGGTCCCTAAGCTAGCTCTAAAAAAAAGTGTAAAGAAAAAGATTAATTAAGAAATGAATAATCATCTTCTAATGTCTTAAATGCGTTTTTCGTCGTTACATATCTGCGACAGTATCTCTAAAATAAACGTTTGCCTTCTCAAGAATTTCTTCTCTTGTTCCAGTCAATGCAATAAAATGAATCGATAAAAGTAGTTTGACTTAATTTGCCTAATACAAGAAACTTTTTTTGGAAGGTCCTGATAAATTTAATTTTTAAATTTCTTCTCTCAGAACCATGTCCCATGTGTGATAACTCAAGTAAAAGGCTCAGTTCATCAATTGATAAAATGAAAATTTAGAACATCGGTCATTTTAACTAGGTTAAAATAGTGTTTTTGTACCACTAAATACTAAAACAAAAGTATACAAATAATAGAAATTAAAGACCAGCGATAAATTTATTTAAATAATAAAAAGGATGATACAAACCTGGAGATTTCTTTACTGTAAGGTAAACAGAAATTTAAAACCAACTCCCTCATTGGCGATATTTGGCGAGCTTGAAAATTTAAAGTGGGGTTGATATACCTATCGAGTTGTATGAAATATGAAATGGAATTTTTTCTACAACAAATTTAAGCCCTGTGTTTTTAAGCCCTGTTATGGCCCTTCAGTCTTAGATGGATGACGTATGTTTTGAAAATATTAATATTAATTAAAAAAATAATTAACAAATATTTTTTTTAAAAAAAAGGTGTCCTTCTCCTGGTTCTAAACTACCTCCCCACCCATTTTCAGCCAAATCAGTTCAGCCGTTCTTGAGTTATAGTGTAACTAACACGACTTTCTTTTAGATGATTAACAAATGTCCACTTTTCGTATTTGACACACAGTCTTCTAAAGAGGGTTGAATGAGCGTTTGAACACAAACAAGATATTTACATCCAAGATAGGAGAGCTTGGTACAACACCGTTATGTGACCAAAACTGTAATATATTTGGATAACTTCTTTATTGGATTGTATGCATATCATAAGTCTATTTAACTGATACATGTTTTTTGTAGCTGATTAACATGATGGTACGTTGACAAAAAATTCCCTTGCCAAATCAGTCATTCACTTCAGTTTCTCAATCGGACTGTTTCAAATATTTGTTCATTTTTCCTGCTTCTAATGCTCCAGAATAACAATGGAAAGAACGACCTGTTATTTCGAAGAGGTCGACTCATTGGGTACCCGACTTCAAGCCCCCACTCGACGAGTGACGTTTGTTCCGTTAATGACGTCGTCGTCATTAGACGACGTCGATTCGAAAAGAGAATGTTCCGACTTGAAAAAGATCCCCACTTCACATTGCAATTCGGGAAGCAGAGATTTGGGTTTCTTTTTTTGTTTGTTTGCGTTAGGATTTGATTGTACGATTCAGTACTTGCAATAAAAGAAGAGGGCATCAAGTTTTTAAGACTCAGATTGTTAGATACACTGTGCACAGTGGGTCATTTGTTAGCTGGGACTTCTCTAATCATTTACATTGCTAAGAAGACAAAAAAAAAACCCAACTATATATACAATAAATATCTTTTGAAGCGAGGAAAAAACGAAAGATTTACCCGGTGCAATTAAAAAGTACCAAATAAGAATAGTTGATTCTTAAAATATTCAAGCTAACATCATAATTTGAGTGTTTACATGATTTAAAGTCAACAACCTGAAAAACTAAAACCACTCAGGATCTTTTTTAAAAAACAGAATTTTCTTTGAGGCTTTTTCCAACAGAAATAAGTAACAAAATAACCGCGTCCTTGTCCATTTCAAAAGTTGATAAAATTAAAAAAAAGTATATGAAAGTCGGCAGAGCCAATTTCTAAGAGAAATTATTGGTGGCCGTTATAAGAGAAGCAATTCGAACGTCGAAACAAATAAAGCCTGGATACCCCATACATAAGAAATCGTGTTTTTCTTTAGCCCAAGGTGTATTCAAAGGAAGCCACTGATGTGTTAATCGGGTTGCCTGATGGTTCCCTCGAATCCGCAGAAATGACTCTCCGGTTTTATTTCCTCTTCTCCCGAAATAAATTCCGGACTGATGTTTTCCCATCCAAAGTTACGAGGAGGAAAGTTCATTGGTTTCTGTTTGGTTCTTCATTCATCGGGGTGGGCTAGAGATGAGACCGAAGAAGGTGAAGACTTCCGAGTGTCGCCTTTTTTAGGTGATAGGCCCAAAATAAGCTTCATTCTCTAGTTCACTAGGCAAACAAACCGCATTCAACTAGGATACTTAAATGTGATTCCTCAAGAAGCAGTAAATACAATTTTTAAGAAATTTCAAATTGAGCCTCTACCCTACCATCCGTGCTGTACAATCTGAATCAATGTAAGATTGTAATATTTATCTTTATGTGTTACTGGTGCATGAAGGTTTATCAACATAGGTACTTCCGATGCGTCATAGGCATTTCCAGTGGTGGGATCTCCCTCATCCCTCCGCCACTGATCCAGAACTCTTGTTTTCTAACTACTATCAACATGGCATGAAGGGTCCTTAAGCGGACCCAAATTTCATTCTTCATAGACTCCTGCTGAGCTATCAAATTTTGATTTATCCTTTCGAACTGCCTGTAAATAGCAAAAATGTATGTTTTTTTTTCTCTTCATAATTTGCTTTTTAAAACATCTTACATTGATTTAGAAAATCAGAATTAGGTTTACTTTTGACGAGATAATATCAATCATTTTCAAACAAAAAAAAGTAGAATATTAATAAAAATTTATTATTTAAAAAATTTAGAAAATTTTGTTAGAAAGTAGCTGCATAAAATACGGAAAAAGCCGGGTTTAACGCTCAGAAGGTAATCTGTGAAATAATAAACTCCAAATAGTTTACAGAGCCTGATTGGACCTATTAAGGTGGAAATGACTGTCTTCACCTGACAAACCATTTTTTGCATTTGTTTTTAGACGAGCAGCCACTTCAGCTCATTCCTACCTCTATCATGGCTTCATTTCATTGGGCTCAAATAGCATCTGCGCTTGTCATTTGCAGAAATGGCTCATCTCTGTATATCATCTTTTATATCTCCTAGTCTCTTTGCAAGTTTCACCAAATACATTTGCTAAAATAAGCTGAGAAACAGCGTAATATAATGTCTTAAACAAAAAATGGTGGATATGCCAAAAATACAGTTGATGGGGTAAAACAACGAGTAGAGAGGTATTCATGTTAACCCATTCTTGCCCCATTTGCGAATACTCTTAACGTCTTCATCTATAATAATAAACAAGTAGGGGTTTGTTACAGAATCTGTCACTTAAACCGCTTCCACACAACATTTGTGCTCAACAGGAAACAAACTATTGATACACCTCAGAAATAATTTCGCCAAACAGAGCCTTTAGCTAGTTGTAATTAAACATTTAAACGATAAAATTAATTATTTTTATTAATCTTCTTTCTCAGATTTAATAAATAGACTTTATCTTCTGCTTAATTTGTTTGAAGTTCGAAGAATAATAATGTAATCTTTTTTAATAAATATCTTTGTGTCGCCACAATTTCCCATTTACATTTCTTTCGAAAATTCAGTTATTTATCGTTTGTTAAATTAATTTACAGTTCGAAACATATATAATTAGTGCAATTGATGCTTTAAAAATAAAAGCGAAACTTTGCATATTTTTATGCCAAGTTAGAATTCTCTATACATCTTTCTTCATACATATATAATAAACCATCAACAGAACTCTTTTGTGATATTACAACAATCCAAACTGAATTATATCGCATAAATAAATATACTTTCAAAAGTTTTTATTTTTATTTTAAAAAGTTTCTCGTATGTTTAACGAAATGGCAGCAGTGAAAATATTGAATAAAAATGGAATTTACATGTTATTTCAATGTAGATTAACTTTTTATTTATTAAATTTAAATAAACTTCTACTTTAAATTTTTTAATGAATTTGAATGTAGCTAATCTGATTTTTTGCTTCAAATGACGTATCCCACTGTCTGTGGGACTTGGGGTTCTTTCTGTGAAAGTGGGTGACAGAAGACAGACGACGGACGGACTGAACGATTAAATCCCTTCACTTTTACGTTATAACGTAGTGTGAGCTAATGAGTTTTGTGTATTATATTAGTGTCTTATAGACTCTTAAACTAGTATCTGTTGACTCGTAACTTGGCACAAATGCGTAGTTTATACTTAGATTATGAATTTTGAACTTTCAGGTTTCAAAACGTTCTATTTTTAGAGAAAATTCGAATTTTCTTTAAAAACTACACCACTTTGGCTCAAATCCTATCTTTTTTTTTTACTTTCCTGATGCCACCGGCTGAAAAAATTAAATAAAACTTTTAACGAAAACATTTAAAATTGAAAATGTTTATTTTATTCTTTTGCCATTACCTTCAGCAACTAAATTTATTATTTGAAAAATAATTGACATGTTTCAAGGGACGTAATTCCGCCAGTCTCCATTCCCGGATTTTATTGTGGGTTTATTTGATCATTTTTTCATTGATTTTTCTGTTGACTGCATGTATGCATATTTAAGCAATAAATGTATATAGTTGAGCTATTACTGAACTATGATGGTTAATAAAGGCCATCGCACTAGAGCTGCATATTAGTGTTTTATGTCTTTATTTTTTCGCCAAATACGTTGCCAAACTCGCCAAATTATTAACTAAAACTCGTCAAATGGGCAAAATGTTTTTTTAATAAATAATTTTAAGCTGGTTGGTTGTTCGAAGGTCAATGTGTTAGAGCTGTAATATGGGTGTGTTTGTAGTTATATCTATTTTCTCGCTAAATTATTTCCCAAAACGCGCCAAATGAGCTAAAAGGTTTTATGTATTTATGAGGGAATTGTGATGACATTTATGAATGCATTTTATAGCGTATTTTTTTTTTATTTTGGAATTTTAAGGCAATGAAAAAGGATTTTATACTTTATAACGAGCGGGAACAATAACATAAGTTTATGATCCTATAACAGGTTATATGGTACACATATTTGAAACGACTTGATATTTTTTAATCCGTGCGAAGAACGGGTATAAATTAGCTAGTTGTTGAATAAAAACTTTAAGTTTAAGGTGTTTTTTTTTCAATTCGTTTTTCGTGTTACTCAATTTTTTTTATTTGTTCAGGAATGTGGTCTTCATTTGTCTCATAGCGGCTCAATCTCATTTTAGCGGTTGAAACAAGTCATCTCCGGAATACAATGTTACCGTGGGCTTCAGAATTGACCCTTTTTGAAATAATTAATATTTAGTATATTTTCTTATTTATGATTGTTGTCTCCTTTTTTCTAAGCTTTCGAAACATCCTCATCTTTGCAAATGCGACCACTTGTGTATGATCTTTCTTGGTTACACGTTTCGTTGCGAGTCGCAAACGTTATAAATTATATCCTAATTCTAAGCAATAACCTTATAATCCATATCTAAGGCATAACATCAGAAAAGGAAGCAAATAAAAATGCCTTAAAGTTGTATTATTTCAAATTCAGCGAGGGAATCTATAACTGAAAAATCCCACAACTTTAATCAAGATCTTCCAATCAATATCTTTATTGAGTGGTTTTCTCACTCAATTCCATTCCCGAACATTGTAAAAAGGTGACAGGCAGGATATTTTACGACGATCGCCATTGTTCTCGGTGATGTACTTTCGATCACAGTTTTGTTTGTAGGTTGACATTTCTATGATAACAAAGCTGCATTTGCGAAATGACTTGTCCTTGCCGTGTTTAACACTATTGAGCTATAAATGTGAACCAGGCAATCTTTTAGTAAAACTTATCTTATCGATATAAAATGATTTTATTTGCTAACTAATATTAAGTAATGTTTCTTTTTTTAATTTATTTTCTTATGTGTGCCTTAAATTTTTGAGTTATGTATTTAATTATTTTTTTAAAGACATTTGACAATCCGAAAATATTGAATTAATTTTTTTTGTAAAAGAATTAGGGGTTTTGAAGTAAGTTTTAAACTAAATCAGTCCCCCCCCCCTTCTCCGCTAGTTGGTCCCGCAGGGTACACTTCTTATATTTCTATAAAAATAAGAACAATTTCAGAGTGCATAATCTGGCTAAGTAAAGAAAACAATTTTACCGCATAAAATTTTATTTTTGTAACGATTTTCCTACGCAAGTCTTTTGCCAAAGTGGTTGTCAAAACCACTTAGGTTTTGAGGATTAAAATTCCTTTTTTATATTTTATGAACAAAATAAATTGCTTTTAAGAAGATACCTCAATATAAAGAACAGATTTATTTTGTAATCCCTGCGCCTAAATTGCGTATAATTCAATATTCATGTTTTTATTTGCAGCTAATATTTTCTTAAAGGAGATTAAATAGTTTATTTTTGTGTAATTAGTAGGTTGAGTTGTAAGAAGAACACTATCCCTCAGAAAAAAAGAAACTAGAGAAAGTACTTAAAAAAGCATGTATTTTTTTTTTCAAATTATCTAACGTTATTTTAATTGAAGAATTTAACATGAAAAGATTAGATTGTTTTAAAGGATTTGTAATAATGGTTAATGCTAATTTTGAAGAATGCGTTTTTATTTTGATCTTATTTTATTCTTTACATTAACATGGCTAACTAGGTGTTTGTTTTAGCTGTATACTTTGGTGTTTTGTAAAATGTCATTTTAAAGCTTTATAAATGTCTTAAGTATCGTTTTTTTTATTTTAATGAGGATTTTGCCAAATTGCCAAATAGATCGCGATAGATCCAATCGCAAAATAGATAAAATTAAGACTTTACATACATTTCTAAACTTGTGCTGTTAATAATTCCTTTTTTAGTTTACTTCCAAAATTAATGCTTCACAGTTTGATGGTTAAAAAATGTACTCGGAAGGTTCATATATTTTAGAATATGAAAAATGTTCTTATTTTACCATCAAAATAGCATTTCCATTCGTGTTCCTGAGCGAAATCACCTAATCAAATTTGCATCCGGGTGGGGACCAAATATTTCCCCGAATCATTGAAGATAGTTTTTCTCAGCTCCTGTTATACTTTTTTTTAAAAAATAAAATATAATTATCGATAATGTGTTCTCGTTTTGGGCTAATTTTTATTTAACATAATTAGGCCCCTAAAATTTATTTTCAAATTTGTATAAGTATTTTCAAGTGATGAAAAAAAATCATAAAATTGCGTTATAAATACGTGGTATTTTCTTGTTCTAATACTATTGCAACTGTGAGAATTATCAAGTGTTTTCCAATCGTACACTGCTCAAACCAATTAGGGGAGCACTTTGCGTACTTTTGTTAACCCTTTCAGTTCCAACTTTTTATGTTTTATTCTAAAAATCTAAAATTTGTGAAATAGATTCATTATGCATCTAGAATGAAATGGTAAAAAACAGGGAATTTTTTTGAATTTTTTAACTAAAATTTAAGGGAGAAAAATTGGAATCATAACTTTTGAATAAATTATAACAATAATTTTTTCAACACTTTATTTGTTAAAAAAAATTTTAAAATCAATTTTTAAATATCTAAGAATGCAAGCGTGAAGAATTTAGGGTAAATTTATTTCATAAAATTTTTTGGGAGTGAATTTTATTTTACCACGTTTTTCATATTTTCATTTAGTTAAAACTAACATTTTTTAATACTTCAAAAGACATGATTCTTCCATCTTACGATAACTAAGTGCGAGCTCAACTTAGTGAGAAAAACAATCGCAAGCTGATGCGAGTTTATTTGCATTTCCATTTCCTTCAGGTTCTTGCTTCCAAAGTATAATTTTTTTTTTATCAAATGTCTGTAGACTAAACGAGATCGAATAATTTAAAAAAACTTTTTACACGTAATATTTATTTTACATAATAGATTGAACACGTTAAAACGAACAAAAAGTTATTTTTTTTTGACTTCTCAAGAATCGCAAACCCGAAAAATCGAATAGGAATTTTAAATGAAAAGAAATATTTCTCGCGCTGTGTAAAAAAGACAAAAAAAACAAACTATTTCTCGAGGATTTTGGCTGATGTTAGTGTAAAACAAACTTCCCATATGCTTTCTCTGAATTATTGATTCGTTCCACGCATTTTTGCATTTTGTTTTGGGTGAATAATTTATTGGCTCTTTTGGGGCGCTGGGAGGTGTTTTTCTTTCCGTTTTTAGATATACAAAAGGTGTCATTTATTTGGAAATGTCAGTTTTATGTTTGAAGCCATTCTTTTTTTTGTCCTCAATTGTGAGCCCCTTTCTCGCTTTCGCCCAATCCTTTTCAGTAGTTGCCAAGAATACAAATTTAAATATTTAAGCAAAAAAAATTCCCGTTTATTTGAACAAGTTATATAAAACAACTGCTACCGGGGATGGTGTCGAAATAATACTAAAACAAGAGTAAATGAGATGACGTGGCGATGAAAATGTATAATTTAATCAAATATTTTTTTAAAAGATAGTAGAGGTAATTCCTTGTCAAAAATCAACGACATTCCATTATTGCAAATTTGTTTAAACGCTAGAGTCACCTATTTCGGCGTGCATTGCTTAAATAAAATATTTTATCACTAGTTGATTCCAAAGTAGATAGTTCAAAGTATCTCTCTCGATATTTTCCCTTTGGATGACGAATGTTTTTAAGCATAAAAAAGAACTTGGACCTAGCCTTACTCAAAATTATTTAAAATGGTTTCCGACCCGTTGGGATTTATATAAAATAAGTTTGGAATAAAGAGTTTACAATATATTTCAACGATCGTTCACAATATGGAGAAAATTCCTTTGTTCTTAAACTATTGGTGGTTTTATTTGATGTTTGAAAACCCTCTCTTACGAGTGGTATAATATGTGGCATACGGGGAGATTCTCTTAAATAACATAAGAATTAAAGAGCTGGTCATTTTTTTACCAGACTCTTTTGGGAATAATCCTTGGTCGGTAATCCTCTCTGTTAAATCAAAACTATTATCCTGAAATAACCGATACTCTATTTTTCCAGAATGAAGGGTAAAAAATTTAATTTTATAACGAGTAGTCCTTAAAGATAAGTCCTTCTTTGGACGGAAGTTACCTTTACCTATCTTGGACGGGAGGAAACTGGGTTAATCCTGATTTATTGTTTACAAAAAGCCTGTCCCAACATCGATAAATGGAACCAATCGATTGCAAATATCGATTTTTGTCCACCTTTTTATGCAAAGAGCTAATTCTCGTGCAAGGATACAGCAGTTTGGTATCGAATTCTGCCCTAACTGCACTTTACTTTCTCTGTACGAGGAAATCCGAGGATGCATCTGACGTTTCAAATGTAAAGAATGTTTTCAGTTAACTCACTAACGACGGAATACCATTGCCCCTTCATTTCCGTATAAAAACGTTTACTTTAAGCTTTTTAAATTTCCTAAAAATGTTTAATTTAAGCTTTTCAAATTCGTTTTACGTGTCACTTAATTTGTCCGATATAAATTGTTCAGGACTTCATTTGTCTTACATTTTGTTTATTTAGATTAAAATGAAGTAGTAAGCTCATTTTCACGTAGCAAACTTTCTTGCGTCGTTAATGGATTAAGTTAAAGTGGGTTAAGTCAAGTTCGACTACTAAAATATTGAATTTATGAAGATACGTTTATAGATGCAAATCCTTTTTACAGCAGTTGCACAAGTTTGTCAATCAATAGATTTCACTTCACTTTAATTTAAAAAAAAACTCTTTCTGTTGTAAAAAAAATTCTTACACTCTAAAACGAGCGTTTTAATCAGTCTGAGTTAATTTCCACTCCTTTCCGTCCGAAAATGCACTTCTCCTATAGGAGTGAATTCACTCTTTTTCGAGTGTAAAAGAATAAAAGAAACATCTGCGTCCTACACTCTTAAAACGAGCGTTTTAACTCAGTCTGAGTTAATTTCCACTCACTTTCCGTGGAAATGCCTCCTTCCTATAGGAGTGAATTCACTCTTTTTGGGAGTGGGTAAAAGAAATAAAGAAACAATCTGCGTCCTACACTCTTAAAACGAGCGGTTTTAACTCAGTCTGAGTTAATTTTCACTCCTTTCCGGTGCCGAAAATGCACTTCTCCTATAGGAGTGAATTTCACTCTTTTGTTTTAAGAGTGTATATAAAAATGAGAATTTTATTATTTTTCCCCCGGAAAATCTGTTGATGTCGATACTTCACTTTTCTCCATCCGTACAGTCGATTTTCACGTACGAAATTGGAGGTTATAAGATAAAAGGTTTCTTTGCGGCTGTGTGAAAACCATCCTATCCAAACGTTTTGGATGGTAATTTTAAAAGCGAAGCTCTCCAAATAATGATTCGCAGCATCCACGTACAGTACGAAGTAATCTCCATCCTGGAAAATTTCCATTTTCTCATTTAAATTATTTGCATATCTTTTTTTTTAATTGAATCACTGGATTGGATTTTGTTATTTCAATCTCCATTTTGTGATGCTTTCAGGTAGAACAATTTCCATTTTTATTGGGATTTGGTAGTCTTTATATAGATATAGTTACCTAACTTATATAATTTCTTATCGTTTTAGAAATAGATATTTTTCATTAAGTCGCTTTTGATCTTTTTTTTTACAGTAGACTGTATTTGGTGTTTTGTTTTCGTTTTAAAGGTTATTTAACTTAAAAACTAATATTATTCTGCTGTTTTAGGAATAGTTTTCGCCTTTGATTTTTTTTTTACATTTTCATCCTTTAAAATCTTTCTTTCAGAACACTGTTAAAAAGAATGGTGCAAGATAACACCGGAATCCTGAAACTTTTTAGCTGCTACTACGATTTGGAGTTTGAATTAGATACACCCATAGATATCATAGTTAAAGTATTAGATTGGCGGATCACGTGACCTCCAATGCTAACGACGGGACGCGCATGGAGGCTTTTTAAGGGGGCAAAATGGCCAGTGTTGCTGCCACTTTAAGGAGAAAAATACGACGAAAAAATACCATCTAATTCTAAAATTACAAAAAAAATATCTTAAAAGTACTAGCTGCATTTTGGAAACTTTTTAGTGACTTTAAGTCTTTTACTGGTATTTTTTTTTGTAATTTTAGAATTAAATGGTATTTCATCGTAGTATTTTCCTCCTTAAAGTGGCAGCAACACTGGCCATTTTGCCCCCTTAAAAAGCCTCCATGCGCGTCCCGTCGTTAGCATTGGAGGTCACGTGATCAGCCTTTAATTATGATCAGCCTTTAATTATGATATCTATGGATACACCAAAGCGTAAAAGTGGTCAATCAAACGGGGGCTCCAAATTAAGGCGGCAGCTCGAAAGTTCCAGGATTCCGGTGTAATCTTGCACCATTCTTTTTAACAGTGTATAGAAGCACATAACTTTTATATGTTAATGTCAAGAGGTTCAATGCATTGAAAGTGTTATGTTCATTTGAAGTTTCGGATCTTTGTTGCTATTATTAGTTCTTTTATGTATTTTCATTTGACTACGAAATATTTTAAATAAGGAAAACAGTTTTATTTGTCTAAATTTCGCTTTAGAAGTGCGAAAAAAGAAACCAAGTATCATTTATAACTTGTGTCTTTGTAAAAAAAGCAACTCTGTTTAGTTAAGATTTTCAAGGATTTTAACTTAATGCTGCATTAGGTCCTTTTTATACAAATTATTAATTTTAAGCTATTCTTTGGCCACATTTCACAAACACACAAAAAAATGCAGGAGAGGATAGAGTGAAGACATATGTTAAGAAGATTTGGCTGACGTATACGTTCTGAGGAAGCAGCAAAGCTATATACCAATTTAGCATATTGGAATAACATACTTTCTTATTCCTTTTTTTCATCAAATAAGCACCATAACTCGTGGCCGTGACAGCTCTTGAAATAATAGACAAAATTAAGGTTGTATGCAAAATTCTTAGAATCTGCACTTTCTTAACTTAGTTTTCAGTACAGTAATTAAAAGAATTTTTACCTTTAAAATAAGTCAAATTACTAATTTCAAGTTAAAGTCCATCGCTATTTTATCTCGAAGTTCTTTCCCCTTTTTTTAAAATCAAAATACTATTATAAAAGCAACAGAATTTAAGGAAATAAAAATAAACAAAAAATAAACAAAAACAAATAAATAAAAATAAATAAACAAACTAAAAACTAGAAATAAAGTTAAAAAAAAATTCTCTGCGGATTTTTTTCCTAAAAGGTCTAAATAAGCGACAAAAAACACCCCATTTGAAAGGAGAAAAAAAAATATAAGAAAGAAACATAAATTTTTGTTTTTTTAATTCCCTTTGTTAAGATAACAACGGGATCCCCAGGCAAAATAAAGTAAGAAATGTCGCTTTTCCCCTTTTTTTCGTTTCGGGGGGGAATCGTCGACTTCCGAGATGCAGATTTGAAATAAAATGTTCTCAACAAATATATATTTTAAATGAAATTCTAATAAAATGCTTTTTACTATTCTTGTAGAGTTGACATTCAAATGATTAAAAATCTTTAAATATTCCATTTATCATAAGGTTTTGGAAATGTATTCAATTATTTAAGTGCATAATTCTATATGAAATGAGACATTAAATACAAATTTACAATGAACTATATGGAAGAACCACGATGTACACATTTACCATGGACAGGAACTATTAAACAGGAATGGAAACCAGATAATGGAATGATAATGGAACAATAATGGAACCAGAGAAGGGAACTGTTTGTTACTACGAAATTTTTCCATGTTTTTGTTTACTTTCTAACTTTGCAAATACTTTTAGCCAACTATTCTTTTAAAAAAATCAAATCGAAAGAATTGAAAAAGTAGGTATTGACTTGCGGACGATGTCCGTCTGCCCCCCCCTCCCCATTCCAAAATCGGTTCTATCAGTCGGGTCTCAATTTTTTTTTTGTGACTTCAGAGGCCGAACTTCCATGCGCTTTTTACAAATCGTTAAAAAATGTCTTATCATTGACTTATTCTTTTGTCAGGTTTATTAATCAGGTAGGTAATAATTAATAATAGGTAATTAGGTTTATCAATAGGTCGAACGATGTCTCAATAATTTTTTGGTGCAAAGACGGGTGTTGACATGAGAGTGTTACTTTCTTGACGCACGTTATTTGTGTTTCTAATATTCCCACCTGGAAAAATGTAGCTATGTTGCGCCAACCCTCTTCTGTCCAAATCTGTCTTTCCGTACAGTGGAACTCTAATTATCCTAAGCAATTTTGGGACTTAATAACTTTCAGAAATTCGGATAATTGGAGTGTATTTTGGAAAAAGGGTCGATTCAATCAACTACTTTTAATGTATTGTTAGGGTGTGTGATGATGTAGTTCTAGTTTCGGGCTTCATAAACCCAAAACAAAATGATAATATATATTTATAATATAATGTAATGCTCTATAATTTTTTAATTTTATCCTCTAACGATAATACGACATGTTTTTTTAGAAGCAAGGGATCGTCCATAAAGTTACGCGACGTATTTGGGGGGGGAGGGGGTTTAGCTGAATTTCACCAAATCTCACACTCTTAAAACAAACGAGCGGTTACTCAGTCTGAGTTAATTTCCACTCCTTTCCGGTGCCGAAAATGCACTTCCCCTATAGGAGGGGATTTCACTCTTTTGTTTTAAGAGGGGTGGGGGAAGGAGGGGCCGCGTCAAAAATCACGTAATTTTTTCCCGCGAAAGATCAAGTAGAATTGGGAAAAAATGCAGTTAAATTCCAGTAAATTTATTTGTGGACTTAAATTTGCAAAATATTACATAATAATATTCATCGTGGCTTTCTGAACCATTCTTAAAAGTGTTATGAAAAAAACGGCTCGTATTGATTCAGCTGGTGTTCGTTTCTTTTATTGTTTCAATTCAGACCAAAAGACACGTGTTCAAAGTATTTTCTCACTTCACAAAGAAAGAGCAGCCAACATGTGCAATTGTGCATCGTATGTGGTTTTGAAGTACTTTCCCACCATCATAAATCGACGATGCAGCCGCTGTTTATACTATCCAAGTTTGGGGTTGTTGTTTGAAGTTTTCCGGGAATCAAACGCCAAAATCAAAACTTTCAAATAAAAATACGAATTTTGTATAACGTCACGTGAGATTGAGGGGGATGGGGGGGGGGGGTGAGTAAAATATCACGAAGTGATCGTTCGGGGCACCTGGTGTTATGACTTATTCTCGGTTTGAGCGCTAGTTGCGAGTCTCGAAGATTCGAAGATTGATGTATTGTATCTTTTATTTCAGAATTACGTTCAAAATAACTTGTTTTAAAAAGAATGGAATTATATAATTTAATGAGAGAGAATCTTTGTATAAACCCTATACGAAAAATTAGGTTTTTTATCAGGACATCCTAAAAAGTGTACAAATGGCTCTGATAGTGAATCAAGCGATTTAAATAAAACTCGCATTTTACAACGCAGCGTCTCATAGAAAACTGATTAAAAAAGTAAGAATTTTTATTTAAAACTGAAAAATACTAAAAATACTAAAGTGAACTTATTTATTCATAATTAACTATTTTACATTAAATACAACCAACAAAATTGTTATGAATCCTGAATCAGTGAATTAATGCCCGCTAATTTGGTATCTTGCTACACTGTGCGTCGTTTTCGCGGGAACGAGAAGGAAGGGGTTAAAAAGTGAAACCCCTAAATAAAAAGTTTCACAAACTTGACACGATCTTGAGAGAAGCAAGCAATTGACTTTAATGTCGTTAGGACTCCATTACGCCGCATTAACAGAGACCTTTTGGCAAGGCAACAACAGACAAATGGATTATTGGATGACGGCTTCATTTGTTGATATAAAGGTTCCTTTTAAATGGACTAAAACATTTTTTTTTTGTTTTTGGTCTTGTAAGAGAATTGGTATTGGGTGGCTTTTTATAATCGTTAACGAGTATATAACTTCCATATGTTGTTTCGTTTTAAAATAGAAATTTGGTTTAAAGTATATTTGTATATTGGTAAAAGGTAGCTTTGGAACAGAAAATATATGCGTTTAAGGGTAGTTGAATGGTTAAGAAGGTATTTAGAACTTTTTTTTTACGTTATCATACTTATATTGATTTTCTCAAACAGAATTTTGATAAGGATTGTAACAAAACTTTTTAATGTTTCTTTTATTACTTACCCTATTTTGCTGGTACAGTTATCACCCATTCACAGAACAATCATATATAGATTATTTTTAATTAAATGTACTTGCGGCCAACTTAAGATGATAATTTTGATATCGAAATTTCTCGGAGTACATTTACTTTCTCATTTTCTTAGATACACATGCATAAAATCTTTTTTTAGAAATGGTGCCGGGGGCTGGAGAGCCCAGTCGGTTAGGCATTCGCCTAGCATGCGAAAGGTCCCAGGTTCGGGTTCGGGCATCGCCAAAATAACTGCCGACCTATAAACGGCCCGTGCAGCCAAAAATGTCCGACGAATAATACCCCGTGTGGAGGGAGTGCACGTTAAATATCCTTCAAAGTCCTAACGCTGCGTACGATGTCGCCCTTAACGGTTGCGTTGGGTGCCAACTCAGGTGTCGGCTCGTCACTTGACTGTGGTTCTAAAATACGACGCCCGTCGCCAATAGCCCTCGTGTAGCTCTAGTGCGACGATAATTCAAACTAAACTAAACTAGAAATGGTGCCTGTGTAAATAACTAAACACGCTCTATGCTAAATTGGTTGCAATTGGCGATGGATTGTCAAGCGCATTAGTAGAAGATTCCTGCGACAGCCTCCGATTCTTGTGATGTGTTTAGACAGCCGGTTCTATTCAGCTTCATTTGGATAATCCCTCTCTGTAAGCAATGCTGATTCGAGCTGGTTTATACCAGTTGATGGATTAGTAGTCACTAAGAGCGGAGCGATATTATACGTCAGAGAGAGATTATGAGGTGTTCACTCATAGATATCATAGTTAAAGTATTAGATTGGCAGATCACGTGACCTCCAATGCTAACGACGGGACGCGCATGGAGACCAAAATAAGGGGGCAAAATGGCCAGTGTTGCTGCCACTTTAAGGAGAAAAATACTACGAAAAAATACCATCTAATTCTAAAATTACAAAAAAAAATACTAGAAAAGGATTTCAAGTCACCATAAAGATTCCAAAATGCAGCTAGTATTTTTACGATATTTTTTTTGTAATTTTAGAATTAAATGGTATTTTTTCGTCGTATTTTTCTCCTTAAAGTGGCAGCAACACTGGCCATTTCCCCCTCTTATTTTGGTCTCCATGCGCGTCCCGTCGTTAGCATTGGAGGTCGCGTGATCTGCCAATCTAATACTTTAACTATGATATCTATGTGTTCACTCGGAATATAGTTGATATTAGGGTGATTTGGGAGAGGTTAATTAAGGCTTACCGAAGAATAATTTTTCGAACACATGTTTACAAATGGATCTATTAGCAAAAGATTTGACGGAGCTGGTTGCATATCAAGCAAATAAGCCCTTTTTCATTGGGTCGTCTGTTTTTGTTCTTCAGCCAAACTTTCGCCACCATTTTTCTAGCGTATTAACCTAGATTTCTTTAAAGGTCAGGAGGGTTCGCGTAAGAATGAAAGTCATTTTTTATAACCTATTGTCGTGTTGGGGAGAAAAACCTGTAACGACTTAAAAAGAATTGTAGCATTAATAAAGATGGAATGAATAAAAGGTTTGTTACGTGTATATGATTAATGAACAGTTGCATTTGAAGTAATCTCTCATTTGTTTTTTCTTTTAGAATACTGAAATGTTTCTTTTGTTTTCAGATTTCCAAAAATTAGAAAGAGAAGCTAGGATTTGCAGGAAACTAAATCATACCAATATTGGTGAGTGCATTTCATTATTTCAGATTCGATCTTTGAATGGCATTTGATATTTCTGTTGAATACAGTTTTGTATTAAGGGTTATTCCTTGATTAGTAGTTTTAATACATCGTATTACCCCAGCGAAGCACATCCTAAGTTATAAATTCTGATTGAAAAATCTATTTATGAAAATTCCAAGTAATTTTCTGTGCAAACAATTTCACCGTCATTCTATTCGTACTCTTGTTCCGTACATGAATAAATCAAATAGAATTGCCTCTGGCAGTGCCCGACGAAAAGTGGCGTACCGGAAAGTAAATAAGATTTTCCTGGAGAATTTCCTGAATTTTTGTATTTCTATTTTATTTCATTGCCTTATATATAATGATTCGTTTATTGTAGCCTCACAATTCTTTTGATTCCATTAAGAACTACATCAATATGTAGGTTTAAAAATATGAGCATTTAAGTAATTTTTCTTGAAAAGTCGGTATGCTATGGGAACGTTTATTCATCACGTGATGCGATTTTGACGATTTTTTTGAACTTCCTCTCCCCTCGGAGAGATTTCATTATATTATTCAAAGCGTAATTTTATTTCTTTTTTGGTGAATTTTAAATAGTTTAATAAGCTCCACGATTTTAAAATTGGTTCGAAAAGCCAGGATATATAATTTCATGTAAGATTTTGCCAAATTTTAGTCGAGAAACACATTTTACTGGAATTTAATTATATTTCTTCGATTTTTTGCGGGGAAAATTACGCGATATTTTAAAAGTCCCTCTCCCCGGCCCCCCTAAACGCATCACGTAATTTATGGACGGCCCCTATGATAAAATGTCCGACCTGTTCATTGGCAACTTTTGGCGAGCTTGAAAATTTAATGTAGGGTTACTATACCTATCGAATTGCAGGAAATATGAAACTGAATGTTTACCACCTTTGGTCTTTTTCGTTGCTAGGCATCGTTTCGTTGCAGATCGCTGACTCGAGACTGGCTAGTATAGCTGTTCCGAAAAAGGAAAAGCCATATTCGCCAGATACGTCGCTTTTCCGCACACAGTACGGTATAATCTCTTGGGGGGGGGGGGGAAGTAAAAAATCCGAAAATAATCCCCTGGACGTCCCATCCCGAACACTGGCTCTGTCGGATTTATTCCTATCCCCACAAACCGAAAATCCCCTGTTCCAATTGAATTTCACAAATGAAGTCGTATCTGTTTCGAGTTGAGTTGTTGAGTTGAGTTGTCCTTCCTGCATATCGGAGCTTATTCTCCCTCGGGGACCGGCTGGCAGCACATTCGCCCATTCTACATTAAAGAGATAAAATAGGGCATTTTGCGGGGGCTACGTTTCGATTATGAATTTTTTATTTATGTATTTGAGGTTTTTTTTCTTTGTTATATCTTGGCAGAATAAGAAAAAACAATTTTGTCATAACGTGGAATGACACAATTGAAATTTCGAAAAGTGCTTTTGTTATTGTAGTCATATAACAGCGCTGAGATGTTGGTGATCGTGGCTCAACCTACTCTGAAGGTATAATGTATATTGCAAAATAATGTATTGTTTTACTACTTTACTACTTTTTACTGAATTAATTTATTTTATAAGGGTATGGTGAAACCTCAAAAACAAGTTTTATTATGTCAATTAATCAAAATGACAGTTATGACCATTTCCAAAGTTTCTTAGAACTTTAAAAAATGGAAAATAGAAAATTTGCGTTAAAAAAAATTAACAACCCGTAAAACCCTTATGCAACCCCGTAACCCCTCCCCTTCCCCTCCTTAATAGTCTATATGGGATTAGCGAAAAGGAAGTGACTTTTTAAATCCAGCCTGCTTTCGATTATAGGCATGTTAGTACCGGAAAATAATTAGGATAACCTGCTATGACTTCATCTAGTTTTAAAGGGGTATAACTCAAAAAAAAATTGCGAATTATTTGGAAGATCGTACAATTTACTACAAAATAAACACAGATCACTCAATTTGTTAGCGAAAAAAAATCGAATACCCTCTCTCTCCCACCTTGGCTTTCGTCGCAGAATCATTTTCATCTTCCAAATGTCATCACTAAAACGGGTACACATCAACAAAAGGTCAATGTGTATTTTGATGAATGCGAAGCTTGTGTTGCTTGTGAATAAAGAGTCAATGCTACGAAAAAATACAATCTAATTCAAAAATTAAAAAAAAAATATCGTAAAAATACTAGCTGCATTTTGGAATCTTTTTAGTGACTTTAAATCCTTTTCTAGTATTTTTTTTTTGTAATTTTAGAATTAGATGGTATTTTTTCGTGGTATTTTTCTCCTTAAAGTGGCAGCAACACTGGCCATTTTGCCCTCTTATTCTGGTCTCCATGCGCATCCCGTCGTTAGGATTGGAGGTCACGTGATCTGCCAATCTAATACTTTAACTATGATATCTATGCCTGCCACAGACTTTAATGCATGTGTACTCTCATTCCCGTCTAGAAGGAGCTTACTTATGAATATGGTCTTGTTATACACTAAAAATATGGTTCCTAGTAGCTGCAATGGCTGTGTGGTGAAACGTTAAACCATATTTTTGGTATTCACTTGAACCATTTCTCAGGTTTTTGTTTCCAAATCCAGAAAATGGTTCAACCAAACACCGAAAAAAAGGTGAAACATTTCACCACACAGCCGTTGCAGCTACTAGGAACCAATATCATGGTGAAACCAAGCACAAAATTTTTACCAGTGTACAATGGAAACTGCGGTCTCTGATGATGTCCATCGATTCTTGTGTTCGGCTAAGAAATTCCATCCACTGGGAGTAAGCAGCCCCTTGCGTATTTCTTCCTTTCGGGTGGTTTCATGGTCCGTAATTCCCTAATCGAGGGGGAACTTACAAATCTCTGCACCCTCCAGATGAGTTTGGTTTCTTTCAGCTCTTTTTTTTTACTTCCAATTGCGTCATTTGAGATGTAAGGAGCCTTGCGATGGTGCCGAAATGGAAATTTGGTGCTTCCTACACGTTTTGGATGGTGCGGAAAAAGTGGTTTTTGAACATGGGTCGGTCTGAAACCACTTTGTAACTCGAACTAAATGGTATAGCTGCCACAGAATTTTTGGGTTATTGAAATTAAACCTTATAGGGTATATTGTACCTTTAAAGGTGTTGTTTTATGAAGCGGCAATTGAAAGTCCTGTTGTGTTTCACACATCTAGTTTTAATACATAAGTATAACTGCACCAAGACATACTGTTCAAAGACTATTCTTAATTGTTGCCCAGCAGAGAAGTGGGCCACGCTGCTTTAAGTAATGTAATGCGCAATTTGTTTAATTTAAAATTTTAACACATTCGGCATTGTTTGCGTTTTAACGTGAATATAATTTATCTTACCCCTTTATTTATAATTTTTTTTCTAAAGTTTAAACATTTCTCTCTATTTAATTAACTGCTTTCACTTGTTTAAAACAACTTGGAAACCGCAGCTTACTCTTCTTATTTAATCTATTTTCAAATTAAAAGATACTTGCAATCTTTACCTTGTCGCACCAAACTTTTAAAGAAAACTTTCTAAACAATCTCCTATTTGGGTGTGGGCCTGAGTGGGAGGAATTGTTTAATCTTTCGTTGAACTTGGTGTGCGAGAGACTTCCTTCTGGCTTTTCCTCTCTTCTCTGGAGAGAAGATATCGATCTTTGTTGCTTCGGGGGGCGGAGAACCTCCAGGTAGAAGGATTTTATCGAACAAAGGTGGGGCTGTCGGGATTCCAAAACGAAGGAACGCTCGCCAACAACCCCGAAATGCTGAGGATGCCCGGCAACGAGAGCCTTGTCTAAGACAATAAGAGCAAAATAAAACACTCATAATGCATCAGTTTTATTTAATACTCGTATCTATACAAAAACACGTTATGCTATTGGTTTACAAACATAAAAAATACAAATCAACAAACTGCCAAAAATGGCTCAAAAATAAGGGATGCTCTTCACTTATAATTAGCCCTAAGGGGTACCCAAAAAATTAAATCCTGTATTTTTATTGCTAGTATTCAAATTAAACTATTTTTACAAAGAACTAACATTCAATAAACATATGTTTCAATTTTTATTATTTTTTCCGTATAAGTTTTTTTTAAAAATTAAAAAAATTAACGTTTTTTCAAAATATACTATTTCTTGATGAATTTTTTTGCAAAATGTTCACACAACATCTATAAATAAAAGTTGGTATGGATATTGAGCTATCAGATAAACAAGAACAGTTATGTAGATTTATGTATAAAAATGGTAAAAAAATAAGTTTTTTTTTATAAATTTTCAACTTCATCATTTTTAAAAAAAAACTATTCATACTAGCCTTTAACCCATACCAACTTTTGTTAATCGTACATGTCTCAACGCCATGTCTCAAAAACCATTTTAACGAACCACTATATCATTTTCAATGCACCTCCACCATTATTAAGTATTCCTTTTTTTGCAATATCCTTACATCACAGCATTCGAGCATGTTTAATTATTTTCTGAGTAGCCCTAAATTTTGGGTAATGCGTCCTTACGACAATTGGCAAGAAAATTGGCGCCTCGAGAAGGAGCTTTCTGCTTAAGTTTATCTAAATAAACAACATATAAGACAAATGAAGAAAACAGTCCTGAACAATTTATGTCGGACGAATTTAGTGATACGGAAAAAGAATTTCAAAATCTTAAATTAAACATTTTTTTAAACTCGGAAACGAAGGTGTTAATGGTATTCTTGCAATCTCAAAGTCTTCTAAAAGTTTCTCATGTACAAATATGTACAATAGACTATGAGAATTAACATGTAGGTTTGTAACAGAATCTGTCACTTAACCCGCTTCCACACAACAGTTATGTTTAACAGGTAAAAAGGCGCCAAACACGCAGCATTAATTCTATATTAAACATTTACCTGCTAAATTTGGCTAGTTTTATTTCGAAAATTCAATAATTATTACTTATCGTTTGCAAAAATTAATTTATATTTCAAAGAATTAATATGTAATATTCCTCGCTTTTAAATAGAATGAAAACATTTCATATCAACATACGAAGAATCCGTAGTGAAATATATTTTACGTCATGCGTCATTTCAAACGGATCGATGTCGCAAAAATAAATTTATTTTAATTTATTGTCTAAAAGAATTAAAGTTTCTCGAGCGATTGTGGTGAATGGCAATGGTGGTTTAATTCTAATAAAAATGGCTTCCTATGCTTTTTAAATGAGCATTAAATTTGCAGTTTTTAAATTTTGAAGTACAGCTGGGGAAAAAAAACCGATCCACCCTTCGTTTTTCGGCTGCTATTAATCAGGGAATTTTGTGAAAGGTGTCATTTTTCAGGAAATAGCTAAGGAATTCAGAACTGGCAACCAAAATTGTATAAGGGTCGTCTACATATTAAATGAGTACCAACTTTGAAAATTCCAATGGCAACACCCAATTTTTTTATATAAAAATGTTTATCATCTTCAAAATACCCCAGATCCAAAAAAAAATGTATTAACTTGCATTATTTGTTGAGATATAAGCATTCGAAGTTGAAGGCCCATAATGTTAAAAAAGTTTCACAAACTTTTATTTATACCTCCACAAATAAAATGAATTAAACCAACATTTTTTTTCATTATATACTTCTTAATCTTCCAAAAACAAATCACACAAGTTTTTTCATCAATTTTTAATTTTTATTTTTTTTTATTTAAATTTAAATAAGAAAAATAAATTATGAATAGCAACCCCAAATTTTTGTTACATAAATCGATAAAGTAGATCAAGTAGAACCAAAATCCCGAATTTTTTAATTCAACAATTATTTGCCGAGTTATTGTAAAAATACTGAAAAAAACGAATTTTAGGGACCGTGTAAAAAATTACTTACTTAGCAAATTGGACACTAATTTGCATTATCGTTTGGTGGTTGAAAAGCGTTTTTGGTAAATGTTTATTCAAATTATTGATGTCTGTCAAATGTCTAAAAATCTTTTCTTGTTTCAAGGCATACAATGTATTTTGTTTGTATAATTAACATTAAATTATATCGATTACTATGTTTTTGAATGTATGTTATTTCCAATATTTATAATTATTTTATTATAAAATTTCCAATATGTTATTTCCTCGATTTTTTTTAATTATTAGAGATTACTTATTTATTTAGTCAGTCAGTTATTTAGTCAGTCAGTTAGTCAGTCCGGTTAGTTAGTCGTCAGTTAAATAGTCAGTCCGTAAGTTAGTCAGTAAAGTTAGTCCAGTCAGTCAGTAGTCTAAGTTAGTCAGTCAAGTTAGTCAGTCAGTCAAGTTAGTCAGTCAGAAGTTAGTCAGTCAGTAAGTGTAGTAGTCAGTAAGTTAAGTTAGTCAGTAGTCAGTCTAGTCAGTCAGTAAGTAGTCAGTCAAGTTCAGTCAGTCAGTTATAGTTGTAGTTAGTCAGTCAGTCAGTCAGTTAGTCCAGTTAGTCTAGCCAGTCTCAGTCAATTAGTGATCTAGTCAGTTAGGTCTAGTTAGTCAGTCTGACTACACTAAAATTGACCAGTCAGTTAGACTGAAGTTAGTCAGTCTGGACTAACTAAAGGAGTGACTAACTAACGGTAATGTGACTGACTGACTAATGACTGACTGACTTAACTAACGACTGACTGACTAACTACTATAACTGATTAACTACGACTACTGACTACTAACTGACTGATTAACTGACTATTAAAGACTTAACTGACTGACTGACTAACTACTGACTGGTAACTAACTACTGACTAACTAATTATTAAATAACTGACTAAATAACTAAAAAATAATCTCTAATATTTAAAAAAAATCGAGAAATGGACAAAAATCTATTTTCGGGATTTAGACCCATTCGGGATTTTGACTCATTCGGGATTTCGGCTTGTCGGAATTTTGGTTTGTCGGGATTTCGGCTGTCGGGATATGTCCCAGACCCAGTGTGCCGAATTTTAAACCAACCTTTTGTAGCAATATGAATGAAACAAAAATTTGCATAAAATGTAAAACCTAAATGTAATAATTATGTTTGTCTATCTGATTGTAACTAATCGCATTTGAAAATATGTTCTTTATAAATAATCGTATATGTGACTTAATTTAAAATTAAAACTTTTTCTCGTCTACCCTTTATTTTATCTCTGAATTTTAAAATCCAAAATTTAAAAAAAAAAGGTAAAAACATAAAAAAAATCACAATATTAGTGAAGAAGGTTTAATTCTAGCATCTTTTGGCGAGATTATGGTAACCCTTTTGCTAGCTTGTTTTCGAAAAAACACCCTAAATATTACCTTTATCAATTTGGAGATTTCCCCCCAAACGAATTGAAAATTAATGCTTTAATATCTCAGCAAATAATGCAAAATGAATAATTCTTTTTTATACCTGGAGTATTTTGAAGTTGCTGAACATTTTTATGTAAAAAAAATGGGTGTTTCCATTGGAATTTTCAAAGTTGCTACTCATTTTAATACGTAGACGCCCCCTTATACAATTTTGCTTGCCAGTTCTTAATTTCTTACGCTATTTCCTGAAAAATGACACCTTGCACAAAATTCCTTGACCAATAGCAGCCAAAATATGAAGGGTGGATCGTTTTTTTTCCCCAGCTGTACTTCGAATTCTTTTCTGAAATTTTCAATGTATTTTCGATGCGCTGAATTTTTTGACGTATCACACTTGTCCGTAGCATTTGTAGTTTGGGCTATGAAAGTGGGTGACGGACAGACAGACGGACGGACTGAACGATTACAATACCTTCCACTTTTTACGTTATAAACGTAGTGTAGAAGCTAAAATTGAAATGAAGATATTCTATTTTACTTATGCGGGTCAAATCACTATACATTTCATTCCAAATAAACTCTTCACATAAAAATAATAAGCATTGGTTTCATTGCCCCCGAAAAATTCCTAGAATTTTATTTTTTAGATGACATTACGAGTATCTTGAAAATTTAACTTGTAAATTTTATAATTTTTTTTTATATGTTTTGCAATATTTCCTAGACGTTTTATAGAGATCTTTTGTGTTAAAGGGTGCAAAATATTTTTAAAATCTACTCAACCTCTATTTTTAAATCATCCAAACCCCCAACTTTACCTATAATGGAACAATTATATTTTCCCGCTTTATTTCTTCTACTTCAGGTAAATGTTTTAAATAATGCTATACTACTTCTGGAACTTGTTTTCCAAAAATCCCTGCGCGAACTTTACCTCAAAATCTCGCCATTTTCATCAATTCCCAGCCAAATGCGGCATCCCGGGCGTTTTCCCAATTTTGTGGTCCACCGTAAAGGAGGAATAAGTTGGTCGTGCAGAAGGCAGGGGGGGGGGGGGGGGGCGCAAGGGGCTATTTTGTAGAAAATATCCCCTCCTTCCGGAAAAAGAAAAGAGATTTCATAGAAAGTGATGCAGAAAGAAGTTGGAAGAGAAGATCGCTGGGACGGAAGATATTTGGGAGACAGCCTCAGATATCTTCTTCTTTTTCGTCCTCATCTTATAGGACATTTTGTGAGATGCTGGTGTGATTTTTGCGGACATTGAATGTTGTTTAAGGTGACCATTAAATTTTCACTCTTTTGAAAGGGGGAACATTTAAACATTTATTGGAGAATTGTGTTTGGTTTAGTTTAGTTTGAATTATCGTCGCACTAGAGCTACACGAGGGCTATTGGCGACGGGCTTTGTATTTTAGAACCACAGTCAAGGGACGAGCAGACACCTGAGTAGGCACCCAACGCAACCGTTAAGGGCGACGTCGTACGCAGCGAAATTGTGTTTGGTGGAGGATTGACTCTCCTTTTTTTAATTTTATGATGCGCGCATATTTTATGTTTCTATAATTATATTATTTTTTGAAGAAAACATACGCGATATTTAATAATATTTTGTGGGAGGATTTTTATGTGTTACGACTTCAAAATATGCGCGTTTGGTGTTAGACTGGGATTATAAGAATTTTTTGAATGTTGTCTTGTTTGACTAGTTTCGAAATTATCTTGTTTTTTAAATGTAACGTTTTAGCTTTAAGTATTAATACATAATAGATGATGGAATTAAAAAACAACAACAAGGAATTGCAAAAGTAATTTCCTACAAATGATGGGCCGATCGTTAGACAGCCTGGCAGAGAAATTTCCTCGTTTGTCCTCAGATTGAGGAACATTTGTGATATGCTGCGTTTGAGCCTTTTTTTTTTTATGAAGGGGTCTTTTAAATTCTTACACTCGTAAAGAGATACAAAATTTATTATTAAATGATGTTTTGGAGTAAGGAGTTTTCCTATCATACGGTTAAAATTTTATGTGTTTCTAAATTCTCCATTGTTACATTAATTCTAATAATTCTTATAAATAAATATTTAAATTTTATTTTGGAGGAAAAGCATATTCGAAGTTTATTATTCAAAAAGTTACGCATTTTTGACAGGAGTTAAACCTCAGTATTGCTGCATCGTAGTGTGTGGTTTTGCTATTCTAATTTTTTTTTAAATATTTTAATAGCTTCTTTGAAAAAAATCGAATTTTTGAGATTCCTTAACTGTACTTCGTGGATGATAAGATTTTCGTGAGATAAAAAAAATATTATTTTTCATAATACTATTGTACTTCGTTACGGGATCGAATGAGGAATTCTGCTATTTGGATATCACAGTTTATTTGAAGACATATAAGCATGTAGTTGTGATTGGGATAACTTTTTGGATCAGTGGTCGACCACATTTTCCTTAAAAAAAGGTTTTTATAATATATAGTAAAATATTGCTGTGAAAGAAATTGATGTGGAGGGAGCACCCATTTTTAAGTTTTTTTTTAATGAAATAAGCAATAGCCAGACACATTTACCCGCACAGTGCATTCACCGAGAGAAAGGCCGTGTTTCTAATATTTATCTTCCATGCCTCCCTTTTCGAATCTGGCAACCCCATGGAGGGGAATCCAATAACGGTTCGCCAACTGAAGCTTCCCCGATGCACCCGCAATTTGGCGATTGCCAAATAAACTTAAATTACACTGCTTAAAACAATTCCATTTGGAATTATCCGCTTGCGATTTTTCCCCACTAAGTTGAGCTCGAACTTATTTATCGTAAGATGGAAGAATCATGTCTTTTGAAGAATTAAATAATGTTTATTTGAAATAAATGAAATATGAAAAACATGGTAAAATAAAATCCACTCCCAAAACATTTTAGGAAATAAATTGACCCTAAATTCTTTACGTTTGCATTCTTAGACGTTTAAAAATTTGTTACCTTTTTTTACAAATAAAGTTTTGAAAGAATTATCGTTATAATTTATTCAAAAGTTATGATTCCAATTTTTTTCCCCTTAAATTTTAGATAAAAAAATTAAAATTCCTCCCTTGTTTTTGTACCATTTCATTCTTGATGCATAATGAATCTATTTCACAAATTTTTGACTTTTAAAATAAAAAATAAATAGTTGGAACTGAAATGGGGTTAACGAAAGTACGCAAAGTACTCCCCTAATTTTTTTGAGCAGTGTATTTGGCGTTAAGTAACATTATAAAATAAAAATATAATATTATGCAGACCTGTAAACTCTCTGTATTGAATTCGGCAATACTCGATTATTACTTTATTTATTACGGTGCCAATGCTCGTCGGATTTTCGAAACGGATGAATACGCACTTTGACGCATTAACCGAAGTTTCAATAAAATGAGTGATTGAATCCGCAGAGTGGGTAGGTCTGCTTATGTACTAAGGGAAAAAGCATCAACCCTCTGAGGGATATAAGCACATGTGCTGTAGATATTTAAATTGCAATTTTTAACTGAAAATTTAAATTTTCAAAAATTATATTTCAGTATTAGATGGTTATGAATGGCTCCTCCATACTTTAAATTGTCAAATTAAATAAAATTATTAAATTTATAAAAGTTATTTGTGTGCTATTAAACCTGAAAGTCTGGTTTATAGGTCTGTATCCCTCAGAGGGTGAATGCAGATCCTGTACCAAATTCTACTAATGCACAATGTGTCATTTTTTCTTAACAAATAATTTCCTTTTCGTAGAGAATGAATGGAGACATTTCGTATTGAAATCCTATTGAGAGAGTGTACTGCTTGATTTGTTTTTGTCGCATCGATTTGGCGGCCTCTCTTTTTGTTTCGAGCCAATCTCAGTTAAATAGCTTAGTGGAAGAACGTGATAAGTGACATTTAAAAAAAAAATTGAGATTTTTGTGTCCATGAACATGTTATTACCTTCTTCAAAGATAAGATTTCCCTTTTTCCTAAACTTTAAGTACATTTTTTACCTTGTGCATGTGCCGCTTTTAACGTCCCTATAAGTGCAAACAAAACACTTTAAAAGATCATTTTGTCGTTTTCTCCTGTTAGTCACTTAGCACCTTCTTCCACTTCGCTCTTCAGTTTTGTTCTTGGACAACCCCGAGCGAGAGAGGCGCGCTCCTTATTTATAGATGTCTTGTGACGTCGTCTTCGCCTTCTGTTTGTTTCCTGGATGTCGTCCTTGTACTCTCCAGGGATCAACAGTCGGGCCGTGTTGTGACGAAGCCAGCCGAATGACAAACTTATGTTTTCTCTACAGGTTATTTAATTTGTCTTTCAAGTAAAAGTCGTGCATTTTGCGTTGCGAGTAGGTTCCTTTTACCAAACTGGCTATTTAGCACTATTCCAGTACGCCGTGGCGTTCATCAGCCTACGCTACTGAGGGATAACATTCCTCCAAATATGTTGGGCTGGGGAATCCTGTCGGTAAGGCGCTTTTCCTTGCATGCGAAAGATCCCGTGTTCGCTCGCCGGCATTGCCAAAACAACTGCCGACCTATAAATGGCCTGTGCAAGTGTGCAACCAAAAAGTCTGAAGAATAATACCCCGCGTGGAGGCAGTGCACGTTAAATATGCTTTAAAAATACAGACGACGCGTATGATATCGCTCTGAAAAGTTGCGTAGGGTGCCTACTCGGGTGTTGAATGCTCCCTTGACTGTGGCTCCAACTGATGCCCGTCGCCAATAGCCCTCAAGTAGCTCTGAGGCGATAATTCAACTTAAACCAACCAAACGAACACAAAGCCTGCAAAATTTATCCACCTGACAAAATGACTCGATGTGTCTTGATACATAGTATGATGGACATTTCGTGAGGCTATTGACTTGCAGTTTGAGTTAAATCAATTTATCTACCAGAATTCCTAAAAGTTTTCCATAACTTCCGAGAATTTTGAAATACTGTAAAGTATTCGCAGAAATCTTCGATGAACTTGCCTAGAGAATAATTTACCCTATAAACACGAAATGTAAGGTCTCTCAACAATTCAAAGTTTATCCGGAACCCAGTTCTAAATTCCTCATTTGCAATCGCATCCATTCGTCCGGAAAAGCGAGCCATTCATCCCCCCGGATGATCGAGCATGTGTTGGTGGCATCGCCAAACAGACGGGGTCCGTGCTCGGGGCTCCATCACCATTGTGGTTAAATAAGATTTAAATGCGAGCAAAACTGTGAGAAGTTTGAACTGCCCGAAGTCGATATGATGCACCCAACAAAATTATGAGAAGTGTGATCCGCCACACCGCATCCTAAAATATAGCATTTGAAGAGCTTAGGGGAAGAACGTACTAAGTGACATTTTTGTAAAAATTGAGATTTTCGTGTCAATGAACATATTTCTAACTTCGTTAATGATAACAAGTACTCCCTTTTTCATAAACTTCAAGTTAAGTACATGTATATTTTACATTTTGCAATTGCCGTTTTTAACGTATCTAAATAGAAGCGAAAAACTTTTCGGCTCATTTTCTCGTTGGCGCTGATTTAGTACTGTTGCGTTTCTACCAGCCATTTAGATTATGGCAAATACTGTATAGCATATAAGTCGAAGTAACTTTGCCATCACCATGGGGTGGACGCGGCGGAGCAACACTGCAAAGGGTGGTTGCATCGCAAAACAAAACAAACCGCTCAGTTTTCAATGCAAATTGCACTATTTGAAATCTTAAACAATTAGCTTTCTTAACACAAATAATCACGATTTGCACTGCTTTATTATTATTTACCAAACACTCATGCATTTTAACTTCCCCCTTTCGTTTTAAATAAAGTTTCTTATTGATTATTGTTGCGGCAACATCAATTTTCATTAGAAAGCGCCAAATCATTTTTTAAGTTAATCGTAAAATCGTCGCACTAGAGCTACACGAGGGCTCTATTGGCGACGGGCGTCATAATTTAGAACCACAGTCAAGTGACGAGCCGACACTTGAGTAGGCCCCCCCAACGCAACCGTTAAGGGCGACATCGTACTCAGCGTTGGGACTTTGAAGCACATTTAACGTGCACTCCCTCTAACCTAACGGGGTATTATTCGTCGGACATCTTGGGCTGCATGGGCCGTTTATAGGTCGGCAGTTATTTTGGCGATACCTGGACCCGAACTTGGGATATTTCGCGTGCAAGGCGAACCGGCATATTTGTTTGGGTTGATCGCTGAAGCGATAATGGCTTCACTAGGCGAGCCGGATTCGGCGTCCTGCGGCTCCATCTTCTTTCACCTTCATGAGCTGCGTTTCCTTTTAATAATGGAGTCGATGGGGCATCCATGATCGGGTTGTAATGAGGGCACAGGCAAATAAAGATGCTGCCCCGCGTCATGTCTTAGTATTGATGAGTATTGATTAGGCAGGGAAAATAGAATGCCATTAGAGGGGAAACGGAATTAATTTTTAACGCATTGGCTAACGAGTTTCTACGTCATTTTCGGAATATCACTCTTTCGTTGTATTTTAGGACATAGAAAATGATGTCACGGGACTTCTCAAAGCTTTTAATTAAACTAGTAAATAGTTTCTGGTTTATAGTCAATTTTTAGGCCCGTTTGACGCAGCTTCAGTCATTTTTGCTGTACGGTATTGCAAGATCACAATGGCAATGATAAGTCCATTTGAGCTACGGAAAAATATCGATCCATTAAATTAACTCAATTTATCGCTAATTATGGTATTTATAAGCGATGTATTCATTTAACTCAAAGTGAATTAGTGGTTTCACATTATAAAAGCGTTACATTTCGACAGTATAATTTGTTATCTAACTGTATCGCTGCTTCCCCGGTAAAATTGACCGGAACCTTGCTTTTGTTGTTGCGTAAAATACTCAACATTTTTATACGCAGTTCCACCCACTTTTCTTCCTCGGAGTAAATTTAAACGTTTTGTTACATTTTCTAAAATTCAGCGCACTTTATTTTTAAATTGAAACTCGGAGTTGATATGACATGTTAACATATCTCTTTTGACACATTTATTTGACTCTGGATACTCTCTTCGAAGATCATAGTATCCATTTCTTCTGAAAAAGATTTCCACGTCGGGCCAATGTTTTATTAATCTTGTCGTGGATTAGGGACGTGGGCCGGACATTTATTATTCTTTGCTCAATCCGCACCATTTGCCTGACGAGGACCTTCATCACTCTCGACGGCATCAGGCGAATGGGTTATCTTACGAAACCGGTTATCTTTCGGTGAGTTTATCAAGAAAAAATATTTCTTTTTCAAATGGATTGGTTTGGGTTAACGTTACACTGGATTAACTTGAACTCACTAAAGACCTTTGGTGACGGGACCAAGTAAGTTCAAATTTTGCGAAAATCCGAAAAGGAGATTTTGTGTTTTCGACACTTTTTGGAGAGTGTCGATTATGAAAGAAGTGTTTTTCGAACATTGGTCCGTCTGTCAGGCTCTTTGTCTATCTGTCTGTCATTCTGTTGAGTGCCTATTCCAGAGTGAGTACTAAATGTTTACTCTTAAAACAAAAGAGTAAAATCCACTCCTATAGGGGAAGTGCATTTTCGGCACGGAAAGGAGTGGAAATTAACTCAGACTGAGTTAAAACCGCTCGTTTGTTTTAAGAGTGTAACTTGAAAGACACTTTTTCTTAGATCTGTCATCCAGACTCTGATAACAGACTAAACGTACACTAATCCCACGTACATGGCGTTAGTTATTGGCTGTTTTTTTTTTATCTGAGTCATGCCTAAAAGTCCTAATTGAGAATCATAATTTCAGTTAAGGTTTGGAAATCTTCTTAAATACTGAACTATATCAAAAGCAGGTGTAATTGACTCAATTACATCCCTTCCCGCGCTTCCCCGGAAGCTGAAAATTGCCCATCGACAACAAAACCACTTCACTCACGGCCAACTTCAAGGCCAGAGAAGCTCTCCAAAACACGAGCGTAGACAGAAATTTTGACGTCACTGTTCCCAGTGCCGAAGATCGAGGAACCAGTTCGGACGCATTCGGAATCCTGAAATTGTGGTCAGCCGTGAACGAGTGGTTCCGAACAGGTTTCGAGACAGGTTGTCTTCATCTTCGGAACAACGTCATACGGACCTATGACGTCCCAAATTTCCGTCCCCAAGCTTGTTTGGGAAAGCTTCTTCTGCCTTAGTAGTTGAGTAGGCCGTGCTTCACTTCGACAGGGATGTTAGTCGAATTCGTGTTCAATTTATGCATTGCGTTGTGCCAAATGTAAATATAAATAATCTCAAAATATTTAACAAAAAATAAGATGACATCACTTAGTTTTTTTACTTTGATAATTTGTGAGAAACTTTACTAGAAAACTCAAACCAAACTATTAGTATTCTCTTTTGTTTAAAACTAATTAAGTGTTGCTCACTAACAGTGATAAAAATTATGCAAATGCATTCATAAACTATGACTGACTTCAACAAGTAGCCTTTCGAAAAGGCTTTAAACTGTAGCCCCGGATCTAATTACTTCCAGAAAAAAAAATAGCGTACAGCTTTCAAATTATGTAAGAAAAATACAAAATAACATATTCCGTCAAAAACCACCAATAACTTGTTTTATTATATTTTTCATTTGAGAATAGGTAAGGAATAACAGCAAGATGTTAATACTTCTTCCAGGGCCGCTCTCTTCTTTATCTGGTCTCGTGGGAATTCCTCCTCTCCACTCGGCGGCCAGGATTCGAATGACGTCTTTTTCTTCGACTCCCAGTAACTTACACAGAGATCAACGTATAAATAACCAATTTGTCTTCATAAAAGTTTCATTGTGTTGTCTGTCCCATAGAGCTAATGCATTAGTTTTGGAATCACAACTTCCGCAAAAGTATTGCTTTGCCATATTAGCCATTTTTCCCCAGGCATGGGAATCAACATAACATCGAAATGAAACACAATTGAAGAAACGAAAATGTTATCCAGTTATTTAATTATATGTTTTTGAAGTTTTAAAATGCTCCAAATGCCCAGCAGATGGCGACTCTGTTTTAAAACTTTATCAATTAATAATTGAATAACCGGATGTTATTTTATTTGCAATTTTGTTTTAAATCGATGTTATGATGATTCCCATACGTGGTGAAAATGGGATAACATGGCAAACCAATTCTTTTGCAAAAGTTGTGATTTAAAACTAATGCATTAGCTCTATGGGGACTGACAATCGCTCTTAAATGAACGTCGCAATAGGTTTAACTTAAGGTAACAATAGCACAACGCAATAGGTTTTAACCCAACCCACCCCACGACTTTGAAAACACCGCCATTTCCGTATAAAAACGTTAACTTGACGTTTTTAAAATTCGCTTTTTCATTTAACTTTAATTTGCCCTGTATAAATTGTTCAGGACAATGGTCTTCATTTATCTTATATTTTGTTAGATAAACTGAAGCAGAAAGCTCATTTTTGCTTGGCAAATTTTCTTATAAACCGTCGATTGAAGTTAAATAGTTGAACCAGAGGACATGGTTAGAAACTTTAAAAAAAAAATCCTGCTCCTAAAAGGAGAAAGAAAGCTTTTTCGATAAATTGAACGTATCGATGATTACCTTATTATGCTGTGTATTTAAAGGAATAATAGAAGATTCTCGATAGTTATTGGAGACAGCTAGATAATTTGCTGACTGTTGGACAAACCTTGCTGGACTTTTTCTCCTTTGTTAACAAAGGAGAAAATCTTACATTATCTGCCACTTTTTTTAAGAGAACTTCATTTATTAAATACTTTTTTCAATTTTTAAGAAACGTTATGATTGATGCATACTGGAATAAATAAAAAAAGATTTCTCCTTACTTTGGAAATGTAATTTGCGCTTTATTACTTTCCTTTCAAAAATGTGTTCTTTTATTATAAAATGTACAACAACAGTATTTAAACCCTGTCATTATCCTCTTCACTCCTGAAAAATTTCCTACGCATTCAAATATTTGCGTAAACATATTTTTAAAACTATTATATATTTAAAAATATGTTTTAAGTAAATGTGCATAAATTGACGTTTAAACATGGCTGAGGGGCTAGTCAATTTAACGGAATGTTAGGTTCGAGGCTTATTTTATGTGCTATAAATGAACGGGCACGCTCTGACAGTTCATTTTAATTATTAGTCCAGTTTTTAAAAAAATTAAAATGCAAAATGTCTTATAAATTTACTGCTTAATAAACGTGTACCTTCTGGAGTGAAAAGATTAAGCTGTAGTTTCTGTCTTTTTAATTCGAGTAGAAAAAAATTACGCTTATTCTTAAATACATATTTTTTTAATAATCTCTTTATTAAGTGTATTAGTTTGTCCTTGAGCCAAAGAAATTAGCTAAAAACTAAAAAAACATTCGATAAAACTACACAGATCACTTAATCCCAATTTTTGAAAGCGCTTCGAACTACTTAAACAGTGGGATATCCAACTTCTTTGAGTGTACTTTTATTTCGCTCTTAGAACGGGAATAGTTTAAATCGAATGAAAAAATGTTTGTATTCCTCTTTCAATAAAAAAGTTCTTTTCAGAGAGAGAAAAAAACAACTTTTCGAACCAAAAATGTAACTAAAAAGCTCCCAACTCTGGAACACTTTAAGTGTTGAGAACACGAAAGTCAATTTTATAGAACCTCCACGTTTGGTATTCTTTTTTCTCTCACTGGAAGTCGAAATTCGATATTTTTAAAAAACTTTTTCTATGCCTTGTGCGAAGTGAATTTTGATGTACGTTCCACCTTCTTTGCTGAGAAATTGCATAGTGACAATTACTTAATGTTATATCGATGTTTCTTTATACCAACTTTTTATATATTTTTTATTTCAAATAAATAGAAAAGGTTTTGTTCAGTGAAACTGATGAATGCGAAAACACTTCTTTCACTTTTTTGGATGGGTTTTAAAGGTTTTCCAGCTTTTAAAATGCCCTTCAGGATTATAACTTGAGTCAACTAATAAGGAATACCGATAAGAAGCGTCATACGTCCGATTTCGCTCATTCCTTGAAAAAATAAATTTCTGATTGTTAAGTTTATAATTTTAGCTCTATTTTTTTGTAATTTAAAAAATGTATATTTTAAATCTCTTTAGAGTTTGAAATCGTTCTTAATCAAGTAGTTAAAATGGTACTTTAATCTAGTTCTTGGCAAAAATGTATTCTATGTATCTTTTTGATTCTTTCCTTCAAATCAAAGGGCTCAAGTAGCTAAGTTGGTCAGACAACTCAGTCCTTGGATCAAAACTTATCTTTAACTTCGTCACTTGGCTGCGGCACATAAGCAGAAGCCACATAAACGAACAGTTGTTCATGTGTGTTAGTTCAACCAAACCTTTTGATACAAAACAAACTTTTATTTGAGAATGATGAAGTTTGGCATTTTCTTTTAATCATTCACAGGGGCTCGGGAGCCCAGTCGGTTAGGCGCTCGCCTAGCATGCGAAAGGTCCCAGGTTCGGGTCCGGGCATCGCCAAAATAACTGCCGACCTATAAACGGCCCGTGCAGCCAAAAATGGCCGATGGATAATACCCCGTGTAGAGGGAGTGCACGTTAAATATGCTTCAAAGTCCCAACGCTGCGTACGATGTCGCCCTTAACGGTTGCGTTGGGTGCCTACTCAGGTGTCGGCTCGTCACTTGATTGTGGTTCTAAAATACGACGCCCGTCGCCAATAGCCCTTGTGTAGCTCTAGTGCGACGATAATTCAAACTAAACTAAACTTTAATCATTCACTATTATTACTCCGTTGGGAAGAGGCCTCTCCGTGCGAAGAAACCCTAAATGAAAATTGACGCCGAGAAAACCAACCGATTGTGCAGTTTGTTCACAGTCGGTGTTAATTGAATTAAACGCCTTTTTCGAGCGGTAATTCTATTTTCCCTGAATTCGCGGTTTTTCTTCTCTGCTCGCACAAAGACATGGTAAAAGAATGATCTGAGCTTTGGTAATAGGCGTAAAAGGGCACAAACCCAATGACACCTAACCCAATTCACGTGAATTGGATACAGCGACTCAGCGTGCTTTCCATACTAGATATTAGTTAGTTAAATTTGAATGATCGTCGCTCTGGAGCTACACGAGGGCTATTAGTGACGGGCATCGTAATTTAGAACCACAGTCGAGTGACGAGCCGTCACCTGAGTAGGCACCTACCGCAACCATTAAGGGCGTCATCGTACATAGCGTTGGGACTTTGGAACATATTTAACGTGCACTTCTACACGGGTATTATTCGTCGGACATTTTTGGCTGCACGGGCCGTTTATAGATCGGCAGTTATATTTGCGATGCCTGGACCCGAACCTGGGACCTTCGCATGCAAGGCGATACTAGATATTAAAAATAATTAGTTTCGTTTTATTTTGTGTAGGTTTTATATAATTTTATGTACATTTTTTATATTAAGGAAGTCCAGCATAGTCCTATGCATCCAATGCATTATTCAGCTACCAATGTGTGGTTTTTGACGTCATGGACTGTAGATGAGTCTTCAAAAAACTTCAACTTTCAAAAACGGTGAGATGCGTTGTGCTCATATATATTATAATTAAAGTATTAGATTGAATGATCACGTGACCTCCAATGCTAATGACGGGACGCACATGGAGGTCTTTTAAGAGGGAAAAATACTACAAAAAAATACCATCTAATTCTAAAATTACAAAAAAATACTAGAAAAGGATTTAAAGTCACAAAAAAGATTCCAAAATGCAGCTAGTATTTTTACGATATTTTAAGGAGGATATTAGTATTTTAGAATAATTCTAAAATTACAGAAAAAAATATCGTAAAAATACCAGCTGCATTCTGGAATTTTTTTAGTGACTTTAAATCCTTTTCTAGTATTTTTTTGTAATTTTAGCAATAAATGGTATTTTTTCGTAGTATTTTTCTCCTTAAAGTGGCAGCAACACTGGCCATTTTGCCCTCTTAAAAAGCCTCCATGCGCGTCCCGTCGTTAGCATTGGAGGTCACGTGATCAGCCAATCTAATACTTTAACTATGATATCTATGGTTGTGCTACTACGTCATAGACTAGAAATTGGGAGATGGGGTGTACGGATAATAACACACTCACATATCTTATACTGCTGACTTCCAAAACAGCCATTAAATTGACTTTAAAAACAGCCACCAGAGTGTTTGTGGTCAATGAGGTTGTTTCAAATGATGTACCTCTCTTGTTTTCATTTTTGGGCTTCTTGCGATTTCATTGGTTGATTGCGGTTTCATTGGTTCCAATTTCACTCTCAAAATGAGCATTTTATCTTCTGCTACTTTAAAGTTCTATATTAGTTTATTTATTTAAGAGTTCTTTACACGCAACTTGTTTTTATTCCTGCTATTTATTAAAGTTCATCCATTTTAATTCGATTGAATTTCAAGTATGCAAAACGTCAATGTTGTCAAAATACTTAGATGAGATATTTTGTCTTATGCGGAGAAATGAAGCACAAAAAAAAAAGTAATTCCAGAAATATCAGAAATGAAAACAATACCGCTGGAACTGTTGCCACTCACGACGTGAAATATGCCCATTCCGTATTTTATGTCGGGCTCACCCAACCTTTATCATTTTTAGATGCTTGGTCTAAATCATTGAGGTCGTTGTTTTCCTCTTAATATGATCAACGCAGTTAAAATGCGGCGAAGTGGGCAAACATTGGAAATCTCCGAGCGGAGTCATCAACCACAGAAAATCACGCCCCTGAACGACATCCACTTTTAATTGACTTTGACTCCATTGATTTTTCTACTCGCTTGACCTGTATTTAAATTTAATCTTTTCACTCGAGGAAACAAAATCTTATGCATATATGTAAAATAAGTCGACAGGGAAACTTCGGAGTAATTAAAGATCTTTTTATTTAAGAGCTATTCATCAAGAGAAGGTTGATTTGTCGTCTGCAGTCGACGGGAGGGTGTGAACGAATGCTCCAAAAATGGCGAAAAATCTCGAGCTCTGCTTCACTGACCAATCAGAGTTATGAGAAAGTTTGAAAGTTCAACTTAAATGTGATGACTAAACAGTTTCTGTGGGAACGATTGATCTAGGCGACTGTTTGTCGCCGACAGGGTGTGGTTGGGATGGTTGTGGGTGGGTTGGGAAGTACTAAGTGATATTAAGGATGTATGAAAAAGATAATTTAAGTTATTAAGTTTAATTGGGGTACAAAATATAGGATTTTGAGGGGGTTATGTTATAATATGTCATAGATATATTGTATGTTTTGAGATAAATGTGCTTAAAGTTTTGACAAAGCCCTCAAGCGCCGAGTTGAAGTAAAGAATTTAAATGAGTTTTTAATCAATAAATAATGCGAATTTCATTCTAAAAATTTGCAGGCATATTTTTGAGATGTTATTTTAACTATTTATGGAATAAAAAAAATCGATTTTTACATGTATCGCCCTCCTAAAGAGCAGAATCCTTTATTAGATTCTAGGGGACTTCTCTTCCTATTTCATTAAGTATTTTAAAACGAAATTTGTTTTACATGTTGTTTATTGTATGACTGGTGGAGCATAAATAGGCATGAATACCCCCCCCCCCCCTAATTTATCTCAAACTAAATGCACAAAAGAGAAGGTGGTGGATCCGCCAAGTGAAGGCATGCTCGCTTCCTCGATGCACCCCCTAAAAAGCGTTGGCTGGTGGGGAGCCTAGACGATAAGATTTAGTTTAATTTGAATTATTGTCGCACTAGAGCCTACACGAGAGCTATTGGCGATGGGCATCATAATTTTGAACCACAGTCAAGCGACGAGCGGACACCTGAGTAGGCACCTAACGCAACCGTGAAGGGCGACATCGTACGCACCTTTGCGACCTTGGAGCATATTTAACGTGCACTCCCTCTACACGGCACAGGATTACCTTGCATGCGAAAAAAGTTCCAGATTTGGGACCAACCATTGCCAAACTAACTGCCGACTTCTTATAAACGGTCTGTGCAGTCCAAGAAGTTTGACGAATAATAATACCCCGTGCAGAGGGAACTTCCGGCGCGATGGCGCTCTTAATTAGTTGCATTGGGTGCTTACTCAGGTGTCTGCTTGTCCCTCGACTGGGGTTATAAATGATGACTCCAATAGCCATCGTGTAGCTAGCGCGACGATAATTCCTTATAACCCTAAAAGAATGATTTGGCGCTATTTTCTTCTCTGCTCGCACAAAGACATGGTAAAAGAAAGAATCATTGCTACCACAACATCTCTACATGAGTGTTTATTTGTTTGGTAGTAAAAATATGAGAAAATTGCATTATAGTTTCCTTGCACAGAAGCCACGACCACGGGTGGAGCTATAAAACGCGCGGAGCAATCAGATGAAGACAAAATAAAACGGCTGAAACTTCCTCGTCATCTGATTGCTCCACACGTTTTATAGCTCCGCCCATGGTCGTGGCTTCTGTGCAAGGAAACTATGAGTTTAACTAAAGTGTTTTATTAATGTTTGTGCAAATCGTCATTAGTTGTGTTTAAGTAGATAGCCAAATGTTAACTATGAAACTGATGCGTCTTTTTCTTTGAAATTCGATTATGTTAAGAAACCCCGGTGTTTCAACATCGGGATTTACGTATAGCTCTAGTGTGACGCTGATTCAACCGGTACACCTTACTCTACGACTCAAATGTGTGCCGTTTGTTTTGGTGCACATTGCATCAGGGTTGGGTTTTTCCCGTCCAAAACTAATATTTCCCATCTCAGTGGGAAAAACTGGGAAATACAGAAAAAAACAAGAAAATATCATTCTTTCTTGGATAAATCTTATATTAAAATTATTTTAATTAGTCTCATTAAATAACATTTAGTAAGTAATTGTTGTTTCAATAATTGAGTTTTTTCCGGGTGAGAAAAACATAATTTTTCCCAGGACGGTAAATACCGGTTTTTACCATGGTACTTACCGGGGGTGGTAAAAACCATGCCAACCCTGCATTGCATAGATTTGTCGACTTTCAGGCGGCTTCATTTTTACTCGCCAAACATGTTGATGTTAGTCTAACCTCCATTCCTTTTATGTCTCAAATTTATTCCTAATGTAATGTTTTCCTTTTGGAAAAAGATCTCTGAATAAAATCAAAAAGCTCCCTGTTATTTATTCGAAACCAAACGCTTTTATTGGGTCGAGATGTGTTTGGATAGCAAATGTTGTTCGAAGCGTCGGCTTTGTATTGGAGCCATCTTTTTACATATTTTATTAGCCCAATTTTTAGAATTGTATGTATGCGATGTACGAATGAATAACGTATAAATAAATGCATTTTGAAGGCTATATAAAAGGGAAATTTGATTATATGTATGCATTAAAAAAAAATGTTCGTTTGTGTGTTCGTAAACATAAACGTCTGAAGTTTTCCATCGAATAATTTGGAACTTTTTCGACAATGTAGTATTGAAATACGAGTATGGTTTTAATCTTGTTTCGAAAGTTTATTTCAATAATCTGGTTATTCCTAGCCGTGGCTGTCGCCATTATAAGTACGTCGAGTGCTATTGTGTGCTCTTCAATGACGGCTCTACATTCGTCGCAATAGCCTCGTGTAGCTCAGTGGACCTAATCCGCGAATTTAATCCACAAAACTGAGTACGATATACTTTTATATTTTAGACTTCGGAATAGTAGGTCCCAAGTTCCCTGTGAACTTACTTCCAATTAAGTAATAAAATAAGAATTATTGACTATAATTATTTAAATTAAAGTCAATTCATTGATTAAACTTAACATTGCAAAACCCCAAACTAATTTCTTACCATATTCCCCCCATATTTCTAATGAATAACGCACCCTCTATACCTATGTAGTCCGTTCGTAAAAATGCATCCATCACGATAAATGAAATGTTTGATGACGTGCGTTGATATCATTAATATTCACTAGTCCTTTTAAACCTTGATAATCGGAGCCTAATCTGGGCATTCCCTAATTCATACAAAATCGTGCTATCGATCCCTTTTTTTAAGGAAGCCTTTGTTGTTCTGTAGAAGTCTCTTTTCCTTCAATTTTTACCTTGCGCAGGGAAACAAACTGAATGGGCACAAGAAAATCCATTCAGCCACAAGAAAAATAAAATTATTAATAACCAAACAAAAAGGGAGGGATAATACCACCTTTTCACCTTTTTCAAAGATAAGGTATAAAAATATTTAATTTTTTTTTAAACAACATAATGTTCTTTAGGGGTTTATCGTACCAATAGAATGTCTTGTTTATTTGTGCACGCGGTACTATTAATCATTTTTCTAAGAACCGCTTAAAATAGTTTTAAGAAAATAAAAATATAAATTAAATCAAATAATTGAGCAAATATTTAATACGTAAAAATTTTAATATTTTTAACCGTCTAAAAATGTTAAAATCCTGCCTGCACCTGCAAAAAGTTAAATGAGTATTTTAAAATACATAATTTTTTTTATGTTTGAAGTTACAAAGTTTATTTTCGTGATTTTTCTTTTCAATTTTAAAAACGTTAAAATACTTTTTTAATGGGCAAAACCAGAATGCGAAGTTTCTAAAATTTGAAAGGGGCCCATTAACATTGAAATATCATTGTTGAGAGTAAGGTAAATATCTATCTTTTTACTCCTGAATTATTTGCTAGTAAGAAAAGTATTTGTTGAGATTTTATTAGATAAAAGCACAACAAATAATCCAAGAAAATGGAAATTCAAGCAAACAATTTCAAAAGTATTCTTATTCAAAAATTGTTCAATCCATGAAATAAAGTGTTGTACATGAACTGTTAAAACTAGCTAGGTACGGGAAAAATAGCATAGATGTAAATATTTTAGATCGGTGTAAATTTGGTTTCCTTGCATTAAATTTTGCTTTAATTGCTTTGTTTGCTAATAAATAAAAAAAATTATTTTATTATAAGAGGAAATATTGGTTGAAGAAGTAATTTTTAGCAAAAAAAAAGGCTTTGAAATACAAAACTTTATTTTCAAAGTTATCTTTTCCAGCTAATGTTCGTTTAAGCAATTCTTAATATCTTACTTAAAACTCAATGTACCAAATAATTTATTTATTTATTTATTTAGAACATACACACACTGCAGATAAAAAAAATCCAATTACAAGCAATACTTATTACACATAAAGCAAGTATTACCTCCCAAACCACAGAAATAAGAAGGAAAAAGATCTTGCAATCTCTCATAACTTAACCTAGTCGAGAAAGACCCGGCGAACTAGAAATTTCAGCCAGGTATAAACTTCATCACTTTTTTTCGTCCCGATGCCATTTAGGTTGTCAGTTTCTCAAAAGAAGGGTAGAAAACAACGATTGAAAGAAGAAAAACGAAAGAATAAAGAAAGAAAAAAAATATATATGGGAAAAGGTGGATGAAAATGGTTGACGTAAATGCACCAACTCGATGGGAAAAGAATAAAATTGTGTAGGTATGCTTCGGCGTCCATTTGTTGACACCGTTCTATAGAATAGGGGACAAGAACAAACATTTTATATCTTTGAGTTGGGTGAACAACTGCAGATTTTGCGACTTTGCTTACTTCTTTGCGGTGTCACATTATTTCCCAAATTGAAAAAAGTTTGGTTTCTTCAATTTTTTGGACACTAACGATATATACTTATTTATAATATGGATCGTCATTTTTAAAGCATTTAAAACATTTTTTGCTTCGTTCATTTAAATTTTTATTTTTTTAAACATAATTAAAAAAAGATGTAAGTGGACACAATTCAAGTATAACCACGGCCGAACTACTAAGGCCGAAGAAGCTTTCCCAAACAAGCTTGGGGACGGAAATTTGGACGTCATAGTTCCGAGTGACGTTGTTCCGAAGATAAAGACAACCCGTCTCGAAACCTGTTCGGAACCACTCGTTCACGGCTGACCACAATTTTAGGGTTCCGAATGCGTCCGAACAAGTTTCTCGATCTTCGGCACTGGGAATAGTGACGTCAAAATTTCCGTCTACGCTCATGTTTGGGAGAGCTTCTCTGGCCTTGTTATTGAAGTTGGCCGTGGTATAACATGTGTGCAGAGTGCTCCGGTGCATAAGGATATGTTGCAAAACATTGAAACAAACATTTATTATCAATCATTTGCATATCTGCTTTTTAGGCATACAATACTTAATATCCCATCGTACATGCCAGCATAATCGAGAATGACGCTTTAACTCTCTTTCCATTTATAATCCCTCTTTGTGCTCTCCCACACAATAAATGATTGTTACAATGGCCTGTATCCACCCTTTATAATTTATACTACGAATTTGGGATCATTCCATCGAGACATTGGGTCATATAATATTTGAAGATGTACGTGCACTGGATATTATTATATCGCTATATTAATTCATCTTTTTTTATTTAGGTTTGGTCTCAGGTGTTAGCATCGTCACCGGACCACTCGTTTAACAATGTTCCCAATTGCCATATGGGCAATTCTACCATAATTTTTAATTTTATGTCCCTTGGGCATAACTTTTTAAAAAAAATATTCTTTTCAATTTTTTTTCTTATTATACTAATAGACTGGTCCTTATATAATTGCCACACGGAATTTTAAAGCAAAGAAACTCTAAAAAAATTTTGGGACACAAAACAATGCAGAAAATTCCTTACCTTCCCATGTCCCGAATGTTAAATTTTTAGTTTAGGGCTCAAACTAACACATTTTTCAGCTAAAAATTACATTCATTTGGATTTTAAATTGAACTAATACTGTATCTTAACAAATTCTTTCCATAAAATTTTGGCTTTTAATATTTATAATGTATATATTTCTCTTCTCCTAACTTTGTCCCTGGGTTTTGGTACATTCACTGACCTCATTACTAAGTGGCGAAGAGAAGCACTGGATGGAGCTACAGTGATTCTTCAATCATGAAAACTGTATTGCAGAAAACTCACATTTCAGTTAGTAGCCGCATTTTTTTCGCTATACTTCACCATTGAGCCCAAAAGTTAAAAATCCCAGTAAAATAAGCTGCGTGGCTTTATTACTTTCCTTACCCCATGGTTAAGGTTAATTTTTTCTTAATAGTTAGAATTTTTTTCTATAAATATGTTTAAGTGGAGTATATGGAGTAAACAAATCCATTTTTATTAAACTGGAGTTAGTTTCAACACAAAAAAGACCGGAAAACATCGTGAATTTCCTCACCGTCCGTTCTTTACCTTCCGTTCCTAACCGTCACAATGATCTAGGGATGGAAAACCGAAACCTGTTTTAAGACTAACCGGTTTGTTTGTGACTTCGGTTTCATTGAAAATTAGTTATTTTCATAAGGCCATTTTAACCGGTTTCTTTGAAACCGGTTTAAAAAAAAAAAAAAACTGCCATCCCTAAATTTTTTTTGTAAAAAAATTCAAATGAGCCTTGCTGAACTTTTTTTTGTACTTCTAGAACCCTTATAATCCTTTTTACAAATATTTAAAGTGATTTAAAAAAATAAATTTCACAAGTTTTTTAAACCTGAATAAACCTGAATTATGGTAGAACTGCCCATATATCTGCAGTTAAGTTGATTCAAACCCAAAAACCTCACAGAACTGCTGTGTCTGACAAAAGACAAATTCCCTCCAATTCCCTGAATCCCGCCAGTCCATTAAAGTTTTAACTGTCCTGTATCACAAGTAGTCTCAACACACACCTCCCACTCGTGTCTCGTAGTGAGTTGTTAAAAAGCAGAGACGTCCCCTTACGCACGTCTAGACATCTCTCACGGACGACGGCTTATTTCCATTAACGGGATTGTCCAAACAGATTAACAGGTCTGAGGGAAAAGGGGATGAGGAACAAGAACCAGTTTGGTCCACTAGTTCCGCGATGCATGTTCTTCTATGTCCGTTGTCCACTATTCTAATTCACGAAACCAGTCTCCGCCAATGGCCATCTTGTTAGCTCTACACTCTTAAAACTAAAGAGTGAAATCCACTCCTATAGGGGAAGTGCATTTTCGGCACCGGAAAGGAGTGGAAATTAACTCAGACTGAGTTAAAACCGCTCGTTTGTTTTTAAGAGTGTAGTGCGACGTACATTCAAAAAAGATAAAAAAAAAGCTTGCAAAAGAAATTTGGTCCAGGAGGGACGTAGGAGGAATGGGGGAGGTAGGCTTATTATTTGCACTCTCACTAATAAATGTGGTTGTGGGTATTAACTGGCGAATTTGACTTTATTTATAAGTGTTTATTGAGAAAATTTGAGTTTGACACAAAAAGAAATTCTGCTCAAGAGAAATACCCAAAAAATGATCCTGGTTCATGAACCACAGAAGTATAATCAACGTCTAAAAAAAATTCAAAAAGTTACTATCCATAGAGTTCGGTATAAAACCTTTTAAAAAAGCTCAACTTTAGTATTTTCAGGATGCACTTTTTTTAGGTTCAAAAAGTAAACTGGAACTGAACTGTACACTGTGTACAACTCCTGGAGGGCACATTACGGAAGAAAGAAGTCACATTTTTTATCTCGCGTGTTTTCTCTAGAATCGAACGGTTTTACTATCTCTTTGGTCATAACTATTTTCATTTGTCAAATTTAAAAAAAAAAGGAAAGTAGGCAAGAAATAACTTCCACGAACTATTCTTTCAAAAGGACGTCTTTCCCCTGGTGTGAAATCCCTTCCTTCCGGGACAGCCCTACACTCCATAAACTGGTGCAGCGGCAGATTTGCTAATTAATAGTACATTTTTTCCAGACCGCTCAATATGTGCAATTCTTTTTTCATAAAAAAAAAACCCGACGTTTTCTCATTTTTTTTATTTGAACTTTTGTTTAAAGGTTTTATGTAATAAATCGGGCATTAAGTTATGAACCTTTTGAAAGTGCTTTAGAAATAATTTAAGGTATCTCCACACGTTGAAAATGCCATTTTTGGAAAAAAAATTGATAATTTTTTTATTTGTTTATATGATCACCCAGATTTTCTTGTTTCTAAAACTGTCTCCATTCTAACTGTGAGGCAATTAGAACAAAAGTAGTTTAGTAAAGGTCAGTAGCAGTAGAATCAACCAGATGTTGAAACTTTAAATGCCTTTTTCTCGTATTTCAGTTTTTCATTAAATAGCTTCAGTCAAGATAACTCAAAAAGTTATTGAGTAATTTTAAAAATTCTTTTTTCTACTAATTTAAGAAAATGTTGTCAAGGGAATATACCTAAAAAACTTTTAAGAAATATGTTTTTTTTTAAATTTTGTTTTGGCATATTAATCATTTTGACACACCGTAAAAAAATGTTGAAAATCAGACTTTTTTTCGACTAATAAAAATTTCATTTTTAAATAAAATGTTTTGGTTTTAGTAAATTCCCTAGACATAAGTTCACAGTTTAACTTGGTGGTTTTATTTTCTTAATAGGTCGAACAGTTTTTTTTCTAGCCTCATTGGAGTTTTTGACAAAAAAAAACTGCAAAAACATGCATAAAATGACCATATTTTAAAAAATTTGGTATGTACGCCAAATTTTACTTGCTATATATAGTTATTTCTTTCAGATACACACAAAAATACTACCAAAGTTGTTTTTAAGTTCATATTTTTAAAAGAGTGGTTCGAACGTGTTGGGTTATCCACCTTAAAGAATTTTGTTCTTATTTTCATACATCGCTCAGAGAAGAGTCTTGAACAATTGATAATTTTCGGTTTTAGTGCACATGCGTGTCTCACGATAGAATTGATTTTAAAATTTTCCAGAAATTCGTGTTTGTGTTTTATTTTTAAATAAATCCAATGGGGGGGGGGAAATGATTTTCTAAGCTATATGTTTCTATGGGTGTATTGAATATTTTTACAAACTGTTCTTTTATCTAACAAATGTACCTGACTTACAGGTCTATAAGCCAACTTTTGAACTCTATAAGCCAGCTTTTTGAAGTGGGTTCGATTATGTTTTTAATTTTCATTAAATAATTTGACAACCAAATCGTCTAATCAATTTCAAAAAGTGGGATTATAGAGCCCTGTAAGTCAGCTACTTTATTATAGTTTGTAAACATATTCAGCCGGAATTTTCCGATTTTTGGTTCACCTTTTGCGAGTTTCCTAAACTTTGTTGACAAGCTTAAAATCAGTCGCTGCGACTTCTGGGCTAACCACTACACTAAACCCCGAATTCAAATGTATTCGGGATGTAGTGTATTTCATCCATGCTACTGAAATAGAAAATTTGCCGCGTAGTCTTTTTCCATTATAAACGAAGCGTAGTATTTTCTTTGAAATAACCCCAAGCACATACTGTTATACATCTCGACATCTATATATTTTCGGGTTAAACAAATACGAATGTCAAGTATTCGAGGGATAAAAAATAGGTTCTTTCCATACCGTGAAATGACAAAGGCGGTTTTCAGTTTACTTTTGGAAGCTAAAAAAAGTGCATCCTGAAAATTCCAAGGAACTTTTTCGAAGACCTATTCGAAATTGAGTTTCAGGCGACAGCCGTGCGAGAACAGCGACCCCAAAAAATATTTTACTATTTTTTTTTGAATGCGAAGAAATTCCTTTTATCGTTAGACAAACTCAAAAATTTTCTTTTAAAAATGCGGAGAATATTTTTCGAAGGAGAGATAAGAGAAAAAAGGTATGAAGAATTTCCATAAAAAATATAAGAAACCATTTTTTTCTAGTGCATTGTGGTATATAGACAACGCTTTAATAAACATTTTTAGTTTATTGCAGTTTAAATAAAATGTGATTGTAACGCTTAGACAATTACATTTACCGAATGGACAAAACATAATTTTTTGTAAAGCATGGGCAATTCCAAGTTAATTTTATTTGAATTTTCCTTTCGAGTACAATAGCCTTCGTGTAGCTCTAGTGCGACGATAATTCAAACCTAACCTAACCTTTTGAGTACTCTAAATGTGCAATTATATTGGGTTTGGCGAAATAGTTCGACGTTATGGCAAACATGGTTAACACACTTACACAAGTACAAATTATTCCTTATTGTTTTTATTCACGATCTTTAGTTTGAGTTTTTTACATTCCTTTCATGCACATGTTCTTTAAGATTTCTTTAATATATAAGTATTTTTCTGTTATATATTCTTTGCCAGTCACTGTATCCTTCGCGTCATCCAACTTTTTTTTGGCGCCATCCACCACATCTTTTCATTTGTCTTTGGCGGCGTCTTTGGCCTCTTCGCCTTTGTCTTCGGCCTCTTTTCCTTTATCCTTGTCCTCACTTTTGTCCTCTTCCTCCTTATCTGTATCTTTTCCATACATCTTGTCCATTGGCACAATTCCTTGCTCGGTCACTACATGGCCCGTGTACATTCCAACCGCAAAACCACCGCCAATTTTCAAGACGTTCATCGCCATGTCGTTGTTGGAGCTGCTTTTTGGTGATCCAGTGGTAGTGGACATGAGCGAACCTGTATTCGGAGGAAAGTTTGTTTTTGGTGTTACCAAAGGAGTCACTAGTCCTCTGTAAACTTGCTGAAATAAACGGGACGTCATCGTATTTTTTAAAAAAAATTATGCTGTCAAAGCCGGTAGAATGTGTTGACTTATAACTTAAGCTGCTATCAAATTTTGTTATCGTATATAAAAAAAAAAAGGTATTTTCGATTTCTTAATATAAAAACTTTTAAATGATAAATAAACCGTCTCGTAACTCTCGAGTCGCGTGATATTAATGATGATCATGGATTAAATTATTTTTTATCGTGTGCATGGACATTGGAATTACTTTTGTTTTAGTATTTGAAAATGAGTTTTCTAAGAATATTGTACTATTTTTTAATTGCCAACTTCTTGCTGTGCTGTTAATTATTCAGAACATTTGTTAAGGAAAGCTTGCATAGAAAGGTTTCTTTTCACCTATATCGGTCTTTTTGAAAGTGAAATCGAAGCAACCAATGAAATCGCAATGAGGAGAAAAATGAAGGGAAAAAAAGAGCGTGAGATAATCTGAAATATTCCCATTATTATTTGTCGGAAAAGACTGACAAAATGCAAGTGACGGAGTAAAGTTTAACAAGTTAAAAAAATTCCCGATGTTAATAAATTTGTTGTTAGTAAACCTTTATGAAATTAACTAAAGAATTTTGCTGTTTCTAAAATGATGATGAACACAAAATAATTGCCGTATCGTTACTTATTACCCAGTTTGCACTCATGTGAGGAAATAAATAACAACTAAACCAAACTAAAGTTATTTCAAACTGTTTTGGAATGGGAATGTTTCTTAGGATGTCACGCTTTCCATACTGCCATTTCATGGGTTGTTTTGTTTTCTTTCCGTACTACGTGAAACAAGCCCATTAGAATATTTTATGGAATATTTTATAACGCAAAATTTTCTTTTTTTATAAAAAAATAAAAAGTGGAAAGACGTAAATTACATTAGAAGTAAAGATAAATACACCGTATTTCAATGGGCGTATTCCCATGCGATAATCTATGGAAATGAAACAGCAGACCAGCTTACAAAAAAAGGGGAAATAATGGGCTCGCCAACTATATCAGTTCCCCCAAACTCCTTCAAATAATTATTCATGAATATACCAGAAACTCTTTCAAAGATAATCTTATGACTCTCCAAAGACAAAAAAGTGGCACAATATCCAAAACAGCTGGAAATTTTTGGTGGAAGACCACATACAGAAGTGTAGCTGCCTCAGTAACCCACATCCAAAAGGATCCTCAAGGTGGAGATGAGTTACTTCGTGAGGTCAAGGTGGAGATGAGTTACTATACTTACTTATATACTACTATTTACGAAGTTATTCAGAATACTGGTAGGAACGACGCAGAGGTAAATCTGCGCCCTCTAGCGAGTGGATGATTGATTGAGGTTGCGTGCGTGTGGTAACCGCCACACCACTCCCCTCCTAGAAACGAGGTTAGTAACCGTGCGCAGGTTCCTTCGCTGTGCGTTGTGCTGCGGTTGAGTTTGTGCCAGCGTTGGCCGTTGAGATGCGGGGAGCGTTGAGTTGCGTGCAGTGTTGAGTGCATTAGCAGCGAGTAGCTAACCGTGGTTGAGGCGCATCGTAGCAGGAGCGTCGTTGGAGTGGGTGACGATCACGTTCGGGTCACCACTGTAGCTGCCTCAGTAACCCACAGTCTACCAAAAGGATCCTCAAGGTGGAGATGAGTTACCTCGGCTTATATACTACTATTTCTGATGTTATTCAGAATACTGGTAGGAACGACGCAGAGGTAAATCTGCGCCCTCTAGCGAGTGGATGATTGATTGAGGTTGCGTGCGTACCGCCACAGAAGCATTATCAAACTTCATATTAGAGACATGACTGTTTGGCGGAGCACCTAAACAGCATAGGCGTTCTCCATACGAGCGTTTTCCCATTCAGTAGGGGCTGGAGAGCCCACTCCACTAGGCTGCCTTGCATACGAAATGTCCCAGGTTCGTTTCCGCGCATTGCCAATACAACTGCCAACCTATAAAAGGTCTGTGCAGCTAAAGAGCCCGACGAAAAATACCCCGTATAGAGGGAGTTCAGGTCAAATATGCTCCTAAAGTCCCGACGCCGCGTACGATGCAATGTCGCCCGTAAAAGTTGCGTTGGGTGCCTGCTCAGGTGTCGGCTCGTCACTTGACTGCGGTTCTAAATTACGACGCCCGTCGCCAATAGCCCTCGTGTAGCTCTAGTGCGACGATAATTCAAACCCTAACATTCTGCATTGCTGGAATAATGAATATGGAACACCTACTCGGGTGTTCAAAGCTATATGGAGTAACCCAACAAGACAAGGAGACATCTTTATTGGGACGCGCTAATGGACTAACGACCATTAGCGTTATTGCGTCCACGAAACTCAACTTCTTTGCTTTCTTAAACATTTACATACAGCTGTGTTCTTCTATTTGTACATATACTTTGTTTACATTCTTCTATTTATTTGTTGCGTTGTTTGTTCGTTGTCGGTGAGGATATCTCTGTAGTATGGACTGAATTCCAATAAAGCCATACGTTAAAAAATGTTATTTTATTAAAATGTCAATAAGAAACGTTATGGGTTTGTTTCTGATGATATAACTCTAATGTTTTCATTTTTGAAGTTCCTGCCATTTCATTGGTTGTTCCGAAAACAGTTGAAATGCTTCTTCGGTTACAGTCTTGTACTCACGTGACTAAAAACAGAAAAACAACTTTTTTTTTTGCTTTTAACAACTTATTTATTACAAAATAAAACTGTTTAAAGACAATAACAGTATTTATCTGTAAATGTTTTTCCGGTAAAATTAAGACTTTTTTTACAATGCATGCAATGTTATTAGGTCGTAAACATAGTTTTTGTATTGTTTCAACACAACTTGTAATAATTGGGAAAAACACGATTTTTGTTTGTATTCAAAGTCAACACAAGTATTTTCTGAGTGTATATTGGTCATGATTACCGGAACCATATTGCTTGGGAAACTGTCCTAAGGTTCCAGGGCCGGATTTTAAGATTTGCCGCTTGTAGGCTACGATTGATTTGCCGCCCCTGTCACAATATTCTTCCCCTTCGGGGAAAGGTAGCTGGTTAGCTGCAAAATAGGGTGGTATGTGCTGTTTACAAAAGATACACATATTAGAATCACCTCTATGTACTTAAACACACTAAATCAAAAGCGAAATAGGCGAATTTTTTAAACTGTTCTATGATTTTTCTTTCAACTTCGAAATCCGGGATGCAATTGCCCTAGAAGCCACCATGTTTGCTACGAAATATTAGTACTATATATACGTTTACGGTTTACGCATTAATGTAAATTATTTGTTTCTATCTTAAAAATATTCGTATCGTTATAATAATTTTTTTATGCCGAATGCCGTTTTAATGGGTCGAAAAATTTGCCGCCCCCCAAAAAATTCGCCGCTCTACGCTACAGCCTACTTAGCCTATTTAGAAATCCGGCCCTGTAGGTTCACAAATATATATTTTACTTTCTACACTCCTTATTCCTAGCAGTCAGCCTCACAAAGAGCCTTCTCAAAGGCACTCTAATTGAAATGCATTGTCAGCGAAAGAGGGCCCTTTTTTCCCGGGTCGTGTAGTACGCCCCGAAGGCTTTTCCCGATTCCAGTTCTGAACTCCGGACATCTTTTATTGCTCCGGAAATTCTCTATATCGATTAGGGGGAGTTTGCTGTTCCGTAAAATTTTCGGGAAAATTGTCGAGAGGGCTTTTCTTATTATTTATAATAGATGAACTCTCGAGGCTGGAAAGGTTTTGTTCTAGTTAAATGCAGTTGAACGTTATCCTGGCTTATTTAAACAAAATACTTCTAAACGTGTTGAATCTAATTTTTTAAAAACCCGTACAAGGTCGTACAAGAGCCGGCTCACGGTGAGGCTAAGACGGGAAAAAATCCATTTTGGAAAGTATTAATAACTTAATAGACGATATTTATAGTAAATTAAATATAAATCAACATATGATAACCATTCACTGCCCAAAAAGTTTTTTTTTATATTGTGTTTGTCATTTTAGGTCGGAAAAAAGTCAAATCGAGTTGATTTTTTGGGTTTTTTGGGTTTGGGATTTGAGGTTCCGGGAGGAATACTATGTTGTCGTAAAAAAAAAAGTTCGCCAAATCGCCAAAACTACGAATTGCTGTGGCAGCAGTGTACTTGGGCCATTGCAATTCCGTTGCTCCTAAAATTGCGAGACATTCCTGTGCACGACGCTCATTCCACTCGCAGGCCTTTCCTTCCTAATCACCCCATACGCGAATCATCGATCCGCGTTTCGTCGCAAATTCATGTGCCCCACAATGACTCGACACGGCCTCACTAAAAGGACGCTCTTAAAAATTTCCTACATTCTCCTCACCAAAAACGAATGTGTACATTAGGGCTATATTACGTCTCATATGTCACACAGGGCTGGGGAGCCCAGTCGGTTAGGCATTCACCTAGCATGCGGAAGGTCCCAGGTTCGGGTCCGGGCATCGCCAAAATAACTGCCGACCTATAAACGGCCCGTGCAGCCAAAAATGTCCGACGAATAATACCCCGTGTGGAGGGAGTGCACGTCCTTCAAAGTCCCAACGCTGCGTACGATGTCGCCCTTAACGGTTGCGTTGGGTGCCTATTCAGGTGTCGGATCGTCACTTGACCGTGGTTCCAAAATACGACGCCCGTCGCCAATAGCCCTCGTGTAGCTCTAGTGCGACGATAATTCAAACTAAACTAAACATATGTCCCACTTTACATGAAAACTGAACACTGTTACACGAAAATCCATTTAAGACGGGATTTTTAAAAGCGACGAGTAATTAACGTGTCGGTGAAATAGTGTCAACAGAAGAACACTAACAGAACTAACAGATTACTAACAGAACTTATAGAACAAGAATAACTAACTTCTCTATCTAAACATCTATTTACACTTTCTCGCACTTTTGGTCCATTACTTTAACTAAATGCGAACTTTCTATATATCATCAGTTTAAAAAAATAATTAAAATTAGTTTTAGCTTTTTAGAGCTCTATCAGGAGCGGGAACTACTTTACATCCATTTGGCTGCCGTATTTTTTCCCTGGAATATTATTCAAAATAAATTTTAAATGGTGTTGAATTTTAAATGTTTGTTTCTTTATCCAATGACATTTATATAGAATATTTCAATTTATTTCATCAAATGAGAAGATTATACTTTCTCTAAATTCATTGGAAAAATTATTTTTCCCTCAAACCCCCGAAGGAATTCCTTTTTAAAATTAAAAGCAATGATTTTGACATTTCAGAAACTAGCATCGCTCTTTGAGAATATTGCAAGCTTCTCGGCAATACGTTATAGATCAAATATTAGTTCATTAAAATTTAAAGTCGTTTTTTTTTAGTATTTTACTTACTTTATTCACATAAGTTAAAAGTAAGCGCACAACAAAAAAATTCTAAAATCTGCCATTTATAATTTAGAAATGTTTCTTGAAGAAAACTACTTTACGGTCCCTAGCGAGCAAAGTGTTTAAAGAAAAATAAAACTGAAAATCTTGTTTGATGTTTTGAAAATCTTGTTAAATGACTTCTTTGAATCATAGAGATAGAACCTTAAGTACGAGATACAGAAAATATATCAAGGCCTTTCTTCCACTCGCAACCTCCCTTAACACAGCCAATTGCGTCTCGTAATGTAGTACCCGGGTCAAGTGACGGTATCGACACCTTCTCACCAACCTTCGAGCGCCATCGAACACTGCGCGGCGTTTGGACTCAACAGAATTGACGAGCACCGAGCACGTATGGTGTACTTTTTGTGCACGTATGACGTAGTGTACTCGGAACAAATATAGACAGGCACATAACGTAAACATCGATGCCCGCATATGCTGGGATTCGAACATGGGACTGCTTGGCCAGCTCCATGACCATTCAGCCGTCCAGTCATCCAGGGCTTCTAAATAGGCTAATTAGGCTGTAGCCTAGAACGGCGAATTTTTTGGAGTGGCAAATTTTACGACCCATTAAATCGGCATTCGGCATAAAAAAAATATTATAAAGATACGAATATTTTTAAGAAAAAAAACACAAATAATTTACATTGATGCGTAAACCGTAAACGTATATATATAGTACTAATATTTCGTAGCAAACATGGTCGCTGCGAAGGCAAGTGCACCCCCTCCTCCCGGAAGTTGAAAGAAAAATAGCATTCGAAGTTGAAAGAAAAATAGTAGAACAGTTTTAAAAAATTCGCCTATTTCACTTTCGATTTAGTGTGTAAAGGTACATAGATGATTCTAATATGTGTATCTATTTTAAACGGCACATACCTCCCTATTTTGCAGCTAACCAGGCCATCTCTCCGAAATGGGAGAATATTGTGACTGGGGCGGCAAATCTTTAAATCCGGCCCTGCAGTCAGCGTTACAGAAATTATATCACTTGCTCCCTTTCGAAATTATTCTGGCTGGGGAGTCTAGTCGGTAAGGCGCTTGCTGTTGCATGCGAACGGTCCCAGGTTCGAGTCCGGGTCTTGGCAAAATTAGTGCAGACCTATAAACAGTGCAGCCAAAAAATCTGTCGAATAGTAACCTATATGTTGCGAGAATTAAATATGCTCTAAACTCCCGACGCTGCGCACTCGATGTCACCCTTAAAAGCTGCGTTGGGTGCTTACTCGGGTGTCGGCTCGTCACTTGACCGCGTTTCTAAATAGCCCTCGTGTAGCTCTAGTTCGACGATAATTCAACCTAACCTTCCAAAGTTATTCGAAGCTGCGACGCAATAAATGCAGCCACTTAAAATCTCGACATTCCCCCAGAACCCAAATGTATTTTGACACCGACACTTAAGCGTTCCTGTTTACGAAAATCCACTTTCAAAATGGGAGGCATTTGCATGTTAGCTCTTAAGTAGTCACGGAAGGTTCTATTTTCCTTAAAATGTACTGTGCAGTAATGTCCTTGGTTGATTTCGTGCGGGGGAAAAATGGCATGTAGGCGAAGGTAACTATTTTCTAGAAGAATTTTCCGTAGTTTTGTGTTGCCATTGCAGTTTACTGGCAAAAGTGAGGGGTGTGTAACACTACAGGATTTTCAATAACTACTCAAAAAATCAATACATATTTAAAGGTTTATTATCTACCCTAAAAGCTAAATTCAATTACTTTAAAACCTAAAAGCTCCAGATACCCTTTCCGGATTTTCTCCAAAAAAAGTATTATGACATCCGACAGGTATTAAAAACTCATGCACCGAACAAACCAAGTCTGTATCTCTTATCTTATTTCAGTAATACCTTTTGAAACCCCAAAAGTTCTGTAGCAGCTACCGTTTGCGCATGCGCGATTTTCTTGAAATACCTTATTATGACGTCAGATAGGCACAAGAAAGTCGTGTAGCCAATTTGAAGTCCGTAGCTCTTTTAGTTCGAGCTGTAGAGTGGTTTTTAGACAGATGGACTGATGCTCAAAACCCACTTTTTGTCAGCCACCTTCGAAACGTGTGGAAAACATAAAATCTCCATATCAGAATTTCGTCGCAATACTTTCCTTCTATTTCATATTCTGAAAGTAAAACTCGTTCTTTTGTTGTAGCGGTATTTATAGTACCGAAATATGTTATATACGAATTTTGAATGATCGGAGGATCTGGCAATAGCTCTGCGGTTTTGTTTTCATGTCTCTCGAATTACTGTTGTTATGGTATTCGGGAGTGAGTTTTCGAAAAGAATATTTTAGTGGTTAATTTTTTAAAATTCCAACTTCTTTCAATGCTCCTTGATAAATGATTAAAACAACCAACAGCACAGCAAGAAGTTGTAATTTTAAAAAATAACAACTAAAATAACTTATTCTTAGAAAAATCCATTTCGAATATCAACAAAAGTAATTCGAGAGACATGAAAACAAAACCGCAGAGCTATTTCCAGATCCTCCGTGAAACAACCCCATTAAAAATTGGATTATTTAAGTAACATTGCATATGCAACGTGTTTCAGTCGTCTGATGCGTCACTTTTCCGCCCACGTTACGATGTGTCTGTCTTCTCTAAAATGTTCATTGTGTAGTAGAAGAATATTTCCACTTTTCGAAATTGAGTTGTTCATGTTGCCCCAAGTCGTTTTCTGGTAAATGGGAAAGATTCGAATTGATTTTGATGCTATCAGAAATCTCCAAATGATACACAGCATTTTACGATTCACTTAAATTTAAAATAAACAAAATAGGGGGTTGTGGGATTGTTAAAAATAGTTATTGCTTTTTTTAAAAAAGTAATTTTCTCATAAAATTGCCACTTTATTTTTTATATACTATATTTTGATTGCTTTCTAGCTACTAACACTTACGTTGAAATGATTTTGCGTTTATGATAACTATATTTTGTGTCTGGCCTGTGTTTTGGCTGACTTAGAGCCTTAAAATTTAAGTCGTCTCAACTTTATTCGAAAAAAGTGTTGTAAAAATGTGGTTAGAGCATGCAAAATGTTCCATAGTTAATTTATATTTATTAACCAGTGACTTTAAAACAAAAAATTCTGTGTTACATAAAATCGCATCACTAGCGGTTTATTTTATCGCTGTTTTTTTTTTAACTATGGCTTTCTTTACTGTAGTTTGAAAAGATTTTTTATCGTGGTAAATAATTTTGTGTCTGCCTTTTGGTCTTCATAAAGGGGGCGTTCATAAATTTCGTGAGGTTGGTTGAAACATTGAAACCTTTTTGAGGTTTGACCATCCTTTCCCCTCCTGATGAGATTTCGTAAGATTTGGCTGCATCCTTCCCTAATCTCACTTGCACTCTTAAAACAAAAGATTGAAATCCACTCCTATAGGGGAAGTGCATGTTCGGCTCCGGAAAGGAGTGTGGAAATTAACTCAGACTGAGTTAAAACCGCTCGTTTTAAGAGTGTAGGACGTATATTGTTTTTTATTTCTTTTACCCACTCCGCAAAAAGAGTGAAATCCAATCCTATAGGGGAAGTGCATTTTCGGCACGGAAAGGAGTGGAAATTAAGTGGAGGACTGAGTTAAAACAGCTCGTTTGTTTTAAGAGTGTGAGATTTTTCAAAATTTGTTCACGTACTTGCTTTGGATTTATTTTTAAAAAATTGCTTCAATACTTTTGTTTTGAACATTAGTTCTTTAGATGTATAGATCGTAGTCTATAATACCAATAATATAGTTACACTGAAATATAGAAACTACTAAAGTTAAAATAAGCGAATATTATAATAGAAATTCAATTCATGAGTACGCGTTCACAGCCCCAAGAGGGGTTATGGACATGTTTTAGGTCTTGAACGGCAACGGAAATGCTGATTGAAAATATATATAAATTCTTTTTGAGCCAGATTGGTGAATCAATGTCGCGCGAGAACAGAGCACCCATCGGAAAACCGATCAAAAGAAGAGCATCCAGCCAATAGATATTCTTGATTTCTGCATCAGTAATTTAGTATTTTTCAATAAAAACACTTTTTATACTAACCACCTAAAATCACCTGCATGAACTTTTTTTGTTTTCGGTAGGTTTATTGGTACTTTTATTTCCCGCGAAGTTTGCATGGGGAGTGTCTGGTTATATTCTTTTCTCAGTTGGTTTTTGTCGGGCAGCTACCATAAAAATTATCGTGTTAGATTTTGCCATATTTACTTTCAAGAAGCATTTTTTTATTTGCATTTAACTCGATTTTCAAGCTGTTTTTGTCGCGAAAAACTATTTGAGATTTGACGAGACCCGTCCCCCTAAACATCTGACATAATTTATGAACTCCCCCAAAGTCTTTTGGGATTAGCTTTAATTTAGATTTTTTCGCGGTTCAGAAAATGGCATAATAACTTGGCAAATTCTATAAGATTTTTTTAACTGTTTGAAGCAAACAAGATGGATGTTTTAAATTTAAAAATAAATTGGAAATCAATAACGTAATGTCTTTTTTTTATATTCGTGTTTATTTTTTTTTTACTTTCGTGTATCACGTTATGGATAAGTAAAGTAGCTCATTTTTAAGCGACCTTTGGGTTTTTAATAAGGCTGTTACCTGAATCCATTATGTCGTTCTTATGCTAATTTTTTTCTCGTTATCATGAACATATTAGGATTGTTATAGTATTCCAATAATTAATCTATGCCATTATGTAAAAAAGATAAATTCTGGCCATAAAGAAAACGCTCCCAGCGCGCGTGTCTAAGCTCTTTTTTTTTAACATGTCCTCGGGACACGATCTCCCGATTTATTCTTTTTAAGATAATAAAAACAAGAACAATGTGTTCCTTTCAAACTACTTTATTTAAAGGAGTGATTGTTCGTCAATTTCATATTTTTATGTATAGATCATTTGTCAAATTGTCCATTCCAGCACCTAAATTCTGTTTTGGGAAGCATTTTTTCCCAATCCTCCTAACTATTATTATTTTATTGACTTTACCAACACAACCGTTCTTTGAAAAATCCTTTAACGATTGATTCTTTAAGACTTCTTCGGTATGGTTCGACACTATTCTTATCTGATACATTTATCAAAAACGATCTTTATTTTAAATAGACTTAAGTATTTATTATATTCGTGGCTTAAAAGTTCCTATATTATGCTCTACTACACTCTTAAAACAAAAGAGTGAAATCCACTCCTATAGGGGAAGTGCATTTTCGGCACCGGAAAGGAGTGGAAATTAACTCAGACTGAGTTAAAACCGCTCGTTTGTTTTAAGAGTGTACAAGTAGATAGATTGAGGGAGTTTTACCGTCTTATCCACCTTGCTAATTTAAACCGCAAATACAACAAGCAATCAAGAGTAGTACAAGATGTTTTTAAAAAGGATCAATTGCCTTTAATCGATATAAAGACCATTTCCTAACAGCCAATTGGATTATTTCACGGGACGTAGTTTCTTCCAGCTTTCACTTCAAGTCATTCATTGATTCACCAATCGAAGCTCGGGAAAGCAAACATTTCCATTCAGCATTTCTGTTGCCACTCAAGACCTGAAACGTGTCTATTGGGCGTTTCTTTCTAATTAAGGCATTGGTATATGCTTTTATTGGAAATAAACAGTTTTTTTTTGTAAAGGAGAAGAATATTAGTCAAACTTGGTATGAATCACAAGTTACTGTTACGAACTGCGGAATTTCTCTAACCATTTCACTCCAAATCAGCCGTGAGGGGCTGGGGAGCCCAGTCGGTTAGGCACTCGCCTAGGATGCGAAAGGTCCCAGGTTCGGGTCTGGGCATCGCCAAAATAACTGCCGACCTATAAACGGCCCGTGCAGCCAAAAATGTCCGACGAATAATAATAACCCGTGTAAGGGAGTGCACGTTAAATATCCTTCAAAGTCCTAACGCTGCGTACGATGTCGCCCTTAACGGTTGCGTTGGGTGCCTATTCAGATATCGGCTCGTCACTTGACTGTGGTTCTGAAATACGACGCCCGTCGCCAATAGCCCTCGTGTAGCTCTAGCGCGACGATAATTCAAACCTAACCAAATCAGCCGTGTGTCACCTTACCATGATTCCAAACCAACCTCCATAGCAAAGTGTAGACGCATTAGTTTAGAGAGTGGGTTCAGGTGTTGTTCACCATCCAGAAAACAGGAGATGCCCACTCTCCCGGGAATTATTTCCGCGGGAAATAAAAATGTATCCTTTTCTTGAAGTGGGAGGGGGGATCCCCCCAACCACTCGGATATAAGGATTCCTTTAAGAGGGACCGTCTAAAGAGGTTGTTTTGACGTCCTTTTGTTGTTTAAGTTCGATCGCGGCAATTTACTGTTACATACGATTAAGCTTGGAGTAAGGGAAGAGAGTGTTTTTGTGTTGAAAAGTGATCTGATTCTAAATGTTGGTGGTGGATATCGTTCCAATTTCCTGCTGGGGTTAGGTACTATTTCGCTAAGAGGAATTGTCACTTGGCCGCCGCTTAAAATCAACAGGCCAAATACCAATGGTGTAGTGGATTCAACCAATCCCTGTAAGAGGGAAATATTTTAAATTCGTCAGCGATTCTTTTTCTCTTCGACAATTTAACCATAATCATTCATTTCATATATTGAAATAGGGAACGAGAACGAATGATAAGGGTTAAACATAAATATTCACACCAATATACACATTACTATTAGAAATAGCTTTAAATTCGGCGTCTATATAGATTTAAATATTCCTCCTAATATTCTAATTCCTCCATTCTTTCCATAATTCCTCGCGTATTTAATTGTTGTCAACCGTGATTCCAAAGGACACGGTATTCTTCCCAGATATTTCTTCTCAGTACGAAATATAAATCCCAAGTAAGGAAGGAACAAATCTCAAACCCCGCCTCCGCAGGCAAGGTAACCGCCATACTAACGTGAACATTGTCTTAAACCTACAACCAATGAGAAGATTTATAATTTCAGAATAAAAATGGCCTATATCCTATTTTATGGATACAACAGTTAACCTGTCCCTTCTACCTACAGTGAATAAATCAACGTCGATCCAACCACACATACATGATCAACTCGCACAATATTCACGTTCCGTCGAAATCTTCCGGGTTCGCCCATCAGTTTCTCGCAACAAATTGCCAGATCGCGTGTCTCATTGCAATCACGAAGAATACGGGAGTTTTAAAAACCTGGAATAAATACTTACAGTTAAACGATACGTTGGGAAACAAACCGGAGATCTTAGTATCGTTTTAGTTTAGTTTAGTTTTGAATTATCGTCGCACTAGAGCTACACGAGGGCTATTAGCGACGGGCGTCGTATTTTAGAACCACAGTCAAGTGACGAGCCGACACCTGAGTAGGCACCCAACGCAACCGTTAAGGGCGACATCGTACGCAGCGTTAGGACTTTGAAGGATATTTAACGTGCACTCCCTTCACACGGGGTATTATTCGTCGGACATTTTGGCTGCACGGGCCGTTTATAGGTCGGCAGTTATTTTGGCAATGCCCGGACCCGAACCTGGGACCTTCCGCATGCTAGGCGAATGCCTAACCGACTGGGCTCCCCAGCCCCTTAGTATCGTTTTATGAAACACGTGTCGGCCTTTTGCTTTTAAGGACCCTCCGAAGTACTAGCTGTTTTACAGAAAGCAGGCATCAAATTATTATGTAAACAATGCACAAATCTGACTTAAATTAGAATACAAATATTTATCGCTGGGTTGACGTTATTAAATAATCGATTATCGAATTTTTTTCCCCTTAACCTCTGGGTAAAAAAAGTTATTAAGACAACAAATATTTATTTGCATTAACAATTCAGGGATCTTATCCTGATGTATAAACAGCATTCGCCTCCTGGCTTTGTTGAAACTGAACATTTTAATTTGAAAATAACAAAACTCTGCTCTGTTGACAATCGGCATTTGGAAAGCAAATAACTTTTTAGAGTTCCGACTATCCTGCTATGAAAAATGTTTGTTTCCCGATCATAGTTGACTCAACTATTTAAATTAATAAAATTAACAAACTGCTCGACAAAGTTACGCAAATAATAATCCAATCAGAAATATTTAGTTTTTTTCTTTCACGTAAAGGCACTAGAGTTTTTTTAGAGTTCTATTTTAATTACGATATCTGGATTTTTAAAAATATTTTAAAAAATTAATGTTTATTTATTTTGCTTAAAAACACTTTAATCAATTTTAGTGGAAAATTTTAATGCATATTATAACATGAATATTATTTTCTGTTTTATTATTCGATTTTTTAAAAAAATTCGTAAACGATTTTAAATATTAAAATAATTATTGTGGGAATAAAAAAATTGCCAATATGGAATAATAACAGTTGAATAGAATTGCACATAGCATCTTTCGTGCGTATGACACATTCGATCCCCCATTTTACAAATCAGGAAAAAGTATTCGACAAACGTATTAATCAAATGTTATGCACTTTAACTTGATATATTTTCCCCCTAAATTGTTTTCCACGTTTTACGTACAAATAAAAAAAAAATTCCCAACTTTAAAAAATTAGAAAAGTTTAGAATCGTGTTTAGCACCCTCTAAAACATATATGAACTTATACATTTATTTCCGGAAAAACTTTTCGCCCCAAATGCTATTTTTACTGAACTATGCTTATTAAAAAAAAAGTATAAGTACAACATTAAAACACAAATTTCATATTCTCTGCTTCTTCTATAAAGGAAAATCCAATATCGTACTTCACAAGCAGTCTCGCCATTTTTAACTTCAACTAGTGGTAACGGACGAGAAAAATACTCTTTACTCTTATTTTTCTATACATATAAAATGAATATTTTTATATAAACTCTTCAGGAATATTACTATTTTTATTTCAATAAATGCAAAATGGGCCTTGTTTGAGGGGACCATACTCAAATTGCGTCGCAATGAAACGATAGTGGGTGAAGATAAAAGAAGGCGATTCCTAAAAAAAGCATCTACTGATATTATTTCTTTTTAACTTAAGTTTATTTGTCATTATTAAAAAAAAAACGTTTGTTGCGTATTTCATTTCCGGACCACTCAAATTTTGGTGCTTGTGGTCGGAAATGACCACTAAAGGGAGGTTAGGTACTTTTAGTATTCTTATCAACTAATAGTAAAATCAAGTGTGACTCAATTAACAACTTTTTAATTTAAGTTACAATCTCTATTATACCAATATATAACCAATATATTATATTAAAGGATACAACGGGTTTCATATATGTCTGATTTGTAAACACACATATCATAATGTAATGTACATAACTGAATCATTTTTAAGACCTATTTGGCTATTCTACACTCTTAAAACCAAAGAGTGAAATCCACTCCTATAGGCGAAGTGCATTTTCGGCACCGGAAAGGAGTGGAAATGAACTCAGACTGACTTAAAACCGCTCGTTTGTTTTAAGAGTAGTAATGCTTGTGAGTGGGTCAAAATTCCAGAATAGGGGCCAGATTTTTTTTTTTAAAAATGACATTCACATTCTGAATGGGAATGTTTCTTATGATGTCACGATCTCCATGCTGCGATTTCATGGGTTGTTTTGTTTTCTTTCCGTACTACGTGAAACACGTTTCACGTTTGATAGTTTGCTCACGTGCAAACAATAATTCAGCACCATAAAAACTTAATTTTTTTTCCGATAGAACATTTTTTTTCTTACACCAAGTTTCAAGTTTGAGAGTTGGAAGATTGAAATTTCAAAAATATATATAAACATTATAAACACAATAAATTTATCAAAATACAATTATAAATGATAACCATATATCTTATTGCCAGGCGATAATAGTGGGCTTGTAAAAAATAATCGATATAATCAAAAATGACCCCAAATTAAAAAATGTCATTGGATTTGAACCCCAACCGTACGCTCTAGAAATAAAATTGAAAACATCCAAAAGCGGCTTGACGCCCTCGCACACATTTCTTTTTAAGTAATAATATTCTCTCTAAAGCGGTTAATCATCGAATTCGATTAGCATTCCACGTTGGTAAATATATCACTGGAACAAAAACTTAATTTCCAAGCGTCAGAAAGAAAAGTTGGCGCATTGATTTCATCATAGAAAAATAAATGATCTGCTAGTTGTTAAACCAATCATTTTAAGATTTGATCTCATTTTTATAAAAATCTCATAATCTATAATAATAAAAGAAAGAGTGTCTCTTTGTCTGTGGATCGTGAAAGACCTACTTATACTGCTCGAAAAAATTCGAAATTTTTAATATAGATTCCCTGTAGTACCTACGTGTGCACCTGAGGCTTAGTTTTTTCATATTTGATTACGATTTTTTAATATAATTATTTACAAAAATACGTCTTCCACCTGTGAGTGAGAGACCGAAACTGGGGCTTGAAAACACATGGGCCGGGCCGAAACTGGAGCTTGACGTCATCCGTAGATAAACAATAAAATCCAGTAAGAAGAGCGTTAGAAATTAACACGAATGGATTTCTACTTTAATTTTTAATTTAAAAGAAACTTTAGCGCGAGCAAAAATTAAGTATAAACACGAAAAATCAAGAGGATTTCATTTGTAGGATTGTTATTTGACTAACATCATTTTATTTCATTTATTGATTGTAGAATGAATACCACATTTGGGTTGTTAAATTTTAAATATCGCCAAAAGTCGCCAATGAACAGACCGACCATTTTATTATAACTGTGTCAAAAACAAATTACAGTTATTAAAATTTAACCCGTGCGACGCCGGGTTTAGAAAGCTAGTTTCTAATATTTTAGTAATCTTAACTTTAAAAGTCATTTGTGCGATACCCCCCCCCCCCCCCTTGTGTGATAATGGTGTGTTTACATTAAAAAATAATATACAACAGATGTTGTTTTCTCTCTCTTTCCAAATCTTTGCTGGGGAAGGGCATTCTATGCCCAGTGAAATGCGTGTTATTTGATGCTGTCTCTGCACGACAGTATTATGTTCAAAGATTCGTGGGTAGAATGGGAAAGATGCTATTTCTTCAAAAGTGGGTTTCTTTCTTCCTTTTCCATTCGTGTTAAGTGGTTTTAATTCAATTTTACACCTTGTAAGAAGCTTGGGAGAAAAGTTTTATGTTTCTTATATGTGTTAAGTGCTGCTGCTTTTTAAATGGTTAGATTAAAGTAATTAGAAGTGAGGACTGACCACAAAATCTGAAAATCAATTTTTACCATTTGTTTTATTATGCTTTTTATGTGTAATGTCCTTCAAATAAATTTAAAAAAAAGATTATTAAACTCTTTCTGTATGTTTATATGCTATGTAAACTATCTTTGATATAATTCTAACATTAAATAAATAATGCATTATACGAAAACTATTCGACGCTGAATCGAATATTATGCAAACAGCTGACTTCCTATTTTCGATAAATCGAATGTTTCAAAATGCGAGTTGAAAATCCTAATACTTTTTAACCAAAATTAATTGAAAAATTTAAAAAAAAAAGTTTTCTGGTGTTGCTAAATTCCAAATTAACATACAAAATACCTAGATAAAGACCAAAATACTATACCTCTACAATAGAAGTTTTTAAAAAGTTAATTAATAATCCATCATTTAAAAATAATGTTTTGTCGTCATATATTCTTTCAGAAAAAACATTGGTCCATCGTCAAACGGCCAATGAAATACAGGAATGTATACAGGATTGTTTTACGTTACGTGAAACAAGACAATTGATTTCATTTTATTTTCTCTGTAATTCTATAAAAGTGTTTTCACAGCGATAGGAGTCGCAATGCAGAGAAGAAAAAACCTACACTTCCAAATAAAAAAAGCAAAATCCTTCTACTTTGTCGATGACACATAAATCGGATTCTCCAATTGTAAAACACATCGTGGAATTGATTCGACATAAAAACAATTGCATTCTTATGACAGTTTCAATTCAAAAAAAATAATTCACGGAATCCTTTTGCAGTGCCATCTAGTATCGAAAATCAAAAGCTAATCAAAAGGAAAGCTCTTTTTAAAAAAAAAATGCAGGAGCGTATTCGTATTGTACTTTTAAGTGTAATATATTAAAGAAATTGGTCATATGAATTCTTTTGGGGGGAGGGGAGAATCTTTGAAGATTAAGGGGTGGGGTCTCGGCAGGTATTGTACTTTTAGGTTAGTTTGAATTATCGTAGCACTAGAGCTACACGAGGGCTATTGACGACGGGTGTCGTAATTTAGAACCACAGTCAGGTGACGAGCCGACACCTGAGTATATATTATTGTACTTTTAAATGTAATATGTTAAAGTATAAGAAATTGGACAAAAGAATTTACTTGTTTAAAATTCATCTCCCAGATAATATTTTATCCAATTTAATCAATAGAACTCCGTTTGCACACTTTTTTTTATATTCATCTAATAAAAGCTTTTATCAGAAGTAATGTGTGATAATGCTGAATGGGAAATACATTTTGTGTAAATATTTTATTACTCCATTTTCAAACCATCTAGGTAAACATAGGGAGTCGATTTAAATGTTTGTCAAGGATATGTATTTTTCAACTCATTTAATTTAAATATGAAATATAAATTTTAAATTAAAGGAAGTATAAACAAGATATTTAATTTTAATGAAATGGGTTTTTTTTCCAATGGGGCTGCTTTATTGGCGGATAAGCCTTTGCAGACTCGGCATGTTCCCCAGAACTGAGAGCCCTATTTTGTGACTCTAGCTACCAATTTTGACGCTCAGATTATAATGAATCTGAGGTCTCTGTGGATGTTAAAGTATGCCGAGATTCCCCAAGTCAAATGGGTAATGAAGGGATCTTATACATGCCACATAGTCACATGACATGCGTGCCGACCATTTTCCCATCCAGAAAAATGTAGACTCATCCGCGGTTCGAACCCGCAAACTTGGGCTTATGAGGCGGACACGTCATAGCTAGGTTTAAATGTTATGCTTTATTCCCTTATCTTTAATTTACAATATTATGTATATTTACATTAATAATAATATGCTTAGTATAATAGTATTGTAAGCTGAGTTGTACGTAAATTACGAAATATTATAATGGAGGTCTGGGTTAGATTTCCGGGTAAAACTTGATTATAAATGATAGCTTCGAGTCTTGGAACAAACTTCAGCTGTTCGTAATTCGATCAATTAGTTTGTTTTTAATTTGTTGCTTATTATTTTGCGAAGGGACGACTACGCGACCATGTCAAAAGCGAACAATCGTCTTACAAGACAACACTCGGCCTAATTCCCACTCGCAATCAACACGTACAAATCAGTAATTCTTCCCATTGTCTCTTGAGAGGAATCGTACAAACGATTAATACGATTAAAATATCGTATCGCATTCCCCATTGCGTTCATTATAGCCGTTGTCATGGCGACGACGTGTCACAATGGGAATGATGCTTTCTGATAATTCCATGTATTTGAATAGTTTTCTGGAAGGGACGGCTATTTTATTGGAATGCAATTAATGACGGATTAACATTTTTTTAGATGTTTGACATTGTACCGGTCTTTCTTTCTCCATTATTATTTGTATAGATGTAAGAGTAGAAGCGGAAACCCCATTTAAACCTCGTGGAAAAAGCGGTCCTAAAATTATTGCGTGACTGATAACGAAAGTATTCTGCTTGGCAACTTAGCACCTGCTGGTGATATAAAGTTGCCAATTTTTTTTAAATTATATATATTTCTATAATTAGGTTTTTTCTATTGTTAAATAAAATGAAATTATCATAAATGAGGGAATTAAGTCTTAGTAGAAAAATTAATTATTTTGCATTGGGTGAAAACTTGTGACAACGGCAATTGGTTTTGTTGGAATATAAATAAAGCTTTGAAATTCGATTCAGTCTCTTTTAAGTAAAACATAGAATTTTAAAGATATTTGGAGAACAAAGTGTTTTCTCAAGTCTCGTTACCAAGATTGAAAAAATCTGTTTTGCACAGACTAATTTTTTTATTTGTACTTTTTCAAACTAAACTCCTCGGCGCAACAGCCCGTTAGTGGGTCAAGGCCTGCCGTGCCCATTCCAGCTTACGTGACCAAGGGCTCTGGGGTGCTAGGCATAAGTCCCGATTAGGTGGTCAGCCCCACGCGGAACACCCAGTGTTAATTTCCCAAGCCTGCTTGGTACTAGTTTTATCGACCCACTTCAGAGATGAGTCCACCTCGGGGACTCGGACCTGTGCCGTGGCAATTCGGAGAACTAAGCCAGACTTTTTCAAACACTGGAGGGAACAACTGTTAAACAATCCTTAAAACTGTATTCAACATCATCGTCCTAATTGAGATATTGTTATTTGTTTATTTCTGGCTCATCATGTACATTGTTCTTTAAAAATTCAAAAATATGTATGTGATATATCGTATAAATCTCTATAAAGTTATAAAATTAACCACACAAATCTCTATAATATTCTAATATTCAGTTCTTTCTTAATAACTCTCAGTTAATGTCTTGCCAAACCATCGAACAGTTCCCACGTTTTAATAGGCGTCAATACATTCTTTCTCACAGAAATTGCAGACGCAGCAGACTTTGTTTTGACTTCTGATCTACTCTTCTCACAACCATTAAAAATAGTGTCACTTTTTAATTAGACTTCAAGATGTAAGGTTGTGTGTCTTTTTGGCGGGCCGAGCTTCGGCTCAGGACTCCGTCGCGTTAAATACTTTAAATGATTCCTTTATAATAAAAGATTTTGGACGTCCAAACTACCTTCATTTCTGTAGTTAACTAAATAATAATTATGCTCTCCTGTGTAGTAGATGTTATTCTACTTCATGTATTTAAAAAAAACCCTGTTGCAATAATTGTTTTCCTTTTGTTACAGTTCGATTACATGATAGTATACAAGAAGAAGGTTTCCATTACTTAATATTTGATTTGTAAGTACATTTGAATTCAAATTTTTTCTTCCTTTCTAATTTCATTTTCTAAACTAATTGCGAAAGGACGTTTAAAAGAATCACAAATCGCGATAAAATATTTCAATTTCAAAAGTGCTACTTTCTATAGTAAGAAGAGCGAATATCTAGAACCAGAAAAGACAGAAAGTTGACTTGGGAAAGTTATTATCATAGAACAAAATTATTTAACGAGGGAAGACAAGTTTGAAACTGAAACAAAGGCGAGTCCCATTTCGCCGTGATGGGGTTTTTACTGTGCGACGACTGTTATGAAGGAAAAGCAACTTTTACAGAACACGTGTTGGGCTTTTACCTCGCCAAATTCTTACTTTAGAAATGGTATTCAATAATAGTTTTTAACGATCATGCTAACGAAATTTTGTGCGTGGTTATAGCTATGTTAGATTTTAGTTACAGCTATGTTTTAGAACATTGAAAAGTATATAAATGGCCTTATTATGTGGCCGATAAATGGCCTATTAATGTTATATTTTGTGTGCTTAAAACTAAAATATAAGACATATTTACGATATTTATTTAAATATCTTTAACGCCTCCTCCCCTTTATGGTAGTCTATTTTTTCTAAATTTTATTTTTAGTATTTTCAAAGAAACACGAAACATACAAGATTTGAATTACAAAAAAAAAAAAAAAAACGTGTATGTTCTTGTTAACTTTTTAGTTTTATTTGATCCTTTTTGTGTTTTTAGCTTCCACACTACGTTTATAACGTAAAAAGTGGAAGGTATTATAATCGTTCGGTCCGTCCGTCTGTCCGTACGTCACCTACTTTCATAGCCCAAACTACAAATGCTACGGACAAGTGTGATACGTCAAAAAATTCAGCGCATCGAAATTAGAATATACATTGAAAATTTCAGAAAAAAATTCGAATTCGAATTACTTCAATTATTTAAAAACTGCAAAATTCAATGCTCATTTAAAAAGCATAGGAAGCCATTTTTATTAGAATTAAATCACCATTGCCATTCGCAACAATCGCTCGAGAAACTTTAATTCTTTTAGGCAATAAATAAAAATAAATTTATTTTTGCTGCATCGATCCGTTTGAAATGACGTCAAATATATTTCACTACGAGATTCTTTGTATGTTGATATGAAATGTTTTCATTCTATTTAAAAGCGAGGAATATTACATATTTATTCTTTGAAATATAAATTAATTTTTGCAAACGATAAGTAATAATTATTGAATTTTCGAAATAAAATAAATGAAACCAGCCAAATTTAGCATGTAAATGTTTATTATAGAACTCTGTGTTTGGCGCCTTTTTACCTGTTAAACACAACTGTTGTGTGGAAGCGGGTTAAGTGACAGATTCTGTTACAAACCTACTTGTTTTTTAATTATACATAGTGTCGAATTCCTCACCTATAAGTTAAATACATATTTTGTGGAATAACATGTCAACTATTTGTATGGGTGTCTCCTTGCAGAGTCACTGGCGGGGAACTCTTTGAAGACATCGTCGCCAGAGAATATTACAGTGAAGCAGATGCCAGGTAAAATGCTAAATTATATAAATATGGTTTTGACATGCATACTTATTTATGAAAGGTTGGCGTGACATTTTAATTTTTATGCATTTTTAAAGTGTAAGATAGTGAAAGTAAATTAGTTTTAATTTTAAAAGTTGTTTATTGTCGAACGATTTTTTTAAGTGTGTCCCAATTTACTCTATGGCTTGTAAACGTATGCTTTGCTTTGTAAATATAGCCTTTGATTTCCTTGTGACAGAAAATAAAACTTGCTTTCTGAACATCAGTTACAAAGATTCAATAATATAGCATTTGCTTTCTCTAAACACAAAAATTATTTTTCGTTATTTTACTTTTGTAATTTTTTTTCCGACGAATAATACCCCGTGTAGAGGGAGTGCACGTTAAATATCCTTCAAAGTCCTAATGCTGCGTACGATGTCGCCCTTAACGGTTGTGTTGGGTGCCTACTCAGGTGTCGACTCGTCACTTGACTGTGGTTCTAAAATACGACGCCCGTCGCCATTAGCCCTCGTGTAGCTCTAGTGCGACGATAATGTAAACTAAACTAAACTTTGTAATTTTAATTCTGCTTAGTATTTGAAACTAATCGGTATGGCAGAACTAAATTATAAAGTCATGAATGTTGAAGACCTGAAAGTTTTTCTTTTCTCTTTCAGCCATTGTATACAACAAATTTTAGAAAGTGTTAGTCATTGTCATCAAAATAGCGTCGTTCATCGTGATTTGAAGGTAAAACACAGCTTTCCTCTCATTCACATTTTTCTGCATATAAAACGAACCATTTTAAATGGACTTTTCTACCATTTGTAGCCAGAGAACCTGTTGCTCGCCAGCAAAGCCAAAGGCGCCGCCGTCAAACTAGCCGACTTTGGCTTAGCCATCGAGGTACAAGGAGAGCAGCAAGCTTGGTATGGTAGGTCCACTTGCTCACATGCGTACTTAAATTCTAATTAGTGGTAGAAACTTTTTATTCAATGTAACTACGCAATAGTTTTTCCTTATAAAATGAAACTATGTGCTATAATAATATTTATGTGGAGTAAATGTTAGTGCTTTGAAAAGTTTGAAAGTGCATTTATGGGACATTTATATTCAATTGCTTCTTGATAATTTGAAACAAATTTGTTTTCTTTTTTTTTTATTCATAAAGAAAATAAATTCAAAACACATTTAATTTCGTCGAAATTTTTTGTTCCCGAATCATGTTACTTAATAATAGAACAAAAGTACGATTTTATTCAAATTGTGCATTCTTTTACTAAAATATAGTTCTAAATGAATTCATGAATCTTCACTGCCGCAGAAGTGATACTGTGACAATCGTGTCTCTTCCACTGAACTTGCGGGGCTGGGGAGCTGCATTCGCCTAGCATGCGGAAGGTCCCAGGTTCGGGTCCGGGCATCGCCAAAATAACTGCCGACCTATAAACGGCCTGTGCAGCCAAAATGCAAATAATTCCCCGTGTAGAGGGAGTGCACGTTAAATATCCTTCAAAGTCCCAACGCTGCGTACGATGCCGTCCTTAACGGTTGCGTTGACTGCCTATTCAGGTGTCGGCTCGTCACTTGACTGTGGTTCCAAAATACGACGCCCGTCGCCAATAGCCCTCGTGTAGCTCTAGTGCGACGATAATTCAAACTAACCTAACCCATGAATCTTGACTGCCACAGAAGTGATACTGTGACAATCGTGTATCTGAACTTGCGCCCTTGATTTCAGGTTTTGCGGGTACTCCCGGTTACTTGTCTCCCGAGGTGCTCAAAAAAGACCCCTACGGAAAGCCCGTGGACATATGGGCATGCGGTAAGAATCTCCAAACATGACATCTTAAAACGATCCTCCCGTGTCGTTCGATGTATAGGGTAACATGGGTAATTATTGGACAAAAATCAAACTTTTACCATAGCTCTCGCATTTATGTAATTTTCTATCCGGTAATTTCTTCGTAATGACTATTAGGTCTATCTGTCGTGTATCATTGTTGAAATTTGCTATTTCCTCTGTAGAAGTTGAAAATAAAATATACCAAAATTACCCTGCCAATTATTGAACAGTCGTTTTCAATCTGTTCTGCACAGTAGACTAGCTACAAGGGGTAAATTGTGTGATATGGTGTGTACCAAAATGTGTAACCCGAAATGAACATACAATTTGTAGCTCTTCAGGATATGAGTAAGTAATAACGTAAGCGGATCTTTCTGAAAGAAGGAAGCTATAGTACTGTGCATTTGAAAACTATTTAACACCACTGGCTTCTGTAAAAAATGTATAACAGTAAAATGTCCAAACATTTAAGTTTCTTCTTTTTCCAAGTTCAAAAGCAGTTAGATTCGACTGGATTCATCCTAGTTTTATTTTGAAACCAATTCAAAATGAACCCAGTATAAAATGTAAACTTAATTTCAATGATTATGTGATCGTTTTTTACACTGTTAAAAATTTGGTGCTAGGTTTCACCATGATATTAGTTGGTTTCACCATGATATTGGTTCCTAGTAGCTGCAACGGCTGAATGGTGAAATGATTCACCTTTTTTTCGGTGTTTGGTTGAACCATTTTTCTGGATTTGGAAACAAAAACCTGAGAAATGGTTCAACCGAATACCAAAAATATGGTGGAACGTTTCACCACACAGCCGTTGCAGCTACTAGGAACCAATATCATGGTGAAACCAAGCACAAATTTTTTAACAGTGTAGCTGTCACTTTTCTGGCACATTTTTTCCAGGCCTTAAAATGTCCCATTTTGAATGCGTTACAGGGGTCATACTGTACATTCTGCTGGTCGGCTACCCTCCCTTCTGGGACGAGGACCAGCACCGACTCTATGCACAAATCAAGGCGGGCGCCTACGACGTGAGTGCTTTACTTTCAATAACCTCATATGAAATTACAAGACAATGAAATAGAATGTCTGAAACCACTGGACACCTCCAACTAAAAGTGCGACGGACTTTTGTACTTCAGTTTGTACCTGTCGAACGTCTTTTAAGGTTTTTGAAAAATCGCGCATGCGCAAAGGTAGTTGGACTCAAAGGTATTGGGAAAAAAATTAAAAAATATATATAGACATCTAATTTGTTATTTGAGTTCTCAGTACCTGCCATCAAAATACAGATTGCGAAAAACATTGCGCATGCACACATGTAATTGCCATGTTACTTTTTAGGTTTTAAACTTATCGAAATTCCCTTATAAAGTATTACCTTTAAATTTGCATATTGAATAATTGAGGGGTAATTTCAAGTTTCACATCGCTAGATTTTTAATTTTCGCAATGTATGTGTATTTTATTCTATGTCTAGTACCCGTCCCCAGAGTGGGACACGGTGACACCTGAGGCCAAGAACCTGATCAACAGCATGCTGACTGTCAACCCGGCCAAGCGCATCACTGCCCTCGACGCGCTCAAACACCCATGGATCTGCGTAAGTCTACTGCTTTATTTAGTAACGCAATTCCATCCCGTCATTCTGCAGTGTGGTGTCCTGGTTTCCTAGCAAAGCGGTACCAAAAAATTGCGTCCGCTATAAAATGTGTCACAGCAAACTGAAAACCGGCCACCGCTTCGCTGGAACTTTACGTTGACAAGAAACATGAAACCTTCTTGCAACTCTGACTCTTATAACAAATAGCATATACTCCATATAACATATCAAATGATTTCTTATAAAATCAAAAACGTTCCTCTTCTAATTAGCTTAAAATCGACATGTCCTTCAAACTTTCGATTTCTTTCGCCATTCTTTCGTTTTTCACGGTTTGTCTCCAAAATCTTCGGCAGCGGATAACAGACAAAAACGACGTCAACGTTTTTACCAAATCACTCAACATCAACTCACTTTAGCGAACGTATGGAGTTGTCATACAACGCTCTCTAGGAAACCACGCTAGTTTAATCACTGAAGCCCTGGTTTGTAAGAACACAAAACCGGCCGCTGAGCTGTGCGTCCGAATTTCCTGTTTTCTTATTGGCCCTAGTTGTTACGTGATCGGATCTCAAAAAATAACGTTGATCTCAGCGTTCGTAAATCTCGAATAAGTCGTGGTTTGATTAGAGCGTGCGAAATGGTCGCATACATTACAAGTATCTAAGTATTCGGAAGAGATAACAGTAGTCTTCGCTCACTACGCATGCGTTAGATGTGGACGCATCGCTAGACGTTAACTCTAACAAACCACCCAAGCCAAGATAAGACGCTGACATCGCGGAGCAGGGCGTTTTTAAGCGCCTCGACGTGCATTTTCAATCCTTACAAACCAGGGCTTGAGAGTAGTTTATATGACGTCAATCAGATCTGACGTCTGATTCAAGGGGCATCAGATTCTAAAAATTTCCCAATAAGAAAAAATAAATTTTCATCGAACGGCAGGGCTGACGCGTGGTCAACAGGCGCTCATAGCGAGTTTTACAGAATGAGTGGCTCGTTCTAATTTCTTTACGTATGGTGCGCAGTTACCTTTACGCGAAGTGCCCTTTCGTATACAAATAAGAACTCTTTAATTCATTTTAATATAAAATTTATTCTAAGTAAACTTGTATAGCCTTATAATCATTATTATTCATTAGTCTTTTAATATTCACGTGGAACCACTTCTTAAAATAGCTTTTTTTTATACTGTGTCAGTTTGGTCTGGCCTTTTCTTTTCTTCACAATATTAGCCTTTTTTTTTCACTGCTCCTAGAGCAATCGCTCCGTTCACGCTGGAAGTCCTTTCTTCTGAAATAAGGGCCTGACAGCAAATTTTAATCTTCTAAAAATATAAAGACTTCGGTTAAAGGTCAATATCACATTATCTCCTTTATCTGATAAAAATTCTCCACTAAAAAATATCAATCCGAGTTCGCTTCTTAAGATTGCCGATCTGGTAACAACAACACACTTAATCGGGTGTCTTCTTTTTAGATAGATTTTCCTCTAAGAAACCATTTTGCGTTGCTTTTTTAAGGTTTTTCTAAGGTATCTTTACTTTTTTTAAGGTATTTTCAACTTGACCACGTTATATGATATAGTGGTTAGAAATTATTTTAGTGTTAACTTGCAGCTAATTTTGATAATAAAGATTTTTAAACTTACAGGTGGATTGTCAAAATGTCCACTGTTTTTTTTAAACTGCTAACCCACCTAATTTGAATTTTGAATACAATCATAAAGAATACTGTACAATATAACGAGTGAGCTCTTAAAAAGTTTCACAGTTGACGTAAAGATAACAGTGGTTTTCAGAAGCTATACTATAAAGTTTTTATTTCTAAATGAAGTATAATTGCTCTAATTTGTTTCTACCTATAGAATATCTTTCAATTGGAAATAATCAGTGCAAGTGGAAATTACCGTTGTCAAGTAGTCGGCGCCCTTAGAACGGAAAATAGAAAAGTCGCATGTTCTTTATTTAATCACGTTTCTTTTAACACATTTTGTGTCATTCGATTTTTGTAGAAAATCGAACGACCTTCGAAATCAATCAGCGAAACTTTGTTTTAGTCTGTTATACTTATTTTTCTCCAAAATTCAATTGTTTGTTGTAATATTTTTAAAATTTAATATGTTCTCTTCTAGCAACGAGAGCGCGTCGCGTCGACACTGCATCGCCAAGAGACAGTGGACTGCTTGAAAAAATTCAATGCCAGGCGCAAATTGAAGGTAAGTTTGTTTGAAAATTTAACCGAACTTTTAGAAGTATTATAGCCAATAGCATGACTTATTCTTTAAAAACTTTTTAAAAAAATAGTTTTGGTATTTTATTAAGTAAGTATTTAATGCTATGGATATTACTTGAATATATTTATTTGCCCTTTTAATATTTGATACATTTGAAACTTTACTTTTCATAAGAATGCAATTATGTGAATATTTATGAAAACACTTTACTGTGATTAAAATTATTAACAGGATTTTTTTTAAGGAAAGATTTCTCTTCCTTGGTTATTTTATTTGTTTTATGCTTGAATTTTTAAAACTACTCTCTGTAAAATAAATATTATTTTTTTAAAAATTAATATTTGCTTTATTTTTTTCATACCATACTTCTTGTCCAGTGTTTTTTTTTTAATTTTTGGTATTTAAATATATTTTTGTAGGGTGCAATTCTCACCACAATGTTAGCTACAAGGAACTTCTCTAGTAAGTGTTTGTTTTCCCTACCATTTGTAACTGATAGCAGTTTGTGTATCTAAAATACACACTACTTCTGATAAACGCATTATATTGAGACACTTTTTTTAATTGCTTATTTCAATACTCTTAGTTAATATAGTAATTATATCTAAGTGATACAATTGTTATATATTAAATTTATTGAATTCTGAAATTCAAATGTATGTAATACGATATTTGTAAATATTTTACATTTCATTGTTTTTATACTTCTGCACAAATGTTTCCTTATGAAATATCGGTATCTATTATTTATTTTGAAAATTTTGTGCTATCGGTATCATACACGACTTTTTTGAGTTAGGATTAGTTTTGTAAATTATGCCTTAAACTCCTCAGAAAATCTCCTTTTTTAGGGGTAGTAAACATATTGTGCAATTTTGAAAAATAAAATGAAGCAGATATTTTAATAAATTTCATCATAAGTATAATATGGCCATATTGAATAAATTTGTGTTGAAAAAGCAATGTAGTTGTTGACAGCTAAAATATTGTTTTGCAGGCTAATTTGAAGGAGTTAAATAAGTGTTTGCTAAGTTGTTAATGTTTGATGTGTCTTTTGCATTTTTCCTCGTATAACCACACTAATTTATTCTTTTATTTTAAAAAAATGAGAAAAGTGAAGGAATTGCTTTGTGTAAATAGGTTTAAAGCATGCAAAAAAAATTTCAACTTTTTAATGCTTATTAGATCAAGTAATCTATGAAAACGTTTTGTAACTTTCTATTTTGAATAAATGACTTACCTCACTTAAAACTTCACAATTCCTCCAATTTTCATAATTTTAAGGTCTTTTTCCAAATTCATAGAACCATTTGTGGAAGAGTGAACTGAACTTGGAAAAATTTATTTAGTTAAGTAAACTCAGTAAAGTTATTTCATTTGCCAAAATTTTGTGGTCTTATCCAAAAGGTCTTTGATAAGATTAAAATTATCAAACGAAATGTGCATCAATCATTTAAATCGAAAAAAAAAATCTTGTTAGTTAAACATTCGACTACCTAGTCTCAGTTTCACTTTTTAAGCAGAAATTCTAAAAACGGTATATAATTTGTAAGAAAGTTTTTTTTTTAAAAATATGCACTTTCACAAAAAATAACTAAGTTTAGATTTTTCAAAATTCAATGGTTTTTTTTGCATGGAAATTTCATAAAGATTATTTTACTTCGATTTCATGTTGCACATAAATTTATATTCTAATCCTAATGAATAAATAACGGTACTAAACATTTTCCAAGTTGGGTCACTGCTCCACTCTAGAGAAGCTCAAAATCTGAACTTGTGTCCTCTTTTTTCATTTTGTGTGTTCGTCTTTGCAAAATAAATGGGCGCAAACGGTAAACAGTCATTTCACGAGGTAACTACAACTCTAACTTGCTATCTCTCATTCTTCAATGCTTCCCGCAGTAGCCTGTGTTAGAACGCATCCGATTTTTTGCTTGATCTGTTTCGATTAGAGTCACTGGATATCAGCTCTACTAACGTAGATAGAGTCGTGACAATCGTGGCGAAATGACAACAACAAAAGGTCATTAGACTGGTGATTGCGACACGGATGAAATCATGGACGAAATCTAAGTGATCAGTCTGGTGGAGCCATCATTGCCTTGGAACGGAAACTTTCCCCAACTTTCCGAAACTCCGATTTGTCACGGCTCTTTGTACAAGTGGATGTCTAGTGGCTCTAACTTCGCGCTCACTCCGCTCTTGGTTACGAATAGCGTAGATTGTTGTCATGCTTAGACACCTCCTGTTTATCATCTTTCCAAAGGCTTGTCTTATTCTATTATTCATGTTAGAATACCAGGGTAAAAGTCTGTTTTAATTTGGGTTTGCCCAGACATTCGCATAGCAACCCGTGCAGCTAAAAATGTCCGACGAATAATACCCCGTGTGGAGGGAGTGCACGCTAAATATCCTTCAAAGTCTTAACGCTGCGTGCGATGTCGCCCTTAACGGTTGCGTTGGGTGCCTACTCTGGTGTCGGCTCGTCACTTGACTGTGGTTCTAAAAATACGACGCCCGTCGCTAATAGCCCTCGTGTAGCTCTAGTGCGACGATAATTCAAACTAAACGCATAGCAACCCCCAGTGGGTTCGAGTCCCGGTCTAGTAGGCGAACTTTCAGGATAAGAGCATGCAATATTGCGCGTTTAAGGCGACAATACTAAAAGGTAGCTTAAATTAATTATAATCGGAGCGTCAAAATGGGTAGTGACGTACGATCGACTCAACTAATATAGCCATAGAAGCTTTCTGTGATATCACACTATCCATCCGGTTCGGGTTGTCAGCTGTCCCGAAAGAGAAAAACGTAACTTGAAAAGCGTCGTCGAACTTACGCGAATATGTTTTTCGTACTTTTACGGAAAAGCCGATAATCCGAACTGTACGGATAACGTGACATCACGAAGAGCTTCTGTGTCCTTAAAGTTGAGTGGCCATCCTTGGGCCACAATATAAAAATGTCTCGCAGTTCCGGAAAATCGGCTGAGGCTTCAAAAAGCCTAATCCGCCAAAGAGGATCCGCCCCTGTTAGGAATAATAAAAAAAAGTTCTGTTTTGAAGCTAGGAAAAAAAAATTATTTATTAATTTGAATAAAAGATCTAAAGGTTTAGATCAATTGTACATTTTTTATAGCTTGTATTAAAAAATTCATTCAACCGTATCAATTTCATTATGTCGGAAAAAAATACCTTTAAAAAGTGAGCGTCAAATATTAGCTAAATCTATGTATTCCTAAAAATGTGAAAATTCAAAGGCAATTTTTTTTAAATGGACTTTTACGGTACTTTTATATCGTCCTTCACAAGAATGTATTTCTTTTAACTATGATTCATGTATCTTTTTTAGATGTTTTTCTTAGGTAAAACTTGGTGTGTTTTTAAATGAATTTTCTCTCTCATCTTTTAATGTTGTTTTTTTCTGCATGAATTTTTGGCATGTTTTTCTTTTCCCTATTTTATTCATTCTTTTCATGCTCTACCCTCCAGGCCATGTAACTGCACCCAACCAAGGTAAAGAAAAACATTTCTTTCTTTTCATAAGCACTATTATAAATGCTATCATGGATGGTATCTTTTTTTAATACAACATTTAAAAAACTGTATCATTTGATTTTGGTTTTTAAATGTAGCGATACCTTGACATACAAATTCACATATTAAACCTGAAAATGTTTAATACATTTCTATTAAAATGTTCAGCTGAACCTAACAGTTTCCATTTACCTTACCAACTTAAGTTGAACGAAAAACGAATTTTAAAAACTTAAAGTTTACGTTTTTATTTGGTAATGAAGGCGTTAATGGCATTCACTAAGTGTTTGTTAATGGGTTAAGCAGGGGTGTTGGTATATTTGAAAATTCTAAAATATTCTTAATTATTAAAAATTAATATTATGATTATTAAATAAAATACAATACATTACTAGTGAGACCATTAAAGGAAAAATTGTTTTTATCTAAAAGAAAAAACGAACTTGTATTTCAAGGTATCATACTTATTTAAAAAATGGAAATAAATAATTTAAGTTTATTTTTTAAATTATAAGCAACTATTTTATTTAATTACAGAATAAAATTCATAATTAGAATAATTATTAAAACAAAACGACATTTATTTTCTTTTGTGCAACAGTAAATAAAATTTCGTAAAAAAAAAGGTATTTGTATGGTACACAAAATCCTATTTAATGTGTGGGTTTTTTTCCTCAAAGTTTTTGATGTTGTGAATTTTTGGCATTTTGTGGTACCCCAAACATTGTGAAGCACTCTTGCACAGCTCTTGGATGATTAGAGAGTGAAAAAACTAAATTTTTGTTTTAAGTAAAAAAAAAAGAAATTCGATTTTTTCCCGTAGGAACATTTTTAAATCTGTAAAGTAACTGGAATAGATCTATAAGCATAGAAATAGGCAACTTTTAAGCTAGGAATTTTATTTTTTACTTAATTCATGCTTTGAATGTAAATTTAGCCTACGTTAATTTTTTATTATGCAAGAATTCTGCGTGTCTTTTGTATGAATGAGGCAAAACGGTTTATTTCTTCAAAGTTTTTAGATAATGAATATGTTCAAAGAACTTGGCTTAAATTATCAAGTAAAATGTCAAGCTTTATTTTTTAAGTCTTGGAAAATATATGAAACCTTTGCTACGTATTCCTACTTTTTCCTCCATCCAAAACTTCAACCAACAGTCTAGAGTTAAACATTATAGTGCTCCTCTGATCATCCAGTACTAAATCCGTTCCTACTCCTTAAAGACTGTCTAGTGAAAAATGCGTGACCCGTTAGTGAAATAAAATATTCCTAGACCACTATCCACTTAGAGTTTATTTAGCTATGCTACAGTACAAGCCCGTTTGTTCACTTTTAGCTTCCACACTACGTTTATAAAGCAAAAAGTGGATGTTTTTATAATTGTTCAGTCCGCCTGTCTGTCACCCACTTTCATAGTCCAAACTACAAATGCTACAGGCAAGTGTGATCCGTCAAAAAATTCAGCGCATCGAAATTAGAATATACATTGAAAAATTCAGAAAAAAATTCGAATTACTTCAATTATTTAAAAACTGCAAAAATCAATGCTCATTTAAAAAGCATAGGAAGCCATTTTTATTAGAATTAAATCACCATTGACATCGCAAGAATCGCTCGAGAAACTTTAATTCTTTTAGACAATAAATTAAAATAAATATATTTTTGCGACATCGATCAGTTTGAAATGACGTCAAATAATTTTCACTGCGAGATTCTTTGTACGTTGATATGAAATATTTTCATTCTGTTTAAAAGCGAGGGAATATTGCATATTTATTCTTTGAAATATAAATTAATTTTTGCAAACAATAAGTAATAATTATTGAATTTTCAAAATAAAATAAATGAAACTAGCCAATTTATTTTTATTTTAACAGCATCATTTTACTAATTATTTATTTTTCAAATTGTAAATTAATTTAACAAACGATAAATAATAACTGAATTTTCGGAAGAAAGTTAATGTAAATAGGAAATTGTGGAGACTCAAAGATATTTATTAAAAAATTTACATCATTATTCTTCGATCTTCAAACACATTAAGCAAACGATACAGACTAATTGTTAAATCTGAGGAAGAAGATTCATGAAAATCGTTAATTTTGGCGTTTAAAAATGTGAATTAAACTAGCTAAAAGCCCTGTTTGGCGAATTTCTTTCCGAGGTGTAAAAATAGTTTGTTTTCCTGCTGAGCACAATTGTTGTGTGGAAGCGGTTTAAGTGACATATTCTGTAGCAAACCCCTACTTGTTTTTATGTATAATAAATTCATATTGATCCTTTCAGTTTAGATCGGTTAATCTTGTAATTTCTGCAGATTATTATTTGTCTTCAATTTAATTTGTAGATGAACGGGCTTGTGCTGCGAGTAACACTTGATCCTCAGTCCACGTTTACCCTTGTCGTTTCACCAAGAGCATGGGCTCTCACTGTGTCGCATGTGTAACCGTACACTGTTATAAAATAATCGGCGGTTTTCTGCAAAATATTTAATATATTCGTTTCTTTATATAATCTATATAATATATAATCTTTATATAATCTTTCTATAATAATGTATTCTACAGTTGGGTTAGATTAAGTAAGAAATGTCAAACTTTTCAGGCTGTGTTTATGTGTCATTCTTCATTATTAAATAATATTGAGTTGGCATTTTTTAATGAAATTCTTTTATAAATGTCTTGGGCGTTTTTGCAAAAAGTAAAAAATCAGTTATTTACTTTCATAAACTGGATAAAAGGAAAAATGAAAAACCTTTAAAAAAAATTGTCCTATGCTAATGAAAATTAGTATTCTACAGTTGGGTTAGATTAAGTAAGAAATGTCAAACTTTTCAGGCTGTGGTTATGTATCATTCTTCATTATTAAATAAATATTGAGTTGGCATTTTTTAAATGAAATTTTATGAAATTCTTTTATAAAATAATCGGCGGTTTTCTGCAAAATATTTAATATATTCGTTTCTTTATATAATCCTCACCTCGAATCGGCTATAGGGTAGTACTAGTATATGTTCTATGTCGGCTTGGTGGTAAAATATATGTTTAAACTGTTTTTTTTTAAACACATTTTCACGCACTTGTCTATATGTCTTGTACTCCCTCTTGGCATGTGTTTATAAAATGTTTGCATGTTTATTCTAATATTTGTGTTGCATGTCATCAACGTTCTATATGTAACTTAATTATTAATGAAATGAATATTTTACATTAATTTTTCAAAAATTATTTAGATCTGTTGTACATTTTTGAGCCGGTGAAATTTTTATTCAGAGGCAACAACAATTTATGCCGGAAACCCTGAAAATGCACGTTATACAAATTAAATTTATTCACTTTTTAAATTTATACGTCAGTTACCTCCTTTACTTTTACTTTACGGTGTGATTGATCCTGATCCTAAATGGGATCCTTAAGGGAAAAACTGTAAATTTATTTACCTATAACATATTCTCTCCATTCTGGGGCTTTAGCCATAATTATTAAAATATAAATAAAAACATCGTATTAAACCACATATGTAATTATTTTCCAGATATTTTTGTAACAAATAGTCAGTTAATTATTAAATCACCAGTTTAATAAAATTATATTTTGGAAAAAAACTTCCAGTTAATAAAAAAATTTAAATTAAATTTTCAGCTAGTTAAAATGATTTAGAAAATATTGTTATGAATTATCGGAAGCTTGATTTAGTAAATAATGTTTTTGAGGAAAGATGACTAATAAATGCCATTCGTTTCGGAATTTCTTAGTCGAAAACTCTCAGTGGAAATTTAACTTTGGGATTATAAATGTCGCGATTCTTTTGTGTAAAACTTGATTGAAAACAAAGAAATGTTTTGCCAATGTGTGTGTTTTGTGTGTGTAGGTCGCAGCGTGATGGCCAAGAAGGGCGAGGGTGGATCCCAGATCAAGGAGTCCACCGACAGCAGCACCACGCTCGAGGACGAGGACGTCAAAGGTCAGTAGTCGGAGATTATTCTCCTTTCTTGCGGACTAACAAGCCAACGCCAACATGCATTGACCAAGTTCATTGTTATTGCGGCATTAAATTATCGCGAGGGGCGAGAGGAAGCGTTCGCCAAATCTACGGCTTGTCACGGCTGTTGCATACCAAAACCAGACGATATGGAGTGACGCCCGAAATCTCCAAGATATAAAGGCCAATACCTCCTAGACCGAGATTAAGTCCTCCTTAGGCTGCGTCCTGACTACGCCACAAAGGCAACAAATTCAACAAAACTTGGCGACTTGGCAGAGTCAGCCCCCAAAAGCTATTTCATCGGTTGGCGAACTTGGCAGTCGCCAAGTTTTGTTGCATTTGTTGTCTTTGTGGCATTTGATGTCGTAGTGAGGGCACAGCCTTACGATTACAAGCTTCGAAAGCAATCTTCCTCTACTCCTTTGTGCGGTTTGTGAGGAAACGGTACGTGCGTCGCTGTTCTATGTCTTGTTTGAAGCTCTGTTGTGAGGTTAATCCCAAAAGCCAAGTAGAGTGAGGGAAAGGCGATACCAGCTACTCCTGGAAAACCACACGAGGGGGTAGGGAAAAAGAGTGCTTTCGAAGCTTGCGTTGTAATCAAAAGAAGTTTAGTATTAGGCAATAATCAAAAACAACGACGAGACAGACTGTTTAACAGTAAAAATGAGAACGAAGCCCCATGCATTATAATTTCTGAAATAGTTTCTCATCAACGACATAATCAAAATGCAAAATTTTTTAGTATGATTCTTGTCTTGACACAAAACTTTTCGAAAAACACTTTCTCTAACCATTTTCTAAAATTCCTGACCTAATTCATTTTTAAGGTGGTTTTTAATGCTAACTTTAAAAAAAAAATAAGGCATACAGTCCCTGGACAAATTATTAGACGCACTGTATTTTTTTTTAGTAATGATGAAAACATACCAAAGAATGCCATACCATTAAAAAAGATGTCGATATAAGTATTAAGTATAGCAGATAGTATTTTCTATTCAATAGCTTAAGTTTAGGAACACAAATGTCTTTCTAAAGGTAATTTGTTCATCATTGATTGATACATGAAATCTTGCAGTGCGTCTAATAATTTGTCCAGGGACTAGCTTGACAACATCGTCTTTGCTTTCTTTGCCAACATCGGAACTTTCCAAATGGCTATGGGTCTTATTATTATTTTTTAGTTTTTACCTTATGTTTGTTTTGTTTCTACTTATCTTCTCTCTCTTTTCCTATGTTTCGGTATCTTTTGTTTCTCACTTTCCGTTATTCGAACGAAGCTAAGCTCCCCGAAGCCACCAAACTCATGCAGGTGTTCAGTAAGCGGGCTTCCCTGCCGAGCCTCCCTGCTGTACTGTGCAGCCCCGCCAACACAGGTAAACACGCACCACACTCTGCAAACGAGTGAAAGTAGATCTTTGAAAATGATCAAGATGCAATTAAAAGATAGTTAAATTTGCCATTGTACTCGGTTGCGCTTATTAAAAGATTTTTTTTTAATGAAGTGGCATAAACAATTTATTTATTTGTTTAAACTAAGCCCAAACTAGAACTCGACAGAGCTGATTGAACCTTCACCTTGATTTCATAATATACAGTCCCTGGACAAATTATTAGACGCACTGTATTTTTTTAAAGTAATTTTAGGTTTCTTAAGACATTTTATGCAATAATGGTATATTTAAACTACAATATTAAGGATTTTTATTTAAAATTGTTGTAGACTACATATTTGTATTTACTAATGGAATAATTAATAAATACAATAATTAAAGTCATAATTATTATTAATTAATAATTTAATTTATTAATTTATTTCTAATTTATGTGTGGAATCATCATCCTCAAATGCAGGAGACAGTACAGATAGCATGCCGCGCAGAATTAAAGCTTTGATAGCGGCTAAAGGTGGCTCAACTCAATATTGACGTTTACTAATTTCACTTTTCTTTAAAACTTAATAAACTTATGCTTTTCTAAAGTAATGCTGTTTTATTTATGTCAAATATTTCGGTAATGGATTGGATGATATAAAAATAAGAAACAAATCAATTTCAAATAATAAAACGGTACACTATCACCCGGTAATTAATATTTGACATGAAATCTTGCGTCTAATAATTTGTCCAGGGACTGTAGTTGACTTACATTTTCATTCGAAAGTTTCAAAGAACATAGTAGAGACATCAGTCCTTCCGCTGTGTGTCCCCGTATAACCATCCTATTTCCGAATTTTTCAATGTTCAAAAGGAAAATGACATCAGATACTCACCTTTTTAAACCTGTTTTCCGTCCGTCTGGCTGTCCGTGCTATAATAATTCCGGTGTACTGTAAAGAAGTAACATATGGAAGTAGACTATTTTTGTTCTTTCTGAACTTGAATGTTTATTTAAAAACGCAGTTCTAGGGGGCTTAATTTCCATTCCTATCTACTAGGATCGACTCTCTAAATATCGCCCTCATCGTATTGACGCACCAAGAAGATTTTTATTCTCTTTTATCAATGAACATTCGGTCAAGAACTGATTTTTTTAAAATTTATTCTGCGCGGGTAATAGATGTAAGATAAGTAATTTAAAATATTTATGACTTCAGTTTATTCTGCACAAAGAACACTAAAGTGACACTTCTAGAATAAGTTTTTTTTCTTTATTTTCTCTTACGTTTTCAGCATCTTCTAAATACTATTTTATTTTGATCTCTAGCCTCTAAAGTTCTCAACGGTAACTTTCTCGAGTGTGAGTATATGTCTTCGCTGTGCATGGTTTTCATCCCCAATTATAATAACTCATTCTCCAAAGGTTTTGCCCTTTAACTCAACTAACAATTCTGTTTAAGAAATGCTTTCAAAGTAAAGTTTTTTTATTCACTAATGATAGTATTTGTTTGTATTGAAAATAAATAAACTGACTGGTACAATTGAGAACCAGTGGTTTAAGTGGTAAAACTGCTATGATGTCATTGCTCCGGGATTCAAAATCTAGGATTGGGCAAGGTCCACTCAACCTTTCATTCTTATAAGGGTCGATAAAAGACTAATCATGCTGGGGAACTAAACACTGGTGGTTTTACGTGAGGTTTACCCTCTCTGAAAAATGAGCTTAATACCCCAAGAGAGCTGAAATAAGCACAGCAGACCTTGGGCCACTTTGGGATGTCGAGCCTTTAGATTAAGAATTCCAAACAAAATTTCCACTTATACTAATGTGGATATGTGCAATTTGATGGAATTGAACACTGCATAAAAATATAAGTTGTCAATGTTATGAAAACGGCATAACATAGAAGAGGGGAAATTATTTTCGAGATTGTTAGGTTAGAGCAAATCAAATGTAGTATAAAATCATAAAGGGAAAAACCTGCATTAAAACACACATGCAGTCATGGCATTCAAGGAAAAATTCGTTTTAGATAAATAATAAGAACGTACTTTGGTTTGCGCAGATTTAACAACGTTCCATCCATAAGCTTACTAAAGTTGATGCTAACCTTTTTACGTCTACAATTTTGTTTTATTTAACTTTGTTGTTTTATCTCATCTATTTGGTATATTTTTGTTGCCATAAACGAAAATTTCAAACTTTAACACTGAAGGCATCGTGGCAGAGGAAAACATGTACGTGGCAGAGGCATCCTTTTCGTACCTGAATTCAAATCCCATGTGAAAACTCATTGTTCCCTCCTCAACATTCATTAATGATAAAAGTGTGATAATAGAGAATAATGCTACACTCCGAGCTAATATATCATTCAAATGGAAGCCTCCTGTAATTGTGATTTACAAAAGGAAACACTCCAATTGTGAATATATAAAGGAGCAGAGAGGGGGCTAACAAAGCGGGAACTCGGTGTGCTTCAGTTCCTTTAAGTTCTGCCACACAAATGAGTTGTTGGGTAGTAATTTCTCGTTTGTGAGGTCGAAATAGATTGGCCAAAAACATTCTATTATACATTAGTTTTGTAACTATAACTGCAACGTAGTTGGTCCTTACCGTGGGTCTCATCTATACGAGACAAGAAAAAAGTGTTGGTTTCAATGTCAACAGAATGTTAAATTTTATTGAGATATTTTCCCTTCTCAGCCAGGAAGCAAGAGATCGTGAAAATAACGGAGCAACTGATCGATGCCATCAACACGGGAGATTATGAAACATACACGTAAGTATTCCAATAAGTTATGTCATAAAACAATGTTCAATTATCATTATGAGGTTAAGTCATTTGTTTCTAAAAATAAAAAAATATCAATAGAGTAGAGCCTTGTTGTAAAATAAAGTTGAAGCATGTTTTTAAAAAAGTCGTCATAATGAAATGGCTGTTTATTTTTTATTGGTACAATTCATCTTCCCAATATTTTTAGCAACTAATATTACGTAATTAGAATTTTTTAGCAAGTATTAATATGGTGACTATTAATATATCGCAATTATTCAATCCAATATGGGTATTAATTTTAATTGGCTTCAAATCAAATCCTAAAAAAGATCAGTGGAATTTCCAGTGGGTTCGATGCCCGGCGTACTTTTATGATCTTCATGGCATTTAAAAAAAGTCGAAATAAATCCAAAAAGATGAAATTCGGAATCGTTTCGTTTTATTAATTGGAATTACCAAGATTTTGAGCACTCGTTGAATGTATTCTATTTGATCAAATCAATAGCAAAAGCTGGAAAAAACGTTCTTATATTGTCCATTACTCATGTGTAGCTAGTTCTATTGTAGTGTTTCCGAAGATATTTCTTAACCCGTGTCCACCGAAAGGTGAAGAAATAGGGAATCGAACTCTAACCGACGAGTGTCGACGCGAAACGGCCTTACTCCTTCATCGAAATTTTCCCTAAAAGGGGTTAACTTTTGATTGGGAATAGGGCTTGACAAAGTCTTCACTGTCAGATGGTCAAAGGGGTGCCGCAAGGCTCTGCATAGCAGGTTGAAAAAACCTTAAGACCAAGATGCTTCGGCTTATATACTACAATATTTGTTGTAATAATACAGGGTGGCCCAAAAGTAGCCTAACAGTTAGTTAGGTATGCAGTTATTTATACAGAAACAGTTATTTTAATACAGGTTAAGTTTAGTTTGGTTGAACTATTGTAGTACTAGAGCTACAGGATAGTTATTGTCGACAGGCATCGTAATTAAGAACCGTAGTCAAAAGTGACAGCTTTATTTACATACATATATTTACATTCTTAATCCTGAAGGTGCTCAAATTGTCTACCTTCGACATTGATGCATTCCTGCAACCACCTGGTCCCGTCCTCTGGTGACATTTGCATATTTCTAGAGCATCAAACAAATAAACGGGGCCGGGATAGCCTGGTCGGTAAGGTCTAATAAACCGAAGATATCTCGAAACTAAACCAATCGAAGTCAACGAATTGCTTCTCTTTGGATAAGATACGCTGTAGTACGACTTTATTTTAGCCAACCAACAAAACTAAGCACGACTATGTCAAATACCTGTTCTAAATAATCCAAAGTTCTTATCAATGGTACAACATTAACTGTTAGGCTACTTTTGGGCCACCCTGTATACTACAATATTTTTGTTGTAATAATAGTAATAAATAAGTCTTGCATAGCGTAGATGTTGAGATTGAGAGTGTATGCGGCGGACTGCTACTTTTTTCCATCTGATGAATTGAAAATGAGAGGCTTATTATGTGAATGTGCTTGTGTGTTTTCCAGCAAGTACTGTGACCCCCACATCACGGCGTTCGAACCTGAAGCACTGGGGAATTTGATCGAGGGGATGGACTTCCACAAGTTTTACTTCGACAATGGTGAGCTTTCCTAATAATAAGACTACTAAAGAAGTAATCTCCCTTGTCTAGGCTCTCCTGTTGTTCATAGTAGCGGATCCAGGCTGGGTTCGAAATTAACGGTTGCTAGTCGCAAAATGCGACCAGATCTTTCAATTTTGCGATAACGAAATAAATTTAGTCGCAGTTCTCGGGATTAGTTTTCCAAAATCGTTAACCCTTTCAGTCCCAAGAGCAATTTGGCATCATTTCATAATTTTTTTTTCTGATCGTCTATAGCCATGTATGATATCAAAAAGCACATCATTCGATTCTTCAAACTTTTTTCTATTAGAAAATATTTTTTATTAATCCCAATAGATGTCAGCCCTATTATTTTTTTAAAATTATGATCAGAAAAATGATGATGCCAAATGGCATCACTGTGACTGAAAGGGTTAATACTAACCTTTTTTTTATCGTGGTTTCCAATAATCTCGCTAAAAATAATGATCTTGAATTTACAAATCTTCACCTATCTTAAATTTGTTAAACCATATTGCTGTGATCACATAATCGCAAATATCAGGCAGTCCTAAAATCGCGCATCTAAAGCGATCTAAATTGGGAAACTGTCTAAATTCGCAAAATCGCCTATTTACAACTGTTGTAAAATCTTCAAATTGGGGCGATTGTTAAATATAGAAACTATGACGACCCAAAAACTTAAACTCAGGCGACCGTAATATCCATAAACCCTGTGTGTCATAAGTTGGGATTTCTTAAATTTTAGAACCCCAGTTATCCTAAAATTGTGAAACTTGTGATCCTATAAAATAGCGAATTTCCGGTGATTCTATATGCACGAAACTACGGCAATCTTACAAACACCCAACTAGGTGATTTTAAGATCGCATGCAGAATTCCAGAACATAGTATGAAGAATATTTTTTAAATAATTTTTAAAAAATTTCCTAGATAATTTACTTTTACGCTTAGTTTTTTAAGTTAGTAGTATAGATTTCTCCTAAATTTCTGTATCCAATTCCGAACACCTAGGCTGAGGACTGAGGGACTGTAGCACCCCCCCCCCCCTACAAAAGTGAAGTGAAATGATCTCGCAGTAGATTAATAAAATTTCAATAAGTACATAATAATGGATTTTACTTACTTAAAATGGACATTTAATAGAGTTTAATCAATTATAATTGATAATTAATAAATTTTAATGGGTAGTTAATTAGCTCTATTAATTAAAAGTTTGAAAATAGGTCTTACCCCACCAAAACAAATGTCTGAATCCGCCACTAGTTGATCATGTAACAAGCATCTCATCTATATTCATTCAATTAGGATGAATTCAATTGTGGCCATTTTTCGCTTTCTGCAGTTTCGGAAATCTAAAATAAAATCTTCATAAGTATGCATTGAAAGTGATCTATGGTCAAAATATAAAAAATTAGTCAAATTTCAATTTATATTGTAATCCAAATTAAATTTTTGTCGCCTGTACTTTGTAGGCCTCAAACATTTTTTTAAAACTTTAAGTTGCTTCACTTTTAACTTTCTAAACTCTAACTCTAAGTTTGAAGAAAGATTGGAGGTGTACCTTTTTAACTAGAAGTTTAAAATCATTAAAAGGAACTTTAGGAAGAAATTGCCTTGTGTAATATGCTTTTTTTATTATTTTAAAAATTTGTTTTGGTCACGCCGCTTTGCGTAATGCGTACATTTTGCAAATTGCATTCTCCATTATTCTTTAAATTTATATGTGTGTTTATATTAACAAAAAATATTTTTTTATATTATACTGCTTAGAAAGTTAATTAAATATATTATATTTGATTGAATGTTATTTAATAAAGTAATTTAACCCTTTCAGTCCTAATGATGCCATTTGGCATCATCTCTTTAGAATTTTTTTTTGATCGTCTATAGCCATTTATGATATCCAAAAGCACATCACTCGATTTTTTAAACCTTTTCCATTAGGAAATCGAAAATTCGAGTGATGTTTTTGAATATCATAAATGGCTATAGACGATCATAAAAAAAAATTCTAAAGTGACGATGCCAAATGGCATCATTAGGACTGAAAGGGTTAAAAAAGTGAAAAAGAAACTGGAGATTTTAAAGATCCTAGTTAGTTGTTTTAAATTCATATGAAAATTCATATTTTTAAATATGAGATATGGGTTTATATGTGTACATTTTTTTGTTACTATTGTTTAAAAATGCAGATTGATTATCTGGAATATTTTAACTAATAATAATTTTTTATGTATCTATGGTGAGTTTAATCATTTACTTTTTTTCAAAAATTGATTTTGATGCTATAGTGTACCGTTAATATCATACCACACGTGTCTGCCAATCCAATTCATTAATAAATTAATAAAGAACATCACAATATGTATTAGTTTAGTACTATGTTTAACTTGATTTGTGGAAATTTTCGTATTTCTCGGTTCAAAAGTTATTTTATGGCCAGTCCTTAATTTGAAGAAAAAAATCACATTTCCTCATGAAAAAAAGCGTGTGGTATGATTTCTAACGCTAAAGTATCATATTTGTAAACTGTATGAACTTTATCTCACTCATACATGAGCGTTTTTTTACGATGCCTTCATTTTGGGATTACTGTTGAATGGTGAGCCAAAAAAAAACCGTGTTCTTTGCTTGCATGATTGTGTTCTGTAAAGTTGTCTTTGTGCTTCACCAACACAGGGTTATTGAAAGAACTGGTAAAAATATAATTAAAAAACGCCATAAGTAACATTGTGTATGTGGAACTGTTGCACGTTAAATGCGTTGGGTACATTTCGTTTGCCATCTTGTTCGAAATGCCGATACTCGTAGTAGCTCTAAATCGAGTTTAGTTACTCCGACCTTAAATGATAAATAACCCTGTGTTGTTGCATTTGAATGTTAGTTGCACAATTCGTTAGATTGGAATGAAGGAGTATCGAAACAAATATAGCTTGTTTATTTTGCATATTTTGGTCATTAAGACATTCAAGGTCTCGGTCTCGAGATCGGAAGGTCCCGCGATCGAGTCCCGGTACCACTGAAGACCCACCGAGTATATGCGGAGTACGTGCTCGTTAAATCTGTTGGGTCCGAAAGTCCTGTGGTCGATCATTGCGCAGTTTACCACGGGTACAGGTCCTTGGAGACTATTTCCCTCCCCTTCAGGGACATGTCTAAATTGTGGAGGTGGCGATAGATGGTAGCATCTGTCTTGTATGTGTGTGTATGTCGTGTCCGTCCTTCTTGACAAAGGTTTATAAGCGGGTCTCTGTGACCAAGCACACAAGCCTGAAAATATATGTCTACCAACCAACCAAGATATTCAAATTTGTCATCAGTAACTTTCGTTATTAGAAATAATTTTATAATTATTACGGATTTGTTTAAAAAGGTTTTTTAAATTTCAGCTTATGATTTTGTTTCCTACTCCTCCTTTTATGTGTTTGTGGGATTCTTTCAGAGTATTAATAGATAATTGTAGTGTATTTGTGAGCATTGTTGATTGTAACGCACGTTTATGCACATTGTTCTTGATCGAAAGTGTTGTCAATTCCTCTGGAATCCATTATATATAATCTAGTGCAGTTAAATGTAAGAAATTGGAGGGATAAAGATATCTGATCCTAATTTCCTTCAACTATAATTGATGTTAAAAATACAAGAGTTTACTGCTTAAGAATTGAAAAATATTTTATTTCAAAAGAACTAAACGCTAATGTTCTTAGTTTCGACTTCTCTGTCAAACATTTCAAATTCTTGCATAAAACAAATCAAATTAGCTTAATTATGTATTTTCCGTTATTTTAATAAGTAAGGAATAGTTTACTTAAGAAAACCTGACTGAAAAGTAAAATTTTGCAATTTTGTTTGTGGATTACTTAACACTGCTTCACATATTAAAAAAGGTCGTTTTCATATCAAGTAAAAAATCGTACTAGTTTTGTAATTGACGTTAGAAATATGTACTTTAGTCTTTTGATGCGATTTTTTCCGTAGATTTTGATTATTTTTTTCGCATTTTTGACTTCAGTGTAAATAAAAACGACACCAAGTAACGCATGATATTTAGGGATTGCAAGTATCTGCATCATGTGTGTTTATTTGTGCCATGTGTCATAGATAATTTGTTATAAAATTTTAAAAAATGTGTCATGAATAAAAGTGTAATTTTTTTTTCGGGAATGCAGCTTCAGGCAAGAACTGCAAATCCATCAACACCACCATTCTCAACCCCACGGTGCACCTGCTAGGGGAGGACGGCGCATGCGTCGCCTACGTCAGACTCACCCAGTTTATTGACAAGTGAGTTGTAAACACTGAGTTTTTTAAGTTATTAGCTTCCACACTACGTTTATAACGTAAAAAGGGGAAGGTAATCGTTCAGTCCGTTTGTCTGTCCGTCACCCACTTTCATAGCCCAAACTACAAATGCTACAGACAAGTGTGATATGTCAAAAAATTCAGCGCATCGAAATTAGAATACATTGAAAATTTCAAAAAATAATTCGAATTTAAAGTACTTTAATTATTTAAAAAACTGCAAAATTTAATGCTCATTTAAAATTTATAGGAAGCCATTTTTATTGGAATTAAATCACCATTCGCAACAATCACTCGAGAAATTTTAATTCTCTTTGACAATAAATCAAAATAAATTTATTTTTGAGGCATCGATCAGTTTGAAATGACGTCAAATATATTTCACTACGAGATTCTTTGTATGTTGATATGAAATGTTTTCATTCTATTTAAAAGCGAGGAATATTATATACTTTTTTTTAATATATATTAATTTTTGCAAACGATAAGTAATAATTATTGAATTTTCGAAATAAAATAAGTGAAACTAGCCAAATGTAGCATGTAAATGTTTAATATAGAAATAATGCTGTGTTTGGCGCCTTTTTACCTGTTAAACACAACTGTTGCGTGGAAGCGAGTTAAGTGACAGATTCTGTTACAAACCTACTTGTAATTTAAAAGAAATATACTCGAGGATACTAATGCAGCAAAGGGTATTTCTCTCTTCATTCCCGTAGCCACCCAACAATCTGAGTAGGAGATGGAATGTTTATATAAAACTTAGCAGGTGTGGGTTTTTAAACCAACACCTGTCTTCTAATAATACTGATATTTTCGGTGACACTTCTGTTTACTTTGACAATAATGTTCGTCGCCTAATTTAGTTTTGACACTTACGTTAATCTGTTTGTCTTGCTGTGGTAATACAGGATTTTTATTGAATTCTATTTCATTTATATGTTTCTTTTTTTGTGTGTTTGTATCTCGTATAGTCTCTAATTAGGACACAACTTATTTCTTTATGAGAATTTCTTTAAAAAAGCAAATTAAATTAAACAGGAATGGATGACTAATGCACACCTTTTTAGTACCAACAAATCTCGGTAGATATTGGATAATGCATTGACTTTTTACACTCATGTAATACAATATTCTATTTATCAAGGATATTTTCCTATTGCCTGCAAACCAATATTGTTTTTCCGAATTGGAATTGTATCTTGCTGTAGGACCTAAAATTCACTAGATCTTTTGGCTCTGTAAAACGAGATTTCGCCAGGCTGAGCTTAACTTGGTGGATTGGCATAGAAAGCACTGAATTATGCGATAAAAGGAAGCATTCTCCTAAACTAGGACTTGTCGTGGCATATACACAATTCATTCAACATTCAACTAAGGTATAATGAAATCCGATATCGAACCCTAATTGACCAGCGTCGACACGAAGCGTCCTTACTCCTTCATCTAAGATGTCCCGAAAAGGGGTTAACTTGGAATTGGAATAGGGCTTGACAGAAGTCGCCTTTTAAGATGGTTAGGGGTGAGCTGCAAGGTTTTGCGTAGGCATGTTCTGAAAAAGAAAGAGCAAACGGTTAGTAAGAATGTGAAACAAAATACATTTCATAAAATGAACAAAGAACTAGGGGACAGTGGGACAACAATATAAGAAAAACATACTAGCAAAGTTGCATAGTTACCAATCTGGGTTGTGAGGGATAGCCCTAGGATGTTTGAACTTCTATTCGACGATAGGCGGTATCCTCACTAACGACATCAAATGCCACAAAGGCAACAAATACAACAAAACTTGGCGACCGCCAAGCGATGCAATAGCTTGGGGCTGACTCTGCCAAGTCGCCAAGTTTTGTTGCATTTGTTGCCTTTGTGGCGTAGTCAGGACACTGCCATAGGGTTATAGTCTGCGATCTGTCTCAGGTTGTCAAAATTACTGTTCTGTAAGAACATGTTGTATTTGTGTGAGGATGACTGTGTCGATTAATGCGGTGTGTGTTGTTGCAATTGTTCTTGATACGGTGTGTTTGTGTTTGCAGGTCGGGCGTGGCGCACAGCCAGCAGAGCGAGGAGACGCGCGTGTGGCACCGGCGGGACGGGAAGTGGCAGAGCGTCCACTTCCACAGGTCCGGCTCACCCTCCTCGCCCTTCACCACGCACCACAAATAAGATACAACCTTCAACACCCTCTTCTCTTATTCATTGTTTTTTTTAGGGTGGTCGTCATTAAAATTGACGGGTGTTCAGGGCTTACTGTAAAGCAAACTAACGGGTGGGAATCGATGGTCATTTGGTAGAGAAGATGTTGACAACGTGGGAGAGATAGAATCCCGTAAAATAAATTACTGTCAAACTTCATTAACGCGAACTCGTTTAACACGAAATTTTACTTAAGATGAACTGAAATCATTTCCTCGGCCTATATAGCTTTAAGCCAATGCTTAAAAAAAATCTCTGCGCGAAATTGCTTTAGGCGAAACCCCGAACGAAAAACTTCCGAATTTGATTGTTTTTCCTCAGTATTTCAAAGTTTACAAATGAAACAAAAATATTAATAAAAAAACAGCATCGAACATTATAAAAGTAAATTGTCTTCAACGTCATTTTCCAATCAAGAATGTTCGGCGACTAGTCTGTTAATTTTAACTGTATACAGAAACGAATTAATAAACCTTTAAGACACTCAAATTTTTTTATGCCAAAGTTGTAAATTGCAATTTTTCTGTTACAATATGTTTCCTTAAATTAAAATCAATGAAACTACTTTAAAAATTACAATGTTTATAACTGAGTTTTACGATGACTTAGCTTGAAAACAAGCTGAACAGTGGCGCCGGATTTCCCCTAGCGACAAAATTTGGAACTAAATATTTATTATTACGGGATATTCTTTCGGTGTTAATAGCCACTCTACCTAATGAATAATTTGGCCAGTTTAGTTTGCGTTATAAGTCCTGAGCCACGTTAGTTTAATTTTGACTAACCTGTACTGTTATTATTTTTTTTTAAAAAAGAAAGAACCATATAAAAGATCTGTCTTCTCTTCTTCAGATATTGTTGGTTTCACTTATTATTTTATTATTGTATTGTGATTTTTAAAGAGTAAATAATAAGTAAGATTAAAATCTTTTTATCATAAATAAATCAAGAATTTTAAATTCTAAAAAAAAAATCCTAGTAATGGTTTACTCAATTCGGCTTGCATCCACGAATAACTATTTTTGTTAAATATAAATTTTTGTTTTTTCGTTGCTAATCTAACATTAATAAACTTCTCTTAACTTGAATGTATCTATTTCTTTTAATTCAATTGCTATATTTTTTCAAAGTTTAGTTTTTGGATTACCAGTAATTTCCTAAATGATCGAGTGGTTTCATAAATTCGAATCTTCTTCGAATTTTTTTCATAAACATATTTTAGCATTGAATTTAAACTTTACTTCTTCTTTCATAATTATCATAATGTATGAAATATTTTTAGCTTACCCGATCCGTTTACGACATACCTTTGTGTATTCGCTAGTAACTTTATTTCTCTTGTATACTTATTCGCTTAAAATATATTCAAAATACTATTTTGCATGAATTCATAGAATTCTCTTCTGGTCTTGCTCATAGACATTTGTAATTTAATTTATTTGTGAGCGTGTTATATGATTGTTCTGTTTTTCTAGAGTTTTAATGAAGAAAATCAAAGATCTTGAATGGTTTAATGAAATTATCTTATACTGATAATGAGTTTGTTAAAATAATACTTTGTTATGTACAGAATAACTAGATGTTATTGTGTGTATAGTAGTTTTTTTTTTATGTATGCATGTAAATCACAAATTTCAATCAAAATTGACAGGGTTTTTTTTTAAATCAAAGTCTGATATTCTAATTTTTATTCATTTGTTTGTTATATGTATTATATCTTTAAGTTTTTACTTTGTAACAATATAACATCATATCTTATGAAAAATTAAATTGAGAAAATTGTTTTTAGATGTATAGGTTTATTATTTATATAATTAGGGATTTCACATTCTGCTGCAATTTATGTAACATGCATTTAATAAGATTCCAGTATGAAATCCATTTGGTTGAACCTGTTAATAATAATATCTATATACGATTTGAAAAAAAGATTAATTAAAATTATAAAGCCACTAATTTCGTCCCAAGTCGAACTAATATACTAATATGAATGTATAACCCTTTTCATACCTAGTAAATACAGTAACTTCTCGATTAGCCACAGTGGGTTAAAGTTTCATGCCACATAAGATGCTTTAGTAGGTTCTGTCCTCTACTTTGTCGTCATATAAACGAATAAAGATAAATAATAAAAAATTGCGTTAATCAAAAACGCCGAGTAGTGCACGGAAAATCTTAAGTGGTATAAAGTCCGCTTACGATGTCCAGTGTAAGGTAGGGCTGGGCGCCAATTGAAGTTGTAGGCTTGACCGCGGTTTAAACTACGAGGTATACCGCCAATAGAGAGCGTGGTAGCTCTAGTACGACGTTGATTCAACCAAACCACTGATAATCGGGAATTTAGTGTAAGGCAAACTAATTGATTACAAAACGTTTACAAAATATTTATGAAAAAATGTGTGGAAATGTAAAAGGCTGTCGGGGCATTGACAAACCAGAACTATGCAAATTTATAGACAATTTGAGGTAAAAATGAGAGTTCCATGTAGCTAAAATGTGAGGTGTTGTGACACTGAAGAAAAACGACTTCTTGCCTTGAACGCTCGAAATTTATTTGATTCGGTAAGTTTTTTTTAAATCACACTTTAAATACCAACTAATGTCTTGTTAAAGTAAAAGCTACGAAAGTTGAATGTTTTGGATTTTTAGAAGACTTTTGAAAATGGTGGCAGTACACGCCGTATGTGCCGTAACCAATCAGATTCTCTCAGATAACATAACTTAACAATATTTTAGAAGTTATAATATACTGAATTTTCAGGAATATATCCAATACTTTTGCTCAGTCAGCAAAAACAACTGAACAGAAATTGAAAAAGTTCGGTAAAATGTGCTAAAAAATTAGCATACAAAAAATTCGAATTAAATTTGAAATGGTGCGCGATCAGCCTTCGAATACTTGTCTAGACTAGTCCTGCCCTTCCCTGCTCAGGTGTCGGAGCCCCGTCACTTGACCGCAGTTGGAGAAACAGTTGTCAATGTGTAATTTATTCTACAACCGGTTAAAGTACCGCAATAAGTGTCATAGTGATGAGAGACGTAGTTAGTTTTATATCCAGGCTTGTAATTATAACAGCTCTCTGCAATTTTTCATTGCAGTCACTGCACTACTTGTGTAAAACAAAAAAAACTGTCCAAGAAACTTTTTGTACTTTTTTGAATTTAGAACTTTCGGTTTATTCGAGCGTAGTACTTGCGATGTTTATCCCTTCTTACACTTCTATGATTGATATTTGGGTGTTAGAAGGACCGATGACAAAGACAGAAATTAGACCAGGTAGGCCTGATCTACTAGGATAACACGGTCAAATTATGGGTGGAACCCTCACTAAAACTTGGTCAAATTATGGGTGGAACCCTCACTAAAACTTGTGTATGATTGCTCATATGATGAAACTAGTTAGTCAATCTAATCATACTTTATTTTTACCACCCAATTAGCTACCTAATCGCATCGATCAAACCAATAACATTAGTTCAAAGTCAAGCTAAAAACCAAGCCCTTTAGTGCCCGTTTGGACAAAGTAAAGCTAAAACCTTTGTCGAGTCCCAAAATGATTGAACATTTTCTGAAATTCTAGGGGCCCACACAATTAGACATCAATAACACTGATAATAAGGGACTCTAGGCGCATGCGAAATAGCCCTCGTGTAGCTCTAGTGCGACGATAAAACTTAACCTAACCTAGGCGCATGCGGCAGATTCACGATTTCTTTAGTTCTTTGTGTTGAAGTTAGTTCTAAGAATTGTGGCGGAACCCTCTTTTTTTTCTGTCTTTGTCTGCGGTCCTGTAATGTAGTTAACGAGTATTTTGTTTCTTAGGAATGTAATTGTCTGTGATTCGGCGTTGAATGAGCGTATTCTTGAGTGGTGCAACCATAGATATAGTTAAAGTATTAGATTGGCTAATCACGTGACCTCCAATGCTAACGACGGGACGCGCATGGAGGCTTTTTAAGAGGGCAAAATTGCCAGTGTTGCTGCCACTTTAAGGAGAAAAATACTACGAAAAAATATCATTTAATTCTAAAATTACAAAAAAAAATACTAGAAAAGGATTTAAAGTCACTAAAGAGTCCAAAATGCAGCTAGTATTTTTACGATCTTTTTAAGGAGGATATTTAGTATTTTAGAATAATTCTAAAATTACAAAAAAATATCGTAAAAATACTAGCTGCATTTTGGAATCTTTTTAGTGACTTTAAATCCTTTTCTAGTATTTTTTTTTTGTAATTTTAGAAATAAATGGTATTTTTTCGTAGTATTTTTCTCCTTAAAGTGGCAGCAACACTGGCCATTTTGCCCTCTTAAAAAGCCTCCATGTGCGTGCCGTCGTTAGCATTGGAGGTCACGTGATCAGCCAATCTAATACTTTAACTATGATATCTATGGGTGCAGCGGAGTTATTTCCAAACAGAAATTTAAAATATTTATTTCAGACTTTTAAATTCATGTTTTGTGTACTTGTTTATTTCAGACTTGTAAATTAAGTCAAATGTATTTACTTGACAAATAATAATATTCTTATCTATTCTAAGCAAAAAAATTAACGATGCATGGTTTACAACCAATTACACCAAATTTAATGTATAAATGAAACCGCCAATATCTTCTTCCAAAATCAAAAGATTTTTGGTCCACAGTTATTTTGGAGCTGGCCATTTTAAAGAAAATGTTACAAAAGCAACTATTTTGTAGTCAGTAAATTATTAAAATGACACAATGTTATGAAAGAAAACTAGTTTTGATAGTCTAAAACAAATTTTTGAAACTGTTTGAGACATTTTATTTTTAAATATATTTAAAACATGAGTATACTATAATTTTGAAGGATTATTTATAACATTGAAGTTATTCGGAACTGTTGTTATTTTAATGGTGTTTAATACTGTTAACAAAATGTAATTTTTACGCTACCCAAAATTCCCCATAAACAAAAGCACCACATTTATCAAAATATTATGTTTTTCTAATATTACTATGTTGTATGCAAAAGGATTTTCAAAATATTATAAGAAAATATTATGAATATATTACCAGAAGCATATTTTACTGCATATCAATATGGCTACTTTTAAATGATTGCGTTTGTCACTGATGTTTCGGAGTACGCTTATGAGTGCGGAAAACTGAGTGTAAATACCAGATTGAGTCGGGTGTCGCTTTCTATTTACTTCAAGGGAAGGGCAGCTGCATCGTATCTGATGATGCGGGTGCTGTTAAAAATCACATACGATGCACATTTTGTCTACTTTTCCTTTTGTGAAATGTGAAAATACTTTGAACACGTGTCTTTGGTCTGAATTGAAACTAATAAAGAAAACAGAAATAAACGAACGACATTTGAATTTATATAAAAGAACATATATTTTTTTTTTCCACTAACACTTTTAAGTATGGTTCAGGAAACCCCGATACATGCTATCATATAAGATTTTGCCAAATTTGAGACCAGAAACAAATTTTACTGGAATTTAACTCCGTTTTTTAACAATTTTACGTTGATTTTTCGCAGGGGAAAATTTGACGCGACCGCCCCTCCCCCCCACATGAGATTTGGGGATATATGGCTCAACCCCCTCCCCCCCACCCTTAAACAAGTCACGTAATTTATGGAAGCCCCCCCTAATAGAATACACAGATCCGCTCTTGTTGCTGTGCGAAAGGTGGACTTTCACACGGCCTCGCGCTGCCTATCTCATTTTGAGTTAAGTACTCATTGGTATTATTTTTGTAGAGATATCTAATAACGAATAGACATAACAGACTTCAGTTCCGGTACAATAAATAGTTATTTTTTTCAATCCAGACAATTGCGCTTCTTTTTACATTTTTGTCGTTTGTTTTGCATTTTGATAGCACTTCAAATTAATGGTTACGTTCGTATCTGCTAATGGCAGCTTTGAAAATTCACATCAAAGAAGAATTTTAATTAATATAATTTTACCAGCAATTTTAGTAAGAGAAAATAAAATAAATATTTAGCGATAGGTACTCATATGGGTCTCTAAATCTGTCAGCAAATACAAGAAAAAAATTCGGCTCAATCTGGTAGTGACAAAAGGACACAAGTCAGCAATATTTACGGCATGAAATGTTGCCGAAACGCTTTTGTACTATGATGTTGTTGAAAAAAATGAATTCTACTGCTTAAAAAAGATTTATAGCTGCTAAAGCTCATATCATGTTGTTTCCATCTATACGGAACTTGTAATAGTCTAAAGCTTTTTGGTGTTAGAGCGACATTTGATAAACTCGAACAACTTTAGTTCAATGATTCTCGAAATAGGATTGAAATTCTGGAGACATTTCATTCTACTACTGACAAGCGAGAGGGAAAAGGTTTTAAATCTGATGATGTGTAAGTAAATTAAAAACTTTGTCATTTCATTCAGTAGTAAAAGCTTTTGTTGGAGATTAATAGGTTAAGTGTGAAGTGTGTCGCGACCAACCAATTATATCATAATGTCTGATTTGAATTAATAAATTTTGTATTGCTAATTTTAATGTGCATTGTAATTAATATTACTGTGCATTGTAATTAATTATTTTTAATGTGCATTGTAACATTACTGTGCATTGTAATTAATATTGCCACCCCATCTATCTTCCTGTCAGTATCCATCATTTCGCCAATGCGCTTGATGCATCCCCGTATCAATATTATCGGCACATCCATGTTTCGGGGCATCCATCATTGTTCTATAACTTACGCAATCGATAATATGGTTCGGATGGGGATATCTATAAACCGACTTTATTAAATGCCACATTTTCGTCATATTTTCGCTGCTTTCCCCTGGATGAGCCCTCGTGTAGCTCTAGTGCGACGATAATTCAACCTAATCCCCTCGATGAGATGATCCTGATTAATGGCGATTCCACAGCATTCAATCCTTTTCGAGAATCTCTATTAGACTCGTTTCACGCAGCACGCAAGTTCCGGTATTATTCGGAATACTTATGGTGGATCGCAGGGGCAATGGTAAGTCGATTGGATTCACATGCGATGGAAGCGAAAACCGTAATTATGGTTTTACCAGTGGTTTGCAATCAAATAGTGACAATGTTAACGGTACTACAATGGCAATGTACAAGAAAATTTTACCCGTACTTCAAATTAATATAAAAGTGAAGGTAAAACCGTAAGAGCGTTTTTTGTTACTGTCGCATGTGATCCTATTCACTTAACATTGATCATCCGGCACCGTATGTACGGTGAACGTTACCATAGCGTTGCGTGTAAAATAGTCTTTACAATTGCAACGTTTGATGTCTAAAATGCAGTGGCGGCCCGTGGTCAAAAATATTGGTGCAGCCAAGACAAAGCAACCCCCCCCTCCCCCCAACCTTATCATTAAAAAAGTATATAAAACTATTTTCTAGAAAAACTTATCATTTTACTTTAAGCATGCTTCATAATAGCGGAGCTCCATTTTATAAAAAAAAAGATTAAATGAGATATTGAAATTAAGAATCAAAAGTTATTCCGTTAATAGTTTAACCACAGAAAAAGTATAATCGTTTCACGATAAAGAGTTCAAATTCTTGAAACCCAAGGGCATATCCTGTTGAAATAGTGGGATTGGTGCTGGATACCATTTGCGCATGGAATGAGTTGCTGGCTTATAATTCAATCCTACTCTGGTAGTCGGAGTAGGATTGAATTATAAGCCAGAGAAGAGTGTCGACAGACGGGCTGCGACGCGGGCATGGTTGCCATGACGATGGGGACAAAGCATTCCCCGTCGTCATGGCAACCATGCTCGCATCCCGTCTGTCGATACCCTTCTCAGGCTGTAGTCAAAGTTCGATTGGATTATAAGCCAGCAACTCATTTGGTATCCAGCACCAATCCCACTATTCGAGCGGTTTTTTTTTTGTCTGGCGTGAAACTGAAAGCGTTGAATTAAAAATTGCGCTTCTAATGTCAAAATACAGAAATGAATAACAAATTTATGATCGGATATGGGATTTGGCTTTTTCTGAATATTTAGGTACTGCCCGGCTGTACTTGCTGTATGCCACGAGCCGCCACTGCTAAAAAGGAATAAAGGACCAAACCCGTTTTTATTTCCTCCTCGCGCAAAATGGCGTCACACCTCTGAATCGGCTGTTTAGTATAGTCTTAGAGTGACTCGATATTAGCTCGTGGATAAAGTCGTGGCAACCTTGGCGAATGGTAATCATCTGGTTATTAGCTACAGGATATGGGGTGGTGACAGAAAGCATTTGCCAAACAACTTGTCTCACACGCGTCGATATCGAGTGACTCATTTGATCTAGAGTGCTTTAGTAATTTGTGCTTTTTTCCACATTTGTAACTTTTCCACACTCTGCTTTTCTAAGGTCACTTGTAGTCTGTTGTTCAGCGGGTAGTCTGAGAATTTTCGTGTTTTTTAATATTGTATACTACGTCCTTTTACTGATTCAATAGTTGGTGAGATGGACTCCGCGTTTTTCTTACTTCTGAATGTTCACCAAAGGGTTAAAAGAGAAGCTCTGTGGACGAAGTGCAGCCAACTCGCCTATTTAATATTGCAATAAACATTTGGAATCGAAATGGTATTAAATAATATGCATTTAAAAATGCGGTTGTTTCAAGTCGTTGAATGGCAACAGCTCCAGCGGCCTTGTTTTCATTTGTTGTCTGGAATTATGTTTTGGTATTCGAAAATGAGTAAATTTTTAAAATGTCAATTCTTGCTGTATTGTTGGTTGTTCAATCATTTGTGGAAGAAAGCTTGCATAGAAAGAAAAGCTTCTTTTCATCTCTGACGGTCATTTGCAAAGCGAAACCGAAACAACCAATGAAATCGCAGGACTTGAAAAATTAAAACAAGGGCGTTAGCGTTACATCGTCTGAAACATTCCCATTGGAAGCCTAATAATATATAATAAAGGCGTGATATCTCTGGCTTATCAATAACAAAATGTAACGAAACCTTTTCTTGAAAAATATGTTTATGGACATATTTTTCTCGTGGCATCTCACCCCCTACGCTTTCTTTTAACCCTGAAAATATTGTGATTTAGTCCACACTCATTAGATTAGAATAAACCCACTTAGAACTTTATTTAAAAGCCTTCGCTTGTTGTGGAATTTTATATGAAGTAGGGTCAGTGGTTAATTTGTATTTATAAAAGTCCAACAAGCATATGTGAATAACGTACAAAATTTGTAAAAGTGGAATTCTGGTGCATTTGTACCCTCCATTCGGTCTACTCAAAGTAATTTTCAGACAAAATGATTTCGCTTTTTAACAAAATACGAGTAGAAACATTTTTTTCTTATACGGTAATAATACATATGTGGTGGGTTACTTTTTAATTGAACATTTGTTAAAGTAAACTTTTTTTTATAATAAAATCATATAGAAATTACAATTTTGTACATGAACTTTTCTTACTGAAAATTGTAAATATTTTTAAGTATTTCCTTTTACTGAGTGAATGCTTACTTTGTTGTATTTAAATGACTTTATTATTCTGAATCCTGTTCTGTGCTGCACTTTGTGAAGAAGACCCATGACTGGCGTCATTATGTATTTATTTGTGTACATCTTCCGTAATAAACCAAGTGTTTTTGTGCAGCTTAATTACAGATTCTTCATTTCATGTGTAGTTATGTTTGTGTAGATAGTGATTGTGTAGATAATTTGTTAGTTTCGTGATATTTTTAAACTTTTACAGCTGATCATGCCATAAGACACGATGAACCAAGGATTCAATAATGCTATTCCTATAACATGTGAAGCGGCAACTAAAATCTTACGCAGGGAATAGGGCTGGGGAACTCAGTCAGTATATATAAGGCGCTTGCCTTGAATGTGAAATGTCCCGTCCCAGGAGTCCCTGTGCAGCTAAGTCCAATCAATAGAGGGGGTGCATGTCAAATATGCTCCCAAGTCACGACGCCGCACGGTGCAGTAAAAATGGGTGTTTTTGAACTAAAATCAGTATCTCATAAAAATATTATCCCGAAGCGCTTACTATTTTTAGGGTATGTTTCAGACATTATGTAGAATATATTTAGTGAAAATCAGTCATATTCAAATTATTTTTGAATGTATGATCAAAATCTCAAAAAAATTAAGTTTGTGCGTTTTTAATAAAAATGTGAATCAAAAATGTAAAATTTTCTACAAATTTATTAGAATCGCATATAATTTTTTTTTAGGTTAAGTTTCAGACATTATCTATAAATTAGAATATATTTTGTGAAAATTAATGTTAGTCAAATTATTTTTTAATTTATGATCAAAAACTCAAAAAATAAGTTTGCGCGTTTTTAATAATTTGCAATAGCAGCCGAGTGAAGCGATTATCCAAACAACAAAGAACATGCGAACGCTTTCAACTCTCAACGCTCACAACTTTCGCTCTCACAACTTTCAACGCACACTTTCAACTTTCGCTCTCTCTTTTCGCTCAACTTCATTCGAAATGAAACTACTCGTTGTTTTTTCAGGTGGTGCATCTGGAAAAACCATCTGTCCTTTTTCAAAACAATTGTCAGTAGTTAGTAGTGGTTTATTTTCAAGTTCAATTAATTAGTTTGTTGCAGGCATGTTACTTTTTACCTTTATTTAAGTTATTTTCCCTTTTAAAATTGTATTATTTTACTGAAAATTATGAAAAACAATCGTTTATATTTCATCTTAACATTGCGCTTCTTTTTTAAAACTCGTCTCGATACTAGGATGTGTTTAAAATAATCATTAATAGGTCGCATTATTGAAAGTAAGAGTTAAATATTACGATTCTGTAAGCTGCATTGTAAAACGTGTCGAAATCTAGCTATGCGGTTAAGAGGAACTGTCAGTCCCATAGAGCTAATGAATGCATTAGATTTGCAATCACAGTTTGCGCAGACGTGTTAGCCCCTTTTCCATTGGTGTGGGAATCAACACAACATCGAAATGAAACAAATTTGATACGAAAATGTTATCTAGTTGTTTAATTATATATTTTTGAAGTTTTAAAACGCCAAAAATTACTGCAGATTGCGACACTATTTTAAAACTTTATCAATTAATAATAAAATAACAGGATGTTATTTTCTTTTCAATTTTGTTTTAAATTGATGTTATGTTGATTCCCAAAAATAGAGTCGTAGCTAGTTAGCAGCTAAAAAAATATATATTTCGAATTAGAATAGACGTTACATACAAGGTGGCTACGTGGGGGTCAGTGGGGATTTTTTGTAAGTCCCTTTAAAAATGACAGACGGTAACGGGTTTTGAAACTTCATTTTCAAGTATACAAATTGCATAAATGTAAAATGTGTTTCATAAACTGAAAAGTTCATATTTTAATGTATCTTTTTTCAACCAAAAAATATATTCAAACATTCTTAAAAATGTCCTAAATTTGTTAATTTCGTAACACTTTTTCTTACCGCTCCATAAAATCTTACTTTAAGTGATTCTAACGCTTTTATTTTTCTTTTAGTAATATTATAATTACTTTGGAGTTAAAACAAGAAGTTCATAAAGAACTAAAATAGCCTACTTTCCTGTTACTTAAATACTTACTGAAGTTCTAATCGGGAAAAAAACTAGGTTCCTAAAGTAAATATCATCAACAGCCGTTTCTACACTAGATTTATACACATTAGAAAAAAAAATCGAAACACAGCACCCAGCTATAATTTAAACTTCTAAAAGCCAAAATCAACTATTTTCCTTAATATTCGTTCGCAAATTAATTAAATATTATTTATCATCTGCTCGTGATTTATTTGTAGTTCGAAGAATAAATATTTATTAATAACAAAAGTAATGAAACTACTCCGAACTGCATTAAAAAACAAGAAATGTAAATTAAAACTAAGCATAATTGCATGCAAAAGTATGCCTTGCCGCTTTCTTGGTAGATAATTAATGAATAATCAAAGAATCAAATTGTTCTACATTTTATGACGTCATTCCAAACTGATTCATGAAAATATTATTTTGCTTCAAATATGTTTAAATAAAGTTTCTCATGCATTGTTGATTTGGCAACAGTGATTTAAATGACTCAAAATTGAATTTCAATGCTAATTCAATGGGAAATTCGCCGACAGATAGTAGATTTATGTCCGTCCGGACGTACAGACAGACGGACAAAAAGTACGAAAGTTGGGTATCTGAGGTCATAGCTTTCTAACAAAAAAAGAATTTTTAAGATCCGATGGATAGAACCGATTTTGGAAGGGGGGTACAGACAGACAGACAAACGGACAGACAGGCGGACAGACAGACGGACAGACATAACGAACAGACAGACATACGAACAGACAGACAGACAGACAGATGGACATCACCGCATTTCAATACCTACAGTGATTTAAATGACTCAAAATTGAATTTCAATGCTAATTCAATGGGAAATTCGCCGACAGATAGTAGATTTATGTCCGTCCGGACGTACAGACAGACGGACAAAAAGTATGAAAGTTGGGTATCTGAGGTCATAGCTTTCTAACACAATTTTTTTTTTAAGATCCGATGGATAGAACCGATTTTGGAAGGGGGGTACAGACAGACAGACAAACGGACAGACAGGCGGACAGACATACGAACAGACAGACATACGAACAGACAGACAGACAGACAGATGGACATCAACCGCATTTCAATACCTACAGTGATTTAAATGACTCAAAATTGAATTTCAATGCTAATTCAATGGGAAATTCGCCGACAGATAGTAGATTTATGTCCGTCCGGACGTACAGACAGACGGACAAAAAGTATGAAAGTTGGGTATCTGAGGTCATAGCTTTCTAACACAATTTTTTTTTAAAGATCGATGGATAGAACCGATTTTGGAAGGGGGGTACAGACAGACAGACAAACGGACAGACAGGCGGACAGACAGACGGACAGACATACGAACAGACAGACAGATGGACAGACAGACAGTTGGACATCAACCGCATTTCAATACCTACAGTGATTTAAATGACTCAAAATTGAATTTCAATGCTAATTCAATGGGAAATTCGCCGACAGATAGTAGATTTATGTCCGTCCGGACGTACAGACAGACGGACAAAAAGTATGAAAGTTGGGTATCTGAGGTCATAGCTTTCTAACAAAAAAAGAATTTTTAAGATCCGATGATTAGAACCGATTTTGGAAGGGGGTACGGACAGACGGACATCGACCGCATGTCAATACCTACTTTTTCATTTTTAGCCTACTTTTCTTTTTTTAATTCGAAAGAATTAAAAAAATGAAAAAGTAGGTATTGACATGCGGTCGATGTCCGTCTGTCCGTCTGTCTGTCTGTCTGTCTGTCCGTCCGTACCCCCCTTCCAAAATCGGTTCTAATCATCGGATCTTAAAAATTCTTTTTTTGTTAGAAAGCTATAACCTCAGATACCCAACTTTCATACTTTTTGTCCGTCTGTCTGTACGTCCGGACGGACATAAATCTACTATCTGTCGGCGAATTTCCCATTGAATTAGCATTGAAAATCAATTTTGAGTCATTTAAATCACTGTAGGTATTGAAATGCGGTTGATGTCCAACTGTCTGTCTGTCCATCTGTCTGTCTGTTCGTATGTCTGTCTGTTCGTATGTCTGTCCGCATGTCTGTCCGTTTGTCTGTCTGTCTGTACCCCCCTTCCAAAATCGGTTCTAATCATCGGATCTTAAAAATTCTTTTTTTGTTAGAAAGTTATGACCTCAGATACCCAACTTTCATACTTTTTGTCCGTCTGTCTGTACGTCCAGACGGACATCAATCTACTATCTGTCGGCGAATTTCCCATTGAATTAGCATTGAAATTCAATTTTGAGTCATGTAAATCACTGTAGGTATTGAAATGCGGTTGATGTCCATCTGTCTGTCTGTTCTTATGTCTGTCTGTCTTTCCGTCTGTCTGTCTGTCCGTCTGTCTGTCTGTCCGTCTGTCTGTCCGTACCCCCTTCCAAAATCGGTTCTATCCATCGGATCTTAAAAATTCTTTTTTTGTTAGAAAGCTATGACCTCAGATACCCAACTTTCATACTTTTTTCCGTCTGTCTGTCTGTACGTCCGGACGGACATAAATCTACTATCTGTCGGCGAATTTCCCATTGAATTAGCATTGAAATTCAATTTTGAGTCATTTAAATCACTGTTGCCAAATCAACAATGGCATGAGAAACTTTATTTATTTAGACATATTTGAAGCAAAATAATATTTTCATGAATCAGTTTGGAATGACGTCATAAAATGTAGCACAATTTGATTCCTTGATTATTCATTAATTATCTAACAAGAAAGCGGCAAGGCATACTTTTGCATACAATTATGCTAAGTTTTAATTTACATTTCTTATTTTTTTAATGCAGTTTGGAGTTTCATTACTTTTGTTATTAATAAATATTTAATTATTCCTCGAACTACAAATAAATCGCGAGCAGACGATAAATAATGTTTAATTGATTTGCGAAATAATATTAAGGAAAATAGTTGATTTTGGCTTTTAGAAGTTTAAATTATTAGCTGGATGCTGTGTTTCGATTTTTTTTCTAATATGTATAAATCTAGTGTAGAAACGGCTGTTGATGATATTTACTGTTAGAAACCTAGTTTTTTCCCGATTAGAACTTCAGTAAGTATTTAAGTAACAGGAAAGTAGGCTATTTTAGTTCTTTATGAACTTCTTGTTTGCATACAATTCTGCTTAGTTTTAATTTACATTTATTTTTAGCCTACTTTTCTTTTTTTAATTCGAAAGAATTAAAAAAATGAAAAAGTAGGTATTGACATGCGGTCGATGTCCGTCTGTCCGTCTGTCTGTCCGTCCGTACCCCCCTTCCAAAATCGGTTCTAATCATCGGATCTTAAAAATTCTTTTTTGTTAGAAAGCTATAACCTCAGATACCCAACTTTCATACTTTTTGTCCGTCTGTCTGTACGTCCGGACGGACATAAATCTACTATCTGTCGGCGAATTTCCCATTGAATTAGCATTGAAATTCAATTTTGAGTCATTTAAATCACTGTAGGTATTGAAATGCGGTTGATGTCCACTGTATGTCTGTCCATCTGTCTGTCTGTTCGTATGTCTGTCTGTTCGTATGTCTGTCTGTTCGTATGTCTGTCCGTCTGTCTTCCGCCTGTCTGTCCGTTTGTCTGTCTGTCTGTACCCCCTTCCAAAATCGGTTCTAATCATCGGATCTTAAAAATACCGTTTTACGAAACTATGATACTAGATCAAGAATATATTCACTAAACTTCTCAAATAAAAAGTCACTTTTTCGATTTTTGTCCATTGCACGCCGCACTGTGCGCCATGTACGATGTCGCCCTTAAAAACAAGTTGCGTTGGGTGCCTACTCAGATGTCGGCTCGTCACTTGAGTGTGGTTCTAAATAACGACGCCCGTTGCCCTCGTGAAGTTCTAGTGCGACGATGATTCAACCTACCTAACCCTAACTTTCAATCAAAACTAAACTAGATACCGGATCATTCATTAAAAAAATCCTTTTTTGGATACTATAGTAAGAGGACTTAAACACGAGTTTCGCACAACGATCTATAATACATATATACTAAATGTAGTACGCCCAGTGCTAATGGATCTAAAAAACTAGGGATTATTTTTTTGCTCCAGCAAAAAGCGTAGGCATAAGCAGTAGCAAAAAATTTAGCGACATATTTAATGTTTATCTCTATCATTAGCGATAAAGTTCTAATGAAGTCCAAAAATATATAAACTAAATTCAAAGCCACATTAAATTTTTTTATTTTAAACCTGTCTTTTTGACAAGCAAGGGCACTTGCTTTCACGAAAAAGTTGAAAATAAAAACTCCAGTCACACAATTTACACTGTTATTATGTATGTCCTTTGCAGAGGCATAATTTTTTTAATACGCACATGAAATATATTGGCAAGCATTAACTGCTATTATTTTAATGTGAAATATTTTCGAGAAAGGAGCTTGATAAAAGGAATTAAGAAAACTGAATTCGAGTGAGCACTCACCTCAGGAATGAACTTAAGTAAAGTTTGTTCTTTTTCCTTGTTCTAGAACGGTTTTCTGGATTCAAGAAAATAAGTTCGTTCTCTTCATTCGTATTTCCTGAAACAGTATATGTACTGTAAAAAAAATGTCGATATTACGGTAAAAATTACCGGCAGTTTTATTGCCCGGTACTTACCGAAGAATGAAACGGAGACACTTACAACGTTTTTACAGGAACTTTACGGTAGAATGAATAAATGGATAATCTTATCCATTAAGATAACGCAAAAGCATTAAAAAAAAACGGAGAATATACAGTGAAATATATTGTTATCCGAAAAAAAATAACCAAAAACAAAGTTTATAACTTAGTGGAAAAACTGAGAATGTTTTGTAAAAATTATGGTTCAACCGCGAAACTGAAAACAATGCTTATAATAATCGGAGAAATCACCATAAAACTGAGTGTATTCGCAAAAAGAAAATGTAATTAGCCAGTATTATTTTATTAAAGTAAAGCAAAAACCATTTAATTTATTTTTCTTGTATAAAAGAACAAACATGAAAATAAAAAAAATAAAACTTCTTTAGTCAGCTAGTAAAATTCGTTTTATAAAATATGAGATGTAATCTATTTGATAACATTCATTCCAAAAAGCTTTTTATTCGTAGAAACATCAAAAGCGACGGTAACTGAATACCAAAAGTTATAAAATTTACGACGAATAATTGTCACTTTAGGTAATCATTCATAATAATAAAAAAATATATGTATTAATTCTTACCTTTAATTAAATAGGTAAAATATATTATTTGTTTATTCGAAATAACCGGTTTTATACCGGCAGTCGAACGATTATCACAGAACAAGCTGTTTAGAGCTTACTTTCCCCCAGTATATACTATTTAATATTCCTGTATTTGAAGTTTAAGATCAAAAGATAATCAAATGAAATATATATATATTAAAATATCGTCTGATTGTAAACAAAAAAATTTATAATTTATTATGCCTTTACTATAAATTGTTTTTCTAAATATAAAATGTATCTAAAGTTATCGTCTGCAAAAATAAAGTTCGCTGATATGATCTGCGCTTGCGCGAAATTTGTAGAACTTGAAATTTAACTTTTTACTGTGCACTGCCATTTTGCATGAGGTTTAAAGTTTCGATTAGGTCATAACATAAAAGATATTACATAATTTATTACAATTCAAGTAGTTTGCACCACAATTAGACCAGAATCCTGTCGATTTATGAGTATGACATTGAAATATTCCAATGTGCTTGTTTCAGGTCATGAGTGGCAACAGAAATGCTGAAATGAAAATAAATTCTTTTTCCGAGCTTCGATTGATAAATCAGTGTCAAGTGGAAACAGCACCGATAGAAGACTAAACACTGGGGTTCTGCGTGAGGTTGACCTCCTAACCAGGACATATACGGATATTCCTTGTACCCCAGAGCCCATGTGGCACGGCAGGCCTTGGACCACAAACGGGCTGTTTCGCAAAGGAGTTTAGTTTTTAAGTATCGGAATTTTTACCGACGATATGGGTGGGAGTATTCGTGAGACAAAAATTTTAATTTTTTTTGGGTCAAAGAATGTTACCCTTAAATTTTCGATTAAAATTATATCCAAGTGAACAAAGAGTACGTAAGAGCGCCGGTTGGTGCTGCCATCTATAGTAGTAAAATGTAAAAATCCTTATGATGAATAATAATAAAATCGTTTTCAGATATAAAATGAAGGAAATCGAATAACTATGTGAACAACTGACCTCGGCACATAATTAATGATTGCATTAGTATATGTTTTAGAATCTACGTTTTGCTCAAAGTGTGGGAGGATGGATGCGATGCAAACATACAAGAAACAGACAATAGCGATGGATTTAATTTTTTTTTATTCCAGTAGTAAATAGTTTAAAATAACTCCTCCATACTTTAAGTATAGAGGAGTTATTATCAGTGGCGCCGGAACTTATTCTTTAGAGGTATGGCAAGAAATGCCGCTATCTCCCCCCCTCCTCCCACTTCCTCTAGATGTTTTTAATATAATATTATATTATTTAACAAATAAGTATTTTTTTAGGCAATCAACCAATATTTACATTTATTAGAAGTTAGTTTTATTTAATTTTTTTTAAACACATCAATAGAGTATTTTTTCTATTGTTGCATTAGGATGAGATCAAAGTGGGAGTATGGTTGAAAATACAGTTTCTTAGGCTTTGGTTTTGGATATTTACTGTGAATTTTGGTGAAAAGTTTCAAACTACAGGGTGTTTCATAAATTCCGGTACTCTTGCTTTGAAAAATCTGTGAGCGTTCTGTTCTGAACGTAAAATACCAAATAATTTTAGAAAAATAATAAACTTATAACAGGAGATAAAATTAAAAAATTCCTAATAGAATAAGCACAGTTATTTTTTTAAGGCCAGAATAAAGTGACTTTTGGGACACCCTATACTTATATAAAAAAACATTTTAATGTTACCGACTAGAAAAAGAAGTTGTGATTTAAAGAATATTTGCAAGCTTAATTGTTTTTTGTTTTTTTTTCACACGGTCACTTTTGGGTTTGATTCTGTAGAATGAATAAAAAACGCATCATATAATCTGTGCAAAAGTTGGTATTGCAGCTGCCATACCAATTACGACCCCACTGCAAAAGCTGGTATGGCAACTGCCATACCGGTTCCGGCGCCACTGAGTTATTTTAAACTATTGTTAAAATTTATTAAAATTTTCAAATTCGTAATTGTTTTAAAAATGTGTTGCTGGAAAACTTGATAGTTGACGGGTTTATATGTTTATCCTTCAAGGGGTTAAAATGTTTGTGTGTTTTTTAAAGATCGAATCTAAGTTCTGGAGGTATAAAAAAATTTAGATTTTACCATAACAAGATAAGATAAACCATTTTTCAAACAAAGAATTCTTGATAGGTTATATGGAAAATGTAAATATTGGTTTTATGTTTTAATATTTTTTTTACTTTCTTTAAAAGAAAAAAATAAAACAACCATAACTGGAAAATGAAAATTGAATATTTTAGGAATAAAGTGGCCATAAGAAATATTTTTAGAGATTGTGCATTGCTAATTAGTAGTTATTTTTTGTCATTGAAAAATTTCAAATTCGGATCTGGACAGGATTAACAGGATCTGGTAAAATTAAATGAAACTGCATAATAAAAACATGCCAAGTCTTACAGTTATTAAGTTTCAATAAATAAGATTATTTAAGGCAAAACTAGTATTCGAAAACAGGTGTGCAGGGTGCCTTATACAGGGCCGGATTTAAAGATTTGCCGCCCCAGTCACAATTTTCCCCCAATTCGGGGAAAGGTAGCTGGTTAGCTGTAAAATAGGGTGGTATGTGTTGTTTAAAATAAATACACATATTATAATCATCTATGTACCTTTACACACTAAATTGAAAACGAAATAGGCGAATTTCTTTAAACTGTTCTACTATTTGTCTTTCAACTTCGAAGTCCGGGAGGAAGGGGTGCACTTGCCCTCGCAGCAACCATGTTTGCTACGAAATATTTGTACTATATATATATATATATATATGTTTACGGTGTACGCATTAATGTAAATTATTTGTTTTCTTTCTTAAATATATTCGTATCTTTATAATAATTTTTTAAGCCGAATGCCGCTTTAATTGGTTGTAAAATTTGCCGCCCCAAAAAATTCAACGCTCTAGGCTACAGCCTACTTAGCCTATTTAGAAATCCAGCCCTGGCCTTATAAAATCTTCTCTGAAGAAATTAAGAAGTAAAAAAAATAAAGATTAAGGGGTAAATTATGAAGGGAAAAATATAAGTTTTTTTTTAAAGGTTCTCCATTATTATATACAATTATACACATTAATTGTAAACCAACATAAGATTGACCAACATAAGAGTTTTTAGAAAATCCATTGGGAAATTTAATTGTGAGAACATTAATAAAATAATTTTAAAATCTACAAATTTAAACAGTTATTGATTTTTATACATTTTTTTTATTATTTCATATATAAATAACAGTTACAATGCACATTGCAATACAAACAAAATCATCTAGTGTTATAATCTGATTCGCACACACACACACAAAATATTTTTATTAAAAACTAAACAAAGACAAACTTTAAATTGTCCATTTTAGTTATCTACGTCTTTTTGGTGCTTTCTTCAACTTTTTCATTAAATCCAAGAGAGGGCCAATCTTCGCGAGCCATGAGGTTCCTGAAAAGTAAAACAATAAATGTTAGCATATAGAATTCAAGCTATTTAAGCAAATTTAAGCTAAAATATTCAAAATTATTCAATATTAGACAGCCCAGAATTAATATTATGTCCCCTATAGGCCATTCCTTTGCATATAGTTCAATAATAGGTTTTATAATAAAGGATAGAGAATTCCTTAATGTTTTCATTTTATCTTTTTTTTAACGAAGTTTATTTTATTTAAAAACTACAATTTTAATAGTATACATCATAAATTAAAATATAACTTTTGTATAAGTGGCTTCACTTTCAAAATGTGTCCTTCTAAGCTGCAGCCTACACAGCTTTGGTCTCCTAGCAGGGTGGTAACAAAATCCTTGAAAAAAAGTTCCCTGATATTTTCATAATTTCCCTGATACTTTCATAAAAAAATTCCTTGATTTTACAATTACTTTTCAATTAAGTTTAGTTTGAATTATTGTCATACTAGAGCTACACGAGAGGTATTGGCAACGGGCGTCATAATTTAGAACCACAGTCAAGTGACGAGCTGACAGGCATCCAACGCAACCGTTGAGGGCGACATCGTACGTAGCGTTCGAGACTTTGGAGCGTATTTAACGTTCGATAATGATTGACAGTTTTTTGCTTCTGCATGATAGGGTCAAATCGGACCAACCAGAATACTTTCCTTTGAGCAAGAAGTGCCGCTAGTATAGTGATCGCAAGAACAACCTAAACCTGCTGTTTAGATAATCCGAAATGGAAAAAAGTTCCCTGAGAATTCCCCGATTTGCAGGTTTTCCAGGTTCTGTTACCACCCTGCCTAAGGTAAGCATCATTATCAACCTTCACACTCCTATTCCGTCACAGCAATATAAACATTTCTGCATAAAGCTAGCATATTTGTACAGTAACCCCTCGTTATATCGCGCATTCGGATATATCGGGCCTTGCATCATGTCTCCCCATTTTTTCCCGTTTTTTTCAATGCTTGTGCAGATGCAGTTAATAAACTTTCGTTCTTTTATATTTGCTGGAAAACAGGTTTTACAAGAAAAATCAAGGCATCTAACTTTTAGATTAATTTTTTTATTAGAAAATGTATGAAATATGTATAGTATTCCCTGTGCTATGTGTTTATAGTAATTAATAACAAGTCCTTTCTAAATTCTTGTTTCTGTTTTAGAGTAGTTTTATTATTTAATGATTTAATTTCATCTTTCAAATACATACTGTGCTTTGGTTTAAAAACTTTGCTGAGAGCATAAATATATCAATATTTATGAATCGCTCATTATATCGTGCATTTGGTTATATCGCGGTTTATGCTTGTCTCCCGGGAAGCACGATATAACGAGGGGTTGCTGTATCATGTTTTTCAGAGCAGTGTGTCAATTATGGCGCTACAATGCTTAGGAAACCCAGGCTTCAGCCAGTTAGAAATACAATCCTATATCCTCACAAGCTAATGAACTCAAAGCAGAAAATAATATTATCTAAGTTTCCAAGGTGATAAAGACCTGAAGACTAAGTAGATCTGGTTATATTTCTGCCACTATTTATTTACTACTACCATACAGAACAAGTCCATTTACAGGTAGAGGACTAATACAAGATAGATCACAAATACAAAAACTAAAAGGGAACACAACAAGAAAAACAAGGAATAAAAATATTAAAATACAAACATCCAGTAAGGTCAATTATAAAATATGGATAAAACAGAGAAGCCAGCAAAAAGTGTACAAAAAGAAAGAAAAATTAATAGGACAAGATAGCATCTTTTCTGAAACTCAATATAAGATATACACAGTATACATACAAATATAATTAGACAAATAAGGTTAAACAATATAATCTGAATTATCTGAACAATGATTAACAAACAATTATCTTGATTAAAGATGTTCATTTTAAGGGGTTTCTACTTAATATGTTAAAGTGTATGAGCAGCCTATGAACCAAAAGAAATTTAATTGACAAACAAAATCTGAAAGTTATCTGACAACATAACCAGACTGACTATTATATCATAGCTGTTCCGTCACTCTGTAGCTTACATTATTTGCTTAATACAACAGAAGGAGGTGTTCACGAATGTTTTACAGTTCATTTAGTTCTGGAAAAATATTAAATTATAAAATTAAATAAACATAAATTATAAAATTTAAATATGTTATATCTACTTGGAAGGGAGAATAAACTTTTCGCCTAAGTGTGGGAATTTGGGACAAATATTACTAAAAATACTTCATTTTATATTTTGTATAAATTGCAGCTCCTAGAATTTTGCCACTCTAGACTGCATTCTACTTAGGGTAGAGATTTACTGTACGGTCCCCCTTGACGAACTTTCCAAAATCGTGCCAAAAGTCTATATTTTGGCGACTTTTTTTAAAAAATAGGGTTGTCAGAGAACGTCATCGGTGCGAAGTCATAGAATTCGAATCATCAGTTGAAGTCAGACAGGTTGCCAGAAATAATTATTTATCGTTAAATCCGAAAAAATCGCGCCAAGGTACAGTAAATCTGATCCCTACTTAGAAATACAGCCATGTGTTTGTGCACCTCTATGATAGATAGCGTACAAATTCAGTACTCACTTGTCCATCCGGCAGCCCAAGTAGTCTTTGGCCAGCAATCTGCACTCCGAGTTCTGATTCTCCTTGCGGTTCATGCACAGCAGGTATTGCAGCATCTGCTTCTTGCACTCGCCTGCAGATAAATTGCAATTCAAAATTTAATTTTATTAAAACAGTATTAACATAACTCTGTGCGTTCACCACACCGCACTAATATGCATCACAACTAGTGGCGCTATTACATCGTCTACATATCTATAAGCTAGCATAGTAAGAGTAACTCATCTCACCTTGGGATCTTGGTAATGTGTACGAGGCAGCTACAGTACATAGTTGTCAATTGATATGGACATAGAGAAGGGTTAATCCTAGTTTCGGTATACGTCGACTTTTTCGGAACGTTGGCGACAAAAAAAAAGGCGATAAATCATTCCAATCTGGCATCACAGTTGTTTGACTTCGCGGTTTCCGAATAGCATCGTCTAATCATGCGTCGGTACGCGATGTTTTCTCGCCAACAAGTTTGGCGAGAAATAAAAAGTCGCTTTATTCCGAAACTAGGAATTAACCGAGAAAGGTAGTTGGATTGTTTTTTAAAGTGTAATATAAGCTTTTTATCAAGATAAATTATCTTAAAACATTGTGAACTTTATAAATTTTAAAAGACTTCTTTCAGTCCAATAAAGTAATTTTTAAAAAATAATTTATAATCAGACATCTATATATGCAGAAAAAAGGGCAAAGCATGATATAATGGCCGGTCTGTCGTTTGGCGACTTTTGGAGAACTTGAAAATTTAACATAGGGTAGCTATACCTATCAAGTTGTATGAAATATGGGCTAGCGTATTATGGCCGGAATTCTATATGGCGACTTTGGCGTTCGGGAAAAAGTAAACACAGGATTGCTATAGCAGTAAGATTGATGTAAACATCTATTGAGTTGAATTGGAATGTTTACCAATTTAAGTACGTTTTCGCTACTTAGCTACAAAAGGAAAGTCGCCAAATCAAGACTGGCCATAATACGCTAGCAGTACCGAAATATGAAGGAATGTTTAAACATTTGGGCATTTTCGTTGCTTGGCAAAGTAACTCAAATCGTCAAATCAAGACTGACCATTATATCATAGCTGACCGCTGGGTTAATTCCTAGTTTCAGTATACGGCGACTTTTTATCTCTCGCCAAACTTGTTGTCGAGAAAACATCGCGTAACGACGCATGATCGGACCATAGACATAAAATAGAATGGACTGCGCATTGCTCTGTCAAGCAGCTTCTAAAAGCGTACCAATCATGAAAATCGCCAAGAGGAGAAAGGTTGCAACATATGGCAACTTATCTCTATTGTTTCGTTAGAACTATGCCAATTGTCGCCAGACCTGAAAACCAGATACGAGTAGGCTGGCAAACCTGAATGGTGACTCACATATGTTCCCAAGTCACATGGGTTTATAGCATCCAGCTGCATGGCGTTTTTTTTTATGTTTTTGCAGACGATTTTTTCCCTATATTTCTTATTTTTTTTCTTCTAGCTTTAATCATAATTTTTTGATTAAATTCGTCCAATGTTAGATTATTCTCAATCATGTAATTTTTTTTTAATCGTACAAGATGCCAAATTCTTGTGTAGTTGTTAATTGCAGAGTGGCGTAAAAAAGGATTTATCGCACTTTACAGGTAAATTTATTTAGTTCTGCATACTTTAAGTAATTGTGTTTTTTATAAACTATACTTTTTATAGAGGGAATTTATTATAGAAGAGCTCTTTTATGCTGAAGAATCATCTTCATGATTAAGTGAACGCTGTAAAAATTCTAAATTATCTTTTTGGACCAGTCAAATAAATTGTCTGAACATTGACATCTTGAAGTAGATTATTTTTAGTACATTAGCATAAAAGTAACTGAATTAGCATAAAAGTAACTTGTTTTTGCAATCGTAGTTTTTGAATTACTAATATTTAAAAAGTCAAACATTTGTTAAATTGAACAGCTAATGAATTGAAATAGCGATTCATCTTTGTTCCTTTCTCAACTTCTTTTTCATACCACTAGACTGTCGGCCTCATATGTTCAAGTCGTTGTGAAAAAACTCGCCAACTGGTCGTGATCACGTGCTGGGGTAAATTTTACCCCAGCACGTGACCAATGAGGGGATCGCCTTAGGTTTGCCAATGCGCAGTCCATTCTATTATATGTCTCTGGATCAGACGATGCTACTCGGAAACCGTAAAGTCAAACAACTGTGTTGCCAGATTCAAATTATTTATCACCTTTTTTTTGTCGCCAACGTTCCGAAAAAGTCGCCGTATACTGAAACTAGGATTTAACCTTTAACCCGCTGTTCCAAAAAAAGGAAACCTAACCGAACAATTTTTAAGCTTATAAAATTTCAAAGATGAAATTTATTTATCATTATTTTATGATGCAATGTCTAAAAGTGGAGAATTTAAGTGTTTAAATTTATAAACAAAAACCTTCGTGATCCAGAGGAAAGCTTCCTTTGTCAGGTGGAGACGGAAAGAAGGGCTTTTGTTGGAAAGTCAAAGATGACATCCTTCACAAATCTGAAATATATATTACACACATACATTAATTAAAATTAATCAATTTGTTTATTAAAAGAAAAAATTTGGAACGAAACTTACGATTGATCAGTCAAGTAGTGGAACTAATATTTATTTATCAAATATTCTTTAGATGAATTTTGGAAATTCAAAATTTTCAAACCCAAACTATTGTGGTAGTGTGTCAACCGCTGTTGTGTTGTTCTCCGGGCCGGGGTGAAAAAGATTCCACAAAACGAGATGGGTTAGGGATGGAAAAGAAGTGGATAAGGGATGGAAAATCGAAAACAGTTAAACCGTACCACCGGTTTTCGTCTTCAGTTATACACAGGCAAATATCTTAGGGCTGAACCAGTTAAACCGAAAACCAGTTTATTTTTAAAAATCAAACATCCCTTTAATGTGGAAAAAACTACATTTCAGAGATGTACGTTTTCAAAAACTCTTTAATAACAAAGGCGACTTAATAAATTTGCGCGTGCGCGAACATGCGCACTTTGATGGTATGCCGCATTCGATTGAACTTTGCTTGCTCGCAAATGCGCAGTTGCCTTGAGATGATATCGCCACTATTGCCAGTACCTTATTGTGTAACACTTGATGATTAGCGCCCTCTCACGGGTGTAACGTTTTTGAGAACAAGTTTTTGAAAGCACTTTTCACACTGTCGCTTATGCTTTTGAAGCCCAAACAAAAACAAAATGCAACTACGGTCAAAGTCAAAGCAGAAATAACTTCAAGTTTTTAACAGATGATTATATATATTTTTTAAATATAAAAATCTATTTTAAACCAATTAAGAAATCACTGAAAATATGGTGAAGTTTAAGTAACATAAATAGTTTGTTTTTAATATTTTATAAAAAAATTATTTTCTCAAAGGTAGATTTTAAGGTCGTGTTGTGATTGTTTATTTTTCAGTAATAGTTTGTCATAATGGCAGCAAGCGAAAACTGTTTTTATGAGAGAAAAAATTATTTTTGTCGATATCGATAATGCTGTGTTTTTATTTACAATGTACGACGTTTTTTTGGCCAACACAAGGTTTTCTAATCTTGTTAAAGTGATTTTCTGTCAAAATGTGACACCAGCTTGCAATTCTTGTCTTGTTTTATGTGGCTACACGTTCACCTAAGACACTGGAAGCAGTCTTCGAAAATATGAAAGCATCTCCTTCTCAAATATTCAAGTAATAATTTCTTCAGTGAATATGTTTTGTTTTTAATTATAAATTTAGTCTTGTTGTTAATATCAAGACAATGGAATAATTGGTTTTCCCGTTTTAAAAAGTGTACTTTGCATTATATTTCGAGCTCTCATGCGCTTTTGTTTTGAATAGAAACATATGTAATCTTATCGTAAAAGTGCAGTTTCTAATTATTGAACTGCGATTTTAATCGTTTGTCTTCAGCTATATTTTAAAAAATAAACAACAATAACATCTTGCCATTATGATATATTTGTAACTATTATTTTTTATTTGTCCCTTTGTACAACGGTAGAATTTTAGTTATCTGTTCTGAAACAATATAAATTTCTCTAACATGAAATATAAGTTATTGTTCCATGTTTTACAAGGGAAAAATGGTTTGTATTTATACTGTAGGAACTGTATAGGAACTTTTGGATTGCCAAAGTTTTAATATAATATTTTAGATGTTACAAGAAAGGGTTTTTGGTTTTGCGATTTTGGTATTATGGAGCTGATTTGTGTTGATCCAAATCACAAGAACCAAACTTAGCATTTAGGTTAATTCCTAGTTTCGGTATACGTCGACTTTTTATTTCTCGGCAAACTTGTTGGCAAGAAAATATCGCGTAGCGACGCGTGATTAGAAGATGCTACTGGAAACCGCGAAATCCAACAACTGCGTTGATAGATTGGACCTTTTTTTATCGCCAACGTTCCGAAAAAGTCGCTGTATACCGAAACTAGGATTTAACCAGCATTTAGTCATGTTTATAACGATCGTTAGTTTTGAGTTTTTGAATAGAATAATTATTTTTCACTCTTTGTGGGAATCATGTTGGCATATCCGCCACTTTATGTGTTCCCAAGCTTCTTATAATATAGGGGGATCCTAAAGCAATCTTAATGATATGTAGTATTAGAAGGGTATAATTATTTTTAAAAGCTTTGGCTAAATTTTAATCCTACGATGCTTCTTGGTGCGTTTTCAAAAACTCGCCAACTTGGCGAAACTCGCATGTTTTTCTGTTGGCAGAATTCTTCACGCAGATCCATTAGCCCTAGTTCAGGCATGAAAGTTTTCTGCCTTTCGGCGGAAATCCGCCTTTTTTAATCTCATTTTGGCTGATCCTGAGATCGATGCAAAACCGTTGAGAAATTGTGATCCATATATATGGGGGGGGGTCTAAGATCAAACAAGGCGAGACAAAACAAAACACTACGAGACGTCAATGTTTGGTTGACCGATCCGTCTTGAACTATAAAAATAACGGAATCTATATCTATTGCCATTTCGCCGCAATTAATCGAGCAAAAATTACGAGGCATCGAGGTCTGGTTTGGTTCACTGATCCTTGAACTATAAAAATAAGACTCCGATTTTACTTCAAAATAAGCACAAATTACGAGGTGTTGAAGTTTGATTGGTAGGTCTGTTTGAACTAAAACTATAAAAATAATAAAGAGTCACTACTAGTGCGATTTCGCTGCGAACTAGTAAATATTACGATTCGTATAAGTTTTTTTGGTTCAATGATCCGTCTTGAACCAAAACTATATTGTAAAAATAACTAGACGTAACTGCAATTATGCTAAGAATTGGAAAATATTTCAAATGCGATCATCGTAACACGTCTCTGAATAAACTCAGTTACGATCTCATTTAATTTGAGTTCGAAATATTTTTTCTTATAAAAAACATCGGCTTCCATCGGTATACCGATATTTTAAAAGCCGATAAACCGATTTCTCACTAAGTTAACTTCGGAGTCCGATGGCTAATTTTTTGAACAAGTGGTGCATTTTTGAAACCAGGGTACGATTAAAGCGGTATTGCATCGCAATTTGCGATGCAAATTCACTGAAACAGCGATACAAATAGTCCACCGATTCGCTAGAATTGCGGTGCATTTTTTTATAGCGATTGTTTTCTTTTTCTTTGCGCCGTAATTAGGTGAAACTAAACTTAAATTTTAATAAACAATAAGTTCAAATAACAGATTCTTATAATGAAGATACAAATTTTAATTAAAATGTGAAGATGAATTAAGATTAGATTACACTAAGTTTTCTTTAAATCTCGGCCAGCCATTGCAATCTCCCATTAGAAGAGAAGTCAGATAAAGCTTCCGGATTTACTTATTTTGCTGCCTAGTAATTTTCACCTACCGATGGCGTCACATTGCATCAGAATGATTGACAGTTCTCTGGCTCTGTTTGATCGGAAGAGTGTCTCGTTACTTTTGTAGCTCCAGTTTAGGCCAAGTCGAGCAACAGAATATTTTCTTCCGATCAAGTGTCTGACTCGGTGTCCGTGAGTCGTGATCACAGGAACGGCTCTAATTAAAAAATACTTTTTGTTTACATTTGAACTTTTTTCTACTTCCGCCTATACTGTGGTTTCTGATTTTATACAATTTTTATTTTTAAAAGAAATGGAGTGTCCACTTTTAGAAGCTTTATATATTCAGGTTGTAAGTGAATTTCGAGTCCTTGAATTTTTTTTGGAAAAGTGTTTGAATTTTTTTTTTCTAACTTTGTATGAACCATGTTAATAAGGATATGTATTGAAAGACCAAAAGTTGGGGATTTCAATCCCAAAGAGCTAGTCAAGAATTTTTTTGAAAGTTTTGAATTTTTTTTGTATAAATAGAACCCTGCTTGCAACGTAATGGGATGATCGAAACTCTTAAATGGTAATTGTGTTATGATTTTACATTTATCTAGTAAGAGTAATTCATTAGTTATCAGATTTTTTTTATTAAATATGATTTAATATGGCATTGATATACAGTTTTAAAATAAAACTAAATTACATTATTTTCTATGTGTGTATTTTATAGGAACTAATATAACTAAATTTCTAATTGGTTTTACGTTGTTACGCCGATAGTGCAAAAAAATTGAATTCAGTGTTCAGCCTTTTTAATTAGTTTGCACTTTCATGCCTGCTAGTTCCATCGAATTCGTTGTAAGCGTTATTCTAGTTGATATGACTAAAAACTTACCACACAATTGGCTAATAGTGGCAATCCGTAAGCGCTCGTTTGAAGCACCAGGCAATTTTGTTTCCTTTTAAAAAAAATATCAGTATCCAACATGGGGCAATATTGTAGGGCCCATTGAAAGCCTAAGCACCCATTTGAGGCACTAGGCATTTTTGTTTTATCAAACCAAACCAAAAAGAGTTAGTTTCAAGAGAAAATTTGTGTTCAAAAGCCAAACCTACTCGTAAATCGAAACTCGACAAAATGACGAAAACCATTTTTAAAAAAAATCATTTGGGCATAACACCAGTGTCACCTACCCACAATCCCACCACCACCTCTGCAAAAGTGCAGAATATTTGGCGACAGAAGCACAGTCACATTATTATTAACCTCCCTCTGTATTACCTTAGCAAAAATATTAAATATATTAAAATGATTCTATAAGTGTGAACTTAAATCATGCAATATTACACCGTTTATATTGCTTCAATCTAAAGACTTATTATTTTATTTTTTGTGTTAGTAAAATGTATGGAACTTAATTCACACTATTTGATTTATTATTTTATTAATAATTGAATTAATTAATTTTAATTAATTTTTGATTTGACTATTTTATTAATTGATGTTTCATTTCCAGGGAAGCAGAAAATCTGAAAGCTTCTTTTACAGGTAATAATGTTCTCTTTTTTTTATGCAAATTTAGTTTCAGTTTCAGCAAATCAAACCTGTTACTAGTTTATGTAATAAAATTGTGGGTTAATTCCTAGTTTTGGTATACGCCGACTTTTTATTTCTCGCCAAACTTGTTGGCGAGAAAACATCGCATACTGACGCGTGATTAGACGATGCTACTCGGAAACCACAAAGTCAAACAACTGTGTTGCCAGACTGGAATTATTTGTCCGAAAAAAAGTCGCTGTATACCGAAACTAGGATTTAAACAAATTGTGAAGGTTTTTTTTTTGCCAAGTGGTAATAATGCTAGTTATTTCGTCATGTATATGGAAACGAAATATGTCTAAAAATCAAATGAACTTGAAATGTTAGAACATTAATTTTAATTTGACTACAACAGAATTCTATTTACAATTAGGCTGAGTACTTGCGTAGCTGTAGTGCAGCAATAATTCAACTCAACCAGGCTGAGTATTGAATAATTTAAGAGCATTAAGATTCATCAGGATAAAACAAGATAACATTAATGTAAAAACGGTCCCGAAATTTAACTTGAACTTTGGGACTGTCCAGCTGAGCAGCATTTTTTTTAACTAAAAAATTGGAATGGTTTAATTCACTGACGCAATGCGGGAAATCCTATACAGCCCTCTTGCACCTTTACTATACCTTGTCTATCTAGAACGCGAACCTCGAAAGCATTTTCCTCCCCCATCCCTGCATGTGGTTTTCTTCAAAACGGCGCAAGCATGTTTTTCCTCCACCCTACTTGGGTTTGAACTGTTCGGATTGTTAACCTCACAACAGAACCTCAAACGCGTTAGGTTTTGAAAAGCGATGCTTCCCCCCCCCCCCCCCCCCCCCCCCGATTCCTAGAAAACCAAGCAAAGGGATGGGGGAAGAAAACGCTTTCGAGGCTCGCATTCTGGATAGACAAGGTATAACCAAGGCAGTGGTCAAGACTTACAGAATTTTGCTACTTTTTTTGTTTCTTCATGATTATTAATCCTGAATGAGAACACATACCCTCGAGGATAGAGCAAATGTAAATTGTTTGACTCATGATAATTAAATTAAGTTAATTGAAATTTAATTTCTTAAATTTTAAATTTATTTCTATAGCAATGATAAAATGATTCCCTACGTCAATTAGTGAAATTTATAATTTAAATATGTATGTATGATGAAAACCCTGCATGTTTGTATTTTTGAGATGGTTAACCCTGAGGCATATGTAAATTTTCTGAAGTGTAAACTTGTATTCACCACATGCGATTGAAATTAACATTTTTAACTAAATTTAATTTCCTAATTTTTTTTTAAAAAATTATATTTCTTAGTAGATGATTATGAATGGCTCCTCTATGCTTTAGACCGATGATATATTAGTTTATTAAATATTTATTCCATTCACGTTTCTTCCCGTATCTTCCTTCTCTGTTGGGAAAGGGGAAAAGTAACTGTTTCTTAGTTACTTTTAGCAGTAACCAAAAATTGCGTTACTTTTCCGTTACTTCTCGGGAAGTTCTTCATGGATATTTTCGCCCCAGTTCGCCGTTCTGCTTAAATTTAACTTTTGACAGCGCTGAATTTTCATTTTTAACTTTTTTTCTCGACTGTCCCCATTTATTTTGTCTTGGTTCTCTTTGAACAACGGTAAGATGGCGAAATGTTAATTTTTCTTATAACTAGAAATTTCTAAAAGTAACTGTGACCGGTTGTTGTATTCAGTAACTGTAAACAGAGCTACTTTTTAAAAGTAACTAACCAATCTCTGACTTATTCCATTTGCTTTTCTTAACCCTGAATCGCTTCCTCTGGGGGAGGAGGGGAACAGGAGTGGCTGTATAACTGCCGACCTATAAACGGCCCGTGCAGCCAAAAAATGTCCGACGAATAATATCCAGTGTAAAGGAAGTGCACATTAAATATGCTCCAAATTCCCAACGCTGCGTACGATGTCGCCCTTAAAAGTTGCATTTCATACCTACTCGCGTGTCGGCTTGTCACTTGTTTGTGGTTCTAAGTGACGTCGCCAATAGCCCTCGTACAGCTCTACTGTGACGACAATTCAAACTAAACTAAACCATTTGTCCTTGTGTAGCTTCCTCCGGGGGAGGGGAAGGGGAGTGGCTGCGGAGGCAGGAGCTGTGTAAGTTGTACGAGCAGCTCCTGCTGACGGACCTCGACTTTGCCCTGGACAAGAAAGTTGAGCAGGACCTCTGGAGCTTCGGGTTCAGGAACCCCATCTCAGCTTGCCAGTCCAAGGACAAGGAGAAGAAGGTAGCTACCACTTATTGTATAGTGTAGAAATGTTTTTATGGCCCTTTTGCATGATAAATGGGCACTTTGCATCAAAGTATGTAAAGTTAATAGTTATATTTAATTTTGTTTTATTAATTTGACTATGGTCCTGTACTGTCTCCATAGTCCTTCAGATTACAACGCTAGCTTCGAAAGCACTGTCATATTGGTGTATACGACGTCATGATATCGTAACTTATAACTTGCTAACTGTTATCTGTCATAATTCTCATTGTATATAAACCATAGATATCATAATTAAAGTATTAGATTGGCTGATCACGTGACCTCCAATGCTAACGACGGGACGCGCATGGAGGCATTTTAAGAGGGCAAAATGATCGTGTTGCTGCCACTTTAAGGAGAAAAATACTACGGCATCATCGGAAAAATACCATTTAATTCTAAAATTACCACAAAAAAATACTAGAAAAGGATTTCAAGTCACTAAAAAGATTCCAAAATGCAGCTAGTATTTTTACGATATTTTTTGTAATTTTAGAATAATTCTAAAATAAATTCTAAAATTACAAAAAAAAATATATCGTAAAAATACTAGCTGCATTTTGGAATCTTTTTAGTGACTTGAAAATGCTTTTCTAGTATTTTCTTGGTAATTTTAGAATTAAATGGTATTTTTCGTAGTATTTTTCTCCTTAAAGTGGCAGCAACACTGGCCATTTTGCCCTCTTAAAAGGCCTCCATGCGCGTCCGGTTGTTAGCATTGGAGGTCACATGATCAGCCAATCTAATACTTTAACTATGATATCTATGATAAAAACCCAGTCAATAAACGTTATTGTCGTTTACACCACACCTGTCTTGTGCGCTACAGGACAAGAAGAAGGTAACACACAGCTGCATTTTCCCACCGAGTTGCTATTCTCACTGAAAGTCACTTTTTTTTCATTTAGTCACTATTCTTTTTTATTCTACACATTTGAACTTTCATTCATAAATTCTGTGCACATTGAGAAACATTTAGATTTTTTAAAAAATATAAATAGAAAAAAAAATGTTTCAGTTAATATAGTTTCAAATGAATGAAATGTATGTGGATTCCTGTCAAATATAGATAATGTTTCAAATCACTTCAACAAGGAAATTTTGAAGTGCCATTTCGGCTGCCACTGTAAATGAACACCGCATTTTCTACCTATTGTATATTGTGCAAATGTTTTCCCTTTACTTGATGAATGGGCCCGCACCAAGGCCTATAAACCGAACAGTACATTTCATTTTGTTTTATTTATTTGAGTATGGTTCACGATTGCTATCAGCGTGTAAAATACTTTTTTTTGTGTGTATAGCAGTTCTGCTACACCAAAGTATTTGTGTGTAGCAATTTTTAATTAATGCATAGCACCTTTGAAAAAAATTAAGGACTCTTCCAGTTGCAGTCCCTTTAATTGTTTTGTGGGGAAATGTTATTTTTTAAGAATTATCGCCCTTCCTGTTTCTGTATTTCTTGCAAATAATATTTACACACACATTACATTATAATTATTAATTATATAATATATTGCATTATATTAAAAAACGCTGCATATAGCCTTAAAAACATTACTGGATAAATTTAGAATATTACATAATAAAGGCTATACTATACTAAAACGTAATAATTTTTAAAATTATATTTGAATTTTTTTTTTTACATTTTAAGTTATCTATGTGCTTTGCACATAAAGCGCACATTATTTTAGTAACAACGTTACCGTTAGATTCTTACTTCAGCCACTCATTATTCGGATCCAACAACATGATTCAGTTTTTAACAGTTCGTGTAACTAAACCACCATATTTTACTTTCGTTGATTTTCGCAACACAAATAATAATGAATTGGAAATCTCGATAATTCTTTCTATTCTGGCGCGATTATCGGCGGTTTGTTTACACTTTTCGCTACTCACTTCCAGTCTGGTATGGAGTTTGAAGTTTCCCTGTCCAACCGAAAAGCGGCCAACAGATTCGAATTGAGATTGAGCTCCATGACTAAGACAACTGAAACGAAGCGATCTGACTTCGAAATTTCGAATCGTTTGCAAAAACACCATGGTTATGACAAACGGAGATGCTTTGTGAGCATCGCAACTAAATGCGATACAAAGCTAAATCGCTATCGCAAGTTTTCATTTTGGTGTCGCGTTTCGCGATGCGATACCGCTTATTTTACACGCTGATTGCTATAGTCTTTGCAATTGCTACACAAGCATCGAAAGAGCTTTCTTTCCCTAACCTCTCGTATGCAGGGCCGGATTTAAAGATTTGCCGCTTGTAGGCTACGATTGATTTGCCGTCCCTGTCACAATTTTCTCCCCTTTCGGGCAAAGGTAGCTGGTTAGCTGCAAAATAGGGTGGTAAGTGCTGTTTAAAATAGATACGCATATTAGAATAATCTATGTACATTTACACACTAAATCGAAAGCGAAATAGGCGAATTTTTTTATCTGTTCTACTATTTTTCTTTCAACTTCGAAATCCGGGAGGAGGGGATGCAATTGCCCTCGCAGCGGCCATGTGTTTGCTACGAAATATTAGTACTATATACGTTTACGGTTTACACATTAATGTAAATAATCTGTTTTCTTTCTTAAAAATATTCGTATCTTATAATTTTTTTATGCCGAACGCCGCTTTAATGGGTCGTAAAATTTGCCACCCCAAAAAATTCGCTGCTCTAGGCTACAGCCTACTTAGCCTATTTAGAAATTTGTCCCTGCTTGTTTGTTTCCCCCCCCCAGAGTACTTTAGTTTGAAAAGCAGTTACGATTAACCTCACAGCAGTGCTTCACACAAGGTAGGTATAGAACAGCGCTGCTCACACCGTTTCCTGGAAAGCCACACAAGGGTGTAGGTGGGGAAGTGCTTGTAAGGCTTGCATTGTAATCAGAAGGACTATAGTGTAGAGGTTCTTTAGCTACTTGATGATTTTGGTTTATATTTTAAGCTGGAGCATGTCATGTTGGCACCCAAAAAGTATTTTTAATGCTCTGAATGAGTGGGCATGTTCTGTATATTAAACAGGTTCAAAGTTTGTCCCAATATATTTAAAGCGATTTTGTTTGCCAATATTATTACAAATAAAATGTAAGAAAGTTAATTATCTTGTTAAAACTGGCTTGAAAAGTATTGAAATTTGCTGCACCAAATCATTTAATATTTTATGCGCCAACCTGTAGAGAAACGAAACCATCCTTGTTAGCATATGACAAAGTTTTATATAACAGGGGAACTAACTTAAAATATCTCTATAGCATAAACTTAAAAAAATATTGTTTAAAAACTTGTGTTAACTTTGTGTGATTGTAATAACCTGTAGTGATTTGAAATTAAATACTTGTTTCACCTTGTTTTAAAAATATTTTTATATTGGAAACTAAATTCATCGGACTTATTTACATATCGGGATACAATGCGTCAGAATTATTTATTATTTGTTAATTAACAACCTTATGTCAGCTAAGGTCTGGCTATTAACCAAAAAACCTGAATCAATAAATTACAGTTTTAGTCTACAAGGATGGATTTTTTTCAATTTCAGAAGGTAAACCATGGGCACGGTAACAGCCAGCTGCCCGTCTTATTGGAAACTGCAAGCGGATTTTACCTACAAGTATGCTTTCATCATTTCCTTTTTTTAAACAACTTAATTATTTTCTTAATTTAATGAATCAAGTGCTGAGTTCTATTTTTATGATTGGATCTTTTTTTTAATTTGAAAACGCTTAATTTTAAGACTAGTCTATGTAAGACATATAATTGGTTCATACACAGTATGATGTTTAATTAGTAATGGTTTTTGGTTTTCTGCAAAAATTCAATATCGTATATAAACATTCCTTCAATAATAAATTGGGTTTTAGGATTATGAGAAGCAACTGTGTTTTTTAAGAGTAGAGTAATTGTAGTAATATTGTGATACAATGAGTTTTTTCATATCTTTCAAAAGTGTTTTTTAATTCAATTATTTTTTTATGAATTAAATTTGTATCACTAGTGTTATTACTTTGTATGAATTCAAAGTCTTACTTATCCAGGTGAATTATAAAATTTATCTTTAAAATATCAACACATTCTTAGTTACAGGCTTAACTTTATCTAAAATATGTGTGATACACATGTTAAGACAAAAATCCTAATGTATTTTGGACTACTAATGACTGAATAATATACAAAACATAACTTAAATCTTCTATTGTAATTCTTCTAAGTATATTATGAAATTTACTTAATTAAAAAACTAAAATATTATTTAATTTAATTTACTACTTTAATATACTACTTACTAATTTTAATATTAGTTAAACTTTATATTCAATTGTAAATGAACAAAAATAAAGCATATGTTTTTTGCTATTAGATTACAGTTTAATGTACTTCTAAACAATATTTAGAAAAATTTGCTATTTGACTTTTAGTCTGTATAAGGTTAAACTCTTATGTATCCAGATAAATATTTATTATGTAAAGAATTTAAAGAAGATATGTTCATGATTTTATTAAGTTTTAAATTATTTTTTTGTTGCAGCTGCTTCAGAAATTGTGCTGTGAGTATGACATTGATCTCCCTTGTCATCCCAGGGACTCTGTGTACGGACTGACAAAAGGTAAGCTTCTATTAGGACTCATTTCTCACCATAGGTAAAAGTATTGGATTGGCAGATCACGTGACCTCCAATGTTAACGACGGGACCCGCATGGAGACCAGAATAAGAGGGGCCAGGGTTGCCACCAGTTGTAGGAGAAAAATACCCATTTATTTCTGAAATACAAAAACATACCATAAAAATACTAGCAAAGCGTATCACGTTTTTTTTAAAGTCACTATAAAGATTCCAAAATGCAGCTAAAAAAATTTATAGTCTTGTTTTGTAATTTTAGAATTAAATGGTATTTTTTCGTAGTGTTTTTCTCCTAAAACTGGTGGCAACCCTGGCCCCATTGCCCACTTTTCCTGGTCTCCATGCGCGTCCCTTCGTTAGCATTGTAGGTCACGTGATCTGCCAATCTAATACTTTAACTATCATATCTATGTTTCGGACACATTTATTATGGTGCCATGGTGTATTTACCATTTTGATGGTAAGCCCATCAGAATCTGTTCATATTCAGATGGTTTTTAGAGGGGGGAAAATATTTTCGGACCATTTTGGTTATTGGAATTTGTAAAATATGGCTGGGGACAACAACCAATAATAGCATGCATTTTTAAAAGGACATTTAAAATGATATAACAATAAAATGAAATAAACGAATTCCTTTTGGTTTGGATTTAAAAAAAGTTTTTAAAGTCTTATCTAATAGTAATATATCTTGTAATGTGACTTTTTTGTAAGTACCGTATATACTCGTGTATAAGCCGAGAAATTTTGGACAATTTCAGTGCCGTAAAAATCGGGGTCGACTTATACACAAGACATCAAATTTCCAAAAAAAAAAATCCCATATCCTTAAAAAAAAACTAAATTTCAATCAAACTTAAGGTTTAGATACTATCTATTAAAAATAAGGACCCAAAAGCGGTTAAATCTTGAAGATGAAATAAGATTGGTATCTATTCACGGTATCCACCATAATGTTTAATTGTTAGTTCTCGACGTGATGCCTATTTTGCACGTGTAGCTCTGGCACAGGGCAGTTCAGTCAACTAGTCTTTAAGGTGTAAAGAAAACAACATCGGTCCGTGACCTTGGCAGCATAGTCTTCACGCTTCACTGAACTTAGTTTCAACTAAGATTCTCCATTCAGGGTCGGCAATGTCAAGGACACTCGGAGATGAAATCCGTTTTATTTCATTGGGGGTTGGAATTTAGCTTGCAAAATAAATAAAAATTAAGATCCCGTTATGAACCGGTTTCTTCTTATTTTCTTCAGAAGGCTGGCCTTATTTCCTACCTCGACTTATACACGGGTTACCGATTTTGGAAGGATATTTGGTTTAAAAATGGGGGGTTGGGTTATACACGAGTATATACGGTATGTTTATATGTAATGTTTCTTGTGTACAGTAGATTTAGTTGATACAACCTGAATTTAAATTGGTTTGACCAATTTTTTTTATGAGGGCTGTGAAAATAAACTAATATTTTTTTTCTCATCTGCGCAGAGTTTTGTTTTTAACCCTCTGAGGGATAAGCAAATTGGCTTAAGTGTAAACTTGTTTTCACTGCAAACGATTTAAATTAACAATTTTAACTGAAAATTTAATTTCTTACATTTTTTTGAAAAATTATATTTTTGTAGTAGATTGTTATAAATGGCTCCTACATGTTTTCACTTTTAAAATTTAATAAAGTCATTAAAATTATAAATTTTATGTGTGTTGCTGAAAAACCTGATAGTCAAGTGACAGGTTTTTTACGTCCATATCCATCAGAGGGTTAATTAGCTTGTCACTAAAATTAACATAAAAATGATTACTATATTTCGAGTAACTACCTTGAACCCTTTATGACCTTTTCTTCTGGTTTTCCAGTTGTGATATATTTGAAATTAATTTTCTAATGAATGGGAAAGAAATAATATTTAATTGCTCCACTATTATGATTATCTTGTTTCAAACCTGCTGTTCTTTTTGTGCAGAGTGGATCAGCAAGTACCCCATCATCCACCAGCCCCGCAAGTCTTCCCTGCTCTACATCTGCCAGCATTGCCTGGTCCATCTGGGGGACATTGGTGGGCACATAGCTCCTTTTTTACCTTTTACAAATATATAGGTTGCATAAGTGCAATTCTTGATGCAAGTGTACATACAGTCCCTGGACAAATTATTAGACACACTGTATTTTTTTTTAGTACTGATGAAAACATACCAAAGAATGCCATATCATTAAAAAAGATGTCGATATATGTATTATAAGTATAGCAGATAGTATTTTCTATTCAATAGCTTAAGTTTAGGAACACAAATCTCCTTCTAAAGGTATTTTGTTCATCACAAATCTTGCAATCTTGCATACATGAAAACTTGCAGTGCGTCTAATAATTTGTCCAGGGACTGCATATGCAGTCAAACTCAGTTTAAACGCCCATGTTTACAACACATTATTTATACGTTTGGTCCCTTGAATTGCCCAATACATCTTAATGTTAGGATATCTTGCTTACAACGAAAATCTTTAACTTACTCCTCGGTCATAACGCTAAAAATATTTTTTAATATGATATCCAAAATGCCTGCTTAAAGAACTTTTTTTTAAAAAAATGTCTTTTACTACTTAAATTTTCATTAAACTACTGCTAATAATAGCACAGAGTAAAAAAATGTATTCAATAGATGTCATTTTATTACTTTATTTAATAATATGATACATAATATGTATTTTAGATGTATTCCTATCCTAAATATTCAACCTTGTTTACAATGTTACTAGCTTATAATGTCATAAACGTTGTCGTCCCTTGCATGACACTATAACTGGGTTGTACTGTATCAGGGTTCCCACTAGTCCTTAAAAAGTCCTTGATTTTCAATTTCAAGGACCCTTTAATACTCCTTGATTTCCCTAAAAAGTCGCTGAAAAGTCCTTGATTTTGGTTTTTGATTTCAAGTATCCCTTTGTACTCCTTGATTTTGACAAACAATCGTTGAAAAGTCATTGATTTTCTTCGTTCGCGACAGTCAAATTTCATGTGATTTCTTAAAACATTTCCAATTCAACACTAAATCACGCCCATAGCACTTCAGCATTCTACAAAAATATGCTTTTATTGACCAGTTACATTTTTGCTAAATCCAGTGTTTTCCTCTGATATGGTTGCCAAAACGCCTGGCGTTGGCGATATTTCAAACGCTATTTTATTTTAATGTTACAATTGCAAACATGGATTTTTTTCTTATTCTTAGATATGGATACAACTTTTGTCTCCCTTTAAATATCTTTTTTTATAATAACGATTTTTCTGTTTCATTCCGTTTTTCCTCTTAACTTCTTCCTTACGATTATTTAATGTATGTATATCAAACTTAAAAATGTCTTCGTTTTTACTTATTTAATCTTTTTGCAGCTCGTTACAGAGGGCAGTCCCTTCCCGCAGAGACTTTTTATCGTCATGCAGTGGAACTGGTTCCGAGCAATGGTGAGCATACAATAAAATGAATGCTCAACTATTGGTAACTAAAGTAGTTTGTGCCACTAGTCTGCAAAAGTCTTTTAAATATTAAGTTATAATCTTTTAATATTAAGTGAATCAAAGTAAAGTAAATCAAACTATTGCACAAAAAGAAAATTAGTTTCTGTTATAAGTCATTAATTGAATGAATCACAACTTATTGGTTTTCATTCAGTTTCATATTTAACAAATAACACAAAATAGATGAAGTTGTATTTTGCATTTTAATATTTTAACATGCTCAAAAATGTAAAGTAATATTCAATATAATAATGATAAGTTTTTTAATTATAATAAAGTACATTTTTAAAAGAATTACTCACTACAAAAGTATCATAAAACATGCATGAGTTTTTTTTTAAATTAAAAATGTATTATTACTCTTATTTATGCCAAAATATTATGTGCCAAATATAATAATTAAATATATATATTTTTGAGGCATAAATTTAAATTGACACATACTTGAATGATTAGCTATAAAATTTTGAGTGTTTTTAATGTATTTTATTTAATTCTAATATATTCTGTACATGCAAAAACACTAAATTCCCAGCTTCTTCTGCTTTTCAATCTGTTTCTTACATTAAAAGGCACCCGTCTATGTATGTAAAAAAACTACCTCCGTTGATATTTAAGATGGACTCGCTGTTAAAACCTTTTGAATGGCAACTAAATTTTTTTTATTATATACATCTTCATAAAGTAAACTCTCAAAATTAAATTTCCGTCATTGTAAGGAGGAATCTTTTAAAACATTTTCTTCATATTGTATGAAGAAGAAAGTAATTTCAAGAAAAATTGTTTTATTTTGATTTAAATCAATGCTGTATTTTTAAAAAGAATCATGTGATTTAAATCATGATTCAAGTCAAGCTGATTGAAATTAATCCACTCCAATGTGTACAGTCCAAAGTAGTTCTTAGAGATCCTTAGATTTTACTGTTAAGTGTGTGAATTCGTTAATGACTCATGTGTCAAAAATTAAATTTTGTCATTTATAGTAAATATACTTTTTATAATATCGTGCCAAAAAACTAACTTTTTCAAATCAATAATCGTTTCAAAAGTGATGCTTTTAACGAAATCGTGTTTCAAAGTTACTTTTACGTACTAGTGCGACAAAGTAAATAAAAGTATCTGATTGGTTTAAATTTCTTTATTTGAGCATGATATTTTATTCGGCGGCTTTGTGTTTGGTGTAAAATTCTTTATTTGAACGTGATTCTTTATTTGGCTTCTTATTTCCAATGCCAATCTAAGAAATACTTTTTGCACATGATTTTAAAATAATCATTAATATAAATAATCACCTTCAAATCATTTGAACGTGATAATAAAATAATTCATAAGCCAATCAATAAATGACAATTTTAATATATACTTTTTTTACATGTTATTATAAAAAATAGTGTATGACAACACGTTGAAAATAGCCTTTTTTAAACTCGTAAATTTATTTCGCGAGCGAGTGAAATAATTTATTCAACTTGTTTAAAAAAGCCTTACTTTTCACACTCGTTGCATAAATAACTATCATGTCTTATTTAATCTCTTTCTTATGACAGGGTAAAGATTTTAATCTGTCTGTAAGCTTTCTTCTTTCTGTGTGCCAACTAAAAATTTCTCTGTATTTCTATTGAATGGTAATTAAAAGCATAATGTAGACTGACATGCTCCTAGTTTTTACAAAAAAAATTATGTCTCATCAATCCATCTTGATTTTGTCAAAGAATTGTGATTTCAAATGATTTAAATCAATCCCCTACGATGATGTGTGTACAGTTTTTTTGATAGTTCTTAGCCTTAGAGTTTACCATTGTCTGTCAAATTCATAATTGACCTTAATAATGCATGGTATGTCAAAAAAAAATATAACTTTTTAGATGTTTCTCATTGACCCTAGTTTTTTAATTGAATTGAAAAGAAAAGTAGGGAATTGGCAGAATCAATTCTCTCTGTAACTCCTTCAACTCTAGTGTTTTTTAAAATGAAGTATTTTGTGCATGTCTGAAATTGTTTTCTACTTTTTGTTTGCACTTCTCATGCGTTCATCTGTTCCAGGCCAGCCGTACAACCAGCTTGCCCTGCTGGAGGCTGCCAGCGGCGAGAAGCTGTCCACGGTGTACTTCTATGTGCGCAGCCTGTGTGTCCAGCACCCTTTTCCATTGGCCGCCACCAACCTACAGAACCTCTTCATGAAGATGTCCTCAGACAGGTACTATACCTTGTCTATCCAGAATGCGAGCCATTTTCCTCCCCCATCCCCGCATGTGGCTTTCTTCGAAACGGCGTGAGCATGTTTTTTTCCCCACCCTACTTGGGTTTGAACTGTTCGGATTGTTAACCTCACAACAGAACCTCAAACACGTTAGGTTTAGAAAAGCTCCCCCCTTTCCTAGAAAACAAGGCAAAGGGATGGGGGAAGAAAGTCTTTTCGAGGCTCGCATAGAAAATAGCGAAGGTACAGCCTTTTGTAACTGTTGGATTATGTGCAATATTCAACAAACACAGAGTACGCAAAAGGCATTTTATTTAAAATCATCAACTACGAAAAACATGAATAGTAAGATATGATGTGTACAGACACAAGAACAATCACAGCACTATCAGTCAACTTAAGGCCAGGGTTGTTATGATTTTACCTGACCCGAAAAAACCCAGGTAGGTTTTTTCCAAAGAACCCATCAAAAAACCCAAGTGGGCTATTGAACTTAAAATTGCCTTCACTGCAAATTAAATAAAAGTAAACTTTTTATACATCCAAAAAATATACATTTCATATCATTTTTAATTAATATTTTAGTATTCTTAATATATTTTTACATATTTGTACCTTCAATATTTAAAATGCATTTACAAATTTAAATTTATACTAATTACTTAAGAATTAAATATAACAAATACATTTTTTTCAATTCTAATTTAAATTTCTATCGTTACAATATTCCGGATTATATAATTTTACACATACACAAACAAACAATACTTGGTTCTAGACAATACATTTATAAATTTAAATATACATTTATCTAACTATATGCAATTATTTTTTAATTGTTCGAATTTAAATGACATCATTCCTGATTATCTCTCAAGATGTATTGTTCTCTAGTGCGACGATAATTCAAACTAACCTAACCCAAGATGTTCTGTTAGTTTTAAAAATTGTAATGTATAGATAAATAGTTAAAACTTCCCTCAATAAATCACAAAATCCTGAAAAACACATCCAAAATACTGAAAAAACCCATAATACCCGAAAAAACCCTGAAAAGACCCCAAACACCCAAGTGGGTTGAGTTTTTCATGAAAAAAACCGAGTTTTTAACAACCCTGCTTAAGGCACGATCCATATATAAACATAAAAGTTGATGGTTAACAATCACAGGTCTAATTAGCATAAAGTCCGAAATAAAACATAATCTCCAACAGTAACCCATTGTCTACGAAAATGATCCCCATGTTAGAGGCAGGCTTTTTATTCTACTGTATTAGATGTTAACTAGATTACTGCTGGTTTTCTTTCTGTAGGCTTCTTAGAGGGTCGTTTCATATCTGCCTAATTGTCTGGGTTTAGTCCATCATTTGCTAGAAACTCTTTTTATAGAGAATTTTTTTGTCTTGTGTCTTTGAGTCTTGTCCTCCTCCAACTTCCTCTTGTTGTTTTCTAAGAAACAGAATGAGATTTTGTGTTTTCCCCATTCTACTTCCGGGTATAAAGTTCTTGCGACTCTTTAGAGAATATGGTTTTTTTTAATATTTACTTTATGTTGATTTTTAGTTGAAGTTTTAATTCATAGTAAAATCGAAACAAATGATTAAGAGTACTTTTTTGTTTTTCTATTTGCATTTGGCTGTAAAATACTATTTTAATTCCACAGGGTTCGTACTCCTCCTTAAAATCCTGAAAAACTCCTGAATTTCAAATATTTTGTCTAAGTGCCCTTATAACTCCTGAAATTTATATTAGAAATCCTTATTTAAAGTATAGTTTCCTGAAAAATTATCTATTTGTAATAGAAAATAGTTTTCAGTGGATTTGAAGGATCCAGTTTTTAAAAAACTTGAAGATTTGCATTCATTTTTTTTAGAAATTGTCAGTTATTTTTTTTTTAGATTTTGCATGTCTTAAAGTTTCACATTTTTTAATTGTTGCTCTTAGGCAAATTATTTGATATTATTGTTTTGATTTTCAAGGCACCGCAATTTGTTGATCTTGGATTTTTTTTTTGTTTGTTATATCCTGAATTTATGGTATTGTATACCTAAAATAACTCCTTAAAACTCCTGAATTACACGATTAAAAATAGAGTATGAACCCTGATTCCAGTGTTAAGCTCATTACAAGTATTGAAAATAAAACAGTTTTCCACATGAATAATTATTATATTTTATTATATTTATTAAAAAATTTCAACTTTATGTTCGAGTTTTCATCAAAACTTGTCTTTGTATAATTATTCAGAAACCACTAAACCAAAAACGAGATTTAAAAAATGTTAAAGATATCTAAGCAGAAATAATAAATTATTTAGCTTCACCGGAAATGAAGAAGAAAAAGTTGTCAAAATTTAGTTTTATTTGCAATGTTCACACCAAATCCTTTACATTTAGCAACCACACTCGTATACATTCCAATAGCATGAAAAAGTACGAAATCAGAAAGGAATTAAATTGTGATTGACCTCACAGCAGAGGTAGGTTTAGAATAGCTGACACTCAAGCTGTTTACTGGAAAACCACATGAGGAGGTAGGATAAGAGAATGTTTTTAAAGCCTGCATTGTGATTGGAAGGATTATACAATTCTAATTACGGGCCGGTTCAGGCTCCGGCCTTCCACCGGCCGGTGGAAGGGACCGGCCTTGGAGGCCCATGTTGCCAGGCCATGCCCTGGCCATGGGATCCCGGCCTTGTAGTCCCATTGGATTAGCATTAGGTCCATAGGCTTAACATTAGGTCCGTTAGGCCTAACATGCAGGCATGAGAATTTTCTGCTTTTTGGCGGATTTCCGCTTTTTCCCGATTTCTGGTAATTTCCGTTTTTTTGATGTTTTCCTCTTTTTTTTTCTCAAATTTTTGTTTTTGTTCGAAAAATGGAAATTGAATCGTAAAATTATTTTGATCACCTTACCTCAACTAGTATAAAAATACATCTTGAATGTCATTTATTGTCACGGTAGGTTTAGCTGGGAAGCATGTAACCAAAATATCAGAGGTGACGACTGGAAGGCTGGATAGTCCCAGAGCTAGCCAGACAGTGAGATTCGAATCTCGGCATATATGCATGGGTATTTGTGTTGTGTATTTGTCCTGAGTACACTGCAACATATGTGCTCGTTACATCTGTGAAGTCGAAAATTCCGAACAAGAGCATGCTGGTTTGCTTTGAGTGCCAACCAGGGTTCTTAATTACAAGGCGTAATTTGGCTGTGTTAAAGCTATATGGAGGCTATAAATAGACTTATGGAAAACGTACAACCTAACCAAAAACAGAGGTCGGTGATCGCAAGAAAACGAAAACTATACTCAGTTAACGAAATAATAAACATAAAAAAATAAACGTTCCTCTTAGCGTTGGTTTCACTGCTGTAAGACTGCATGAAAGAAAAAACTCGTTTTACAGAGAGCTAATTGATCCTGTCGGGATTGAGAATTATGTATTATTAGACCATGGGCCAGCAATAGGAAACCCTCCCATGCAGCAATATCACACAGCTTCCCCACTCAAGCTGTTTACTGGAAAACCACATGAGGAGGTAGGAGAAGAGAATGTTTTTGAAGCCTGCATTGTGATTGGAAGGAGTATAGACAATTCTTAATATGTATTCATAAGTGACTTCATATATAGTTCTTTTCAGATTTTATAAGTAGCTTAAGGAGGAATGGGCGCGCTGGACCGTGGGTCTCCAAAGCAAAGTGCATCAGTGTTAATCCTATGGAGAAAAAAAATATTTTCTCTGCCACATTTCTCCAGCTGTATTGAATATTTTTACAAGCGGATTTTTTTATGTGATAAATGTAGCTGACTTACAAGTCCCGACCTTCCCACTTTTTGAAATTGGTACGAATATTTTTTTAATTTTCAATAAATAAGTTTAATCAAAATATTCGAAGCCATTTCAAAAAGTGGGAAGACCTGTCAGTTGTCTACATTTATTATTTAAAAAAAAAACCGTTTGTAAGAATATTCAATACAGCCGGAGAAATGTGGCAGAGAAAATAGTTTTTTTCCCATTGGATCCCACTGAGGCACTTGAGTTTGGAGACACGCGATCCAGCGCGCCCATTCCCCCTTAAGTATAAAATCTATGCCCATAATGTAGTACTGGGTCCTTTTAAAAAAAAAGTGGTCCTTAATTATGAATTGTATTATTTTTGTTTGAGCAATTATATTGGGCATAAAATCAATATTGCCTGTCAGGCCTTATATGCAGGGGTCCATCAGAGCTAAATTGGGCGTTTAGCTGCCCCTTCACAAATTACTATCGTTAAAAACGGCCCCTTCACAAAATTACGATCACTGAAAATGGCCTCTTCACAAAATTACGACGGCCTCTCAGTTCACAAAATTGATGAATAACAGCGAGTTAAAATTTCCTAACTTTTCTATTTTTTAAAAAGTGTATCAGAATCTTTAAAATTGTCTAGAAATTAATTGTGATCAACTGAAATCCTAACTTTGTTTACGTTATTAACAAATCTATAAACTTAATCACCGTTAAAATCGATTGTCAATGTCTTGTGCCTGATGGAAGGTTAATCCGAAAATTTAAAATAGCAATGTACGCAAAAAAAAATCACAAAAATACAAAGTTTTCACAAAATTACTTCACAAATTCACAAAAAAGGGACCCTGTAAAAAAAACCTGGATGGACCCCTGATATGTGTGTTATAGTAGTTTATATATTTGGTATAACTTAGCCTTTAGTTGTTGTTTTTTGTGTCTAATTCATGGTTTAACAAGTTTTGATTTCCACATTTCAAATATTTTTTTACACAAAACATTTATTTTATTTATGCTTTAGCGACAAGCAAAACGTTGTTGCTGCTAATTCCCATCTGGTCTGACGGCCTTTTTGCTTTGTACCAGAGTAGTGAATAGGAGGTTGAAGCCAATTTTGTTTGTTTTGGGCCTTGCGAATAATTCAAGGTATGTGAGCTCTGAGGTGGAGGGGACTGCTTTGTTGGAGTGTCTGCCAACTCCGTGGATGTCGAAATGGGATGGGATCCATTGGAAGTGGACATCATGCTGTTGGGAAAGGTGTACAACTTCTTGCAAGATCGAAAAAAAAACTGGTTTTATCTCCAATGAGAGCCCAAGCAAAGCATTAAATGTCTTGGGTGTGGGCATAGTACAAACTTAATTTTAATAAATTTATTTATTATTTTGCAGAAGTGGTTCAGAAGGCAAAACTCGCATGTCAGCATTTGAATATGTCTCAGTGTTCTTGCAGTTTCACAGCATGATTCATCTTAATAGTAAGTTTATCATAATTTTTTATATCTTAATATTAATGCTGCTATCTTAGCACCTGGCTAAACAGTATTGAAGCTTGTTTTGTTTGAAAATATATTTCTTTTTGTCAGCTCTTTAATGTATGCCACAATGTTCTATAGTTTACTCAATATTAATTTATTTATTTTGATAAATTGTTATTGTAAAATGTTAGTATTTAAATAAAATCTTCCCCTAATTGAACCATGAGTGTGCTTCAGAATATTAAAATTAAAATATGAGTTTTTAAAACAACTGTTTGGTGTTGTTTTGGGTACAATAAGTAATTTGTGTATATTATCTCCTGAATTTGTATGTGGTACTGACTCCTAAAATAACTCAATAATTACAACAATGAATTTCACCATTAGATATTGTCTATGAACCCAACCAACAACATAAAATTTATATAAGCAGAATGAAAAAAACACAAATGCATTCTTTTTGCATTATTGCATAAAATGCATTCTTTTTGCATTATTGCATAAAATGCATTCTTTTTGCATTATTGCATAAAATGCATCATTTTTGCATTATTGCATAAAATGCATTATTTTTGCATTATTGCATAAAATGCATTTTTGCATTATTGCATGAAATGCATTATTAGTCTACACAAATGCATTAGAAGCAGTCTGAGTCCCTGCTCTGGGTTGTTGTTTTAAAAGCATTTATCATTTATTTTAGTTGAATAAAAATTTTATTCCAAGGGATACAATAAGTAAATTAGTGTTTGTTGTCTCCTGAATTTATGGTATTGTACTCCTTAAAACTCCTGAGTTTTACTAGTAAAAATAGAGTGAACCCTGCTAAACAAAACACAAATAAAGAGTACCAGGGAAAAAAAAAAACTTCATCGACAGTGAATCTGTCTGCATTGGCGTTGGCTTGGCGAGTAGTGGTGATCGGAAACCGGTTTCTCCTTTGGTTCTTCGTGTGGCTCTAGTGCAACGATAATTCATACTAAACAAGGCAAAACTGGTTTCTTCACCCCCTATTAGGTGATGACTCGCTTTTTTTGACAAGCAGACCGATGCAGACATTACTATGCAATGAAGGGGTTTTTCCCCCTGTACTCTTCAAATGTATAAGAAAAAAAGATACAGTATCATTAATATCAACATTGAGTTAACATCCAACTTTATTTCAGACCTGAAGAAGCAGCCCGAGTCCCTGCTCTCCCAGCTTTCCACCTCTCTTCCAGCCCTAATCATTGCGGAGAAGTTCGAAACATGGCAACTGGTTCAGATGGCGGCCGTTTGCCTGTTTGCGGTGGAACACGCCAGGGGGACACTCGACACTGACCAGAGCTCCGGTGTGTTTGACGAATCAGCGCTGGCCCCAGAGGAGATCAAGGCAGCGGCATTGGTGGAGGAACTCTTGGGTATGAATTAGTTATTCTAGATTTGGATGGTGGACTGTTTCTTCTTAATAAGATAAATAATGGAGAATATATCTTAGGTCATTTTCTTTTGACCAGAACTATTTCATAAAGTAGCTTTAGTTGTGTGGTCCTGCACATGCAGCAATTTCAATGACCCATAAAAGAACATCAGTTTGAGTAGATGTTCATCAGATGATTCGAGTGTATCATCCACACTTTGTTTATCCACCCACATTAAGTTTCGTATTAACAGGATTCCTATGTATGTTTTTACTTTCAAAGACTTAATTAAGGGTAATGAAAGTATTACGATGGGGGTCGAAAATGTGAAATGGAGATTTTGGGTTCTTTTAACGCTTTTGGAGGGTGCTGATTCTAAAAAACAATAGTTTTTGAACACTAGTTTGTCTTAAACCACTCTACACAGCTCGAATTAAAAGTGCTACTGGCTTCAAGTATGGCCCACAGGGGTACGTAGAATGTTGTGGTAAGGTTTTTGAGAAAACTGCATGTGCAAAAGGGGTGTGCTGTATAGAAATTTTTGGGTTTAAAAGGTATTTCTGAAAAAATGAAAAGATATGCTGACTTGGAATTTGGTACACAAGTTCCAGTACCTGTCGAATATCATAATAAGGTTTTCAAGAAAAGCTGTACTATTTTGTGTTTGAAGAACTGCTCTTAGGACGAGACATTTTTTATTTGGGACAAACACAAACGTACAAGTCAAAACGGTAAAATTCTGTAAGATCCAGCACAAACGATGTTAAACAGTCACAATCTCAGCAAGTTCTCACCGATCTGTCGCCAAGGCAACCACAAATTTTATACATTCTTCAATTATGAAAAACGGTCATTACGAAAAATATTGTTTTTTATGAGAAAGTCACTTCACTCCAATAGCCATAAAACTTAATAGGTTTAAAGGTTATGAAATCACCTTTGAGGTATATAATTACTTTTAAATATGCATTGATTTATTGAGTGGTAATTAAAAGTCGTGCAGTGTTACACACCCCTAGTTTATAAGATAAATAGTAAGTTGTACAATATGTCTTTGCCTTTCCACTAGAACTATTTTTTGGAAACGTGACATGTTAGCTGTGTGGTCCTGGACGACAAATTGAATGTGTTTAAAAATTAAACAGATGGTGATCGGAGGATTTGATTTCTTTGTTTATTCCCTCAGACTAAGTTTCGTTATTTTGAACTGACAGGATTTGCGGAACTTTTCTTCTTCTATGGCAGCAGCTAACCACTTAGGAGCAATTATGCTTCTTTTGTTTGCAATGCAAGCTTCAAAAACGCTTTCTTCCCCCTCGTATGATTTTCCGGGAAATGGTGTGAGTGTTGCTGTTCTTAAACCTCCTTGTGTGAGGTTCTGCTGCGAGGTTAATTACGATTGAAGAGCTTAATGAAAGAACGTGCTAAATGACATTTTTGAAAAAATTTAGATTTTTGTGTCAATGAACAACTTAGTAACTTCTTTAACGGTAACAAGTTTCCACTTTTCCATAAACTTTAAGTTTAGTATATTTTTTAAGGTTTGCAAGTTCCGTTTTTAACGTATCTAAGTGCAAACGAAAAACTTAAAAGCTCATTTTCTCTCACCTTTTTGTAACTTAGCACGTTCTTCCACTAAACCAGTGGTTCCCAACCTTTTCTGGACCATCGCCCACTTTTAATTTTCATGTTATGTCTAATCATAATTTGAGTTAAAATGTAACTATAAAACAGTTTTCTAACACTTACTACCGTTTATAAAAGCAACCAAAAGAGCTTTATCCGGTCACTTTTAAATAAAATAGAAAAAACATAAAACACATATTTTGAACATATTTTTAATGAACAAAAGTGAAATAATTAACTAAGATATTTGTACTAGTTTCTAGAAAATTTAAAAGTTGAATGTAGAAATTGGCTGGTTTGGTTATGGTTGGAGAAGGGTTTTACAGTACAAAGGTACAACATAATTTTAATTTCCCCCCTTTTGAATACTCATCGCCCCTCAAGTATATTTTGCCCCCTTGATAACACAAATTACCCTCTTGGGGTTGATCGCCCCCAGGTTGGGAAACGCTGCACTAAACTCTTCCATTGCTTTATACTCAGTAGCAGTTTTTCTTAAGTAGGGTGGGGTAAACGCGAAACAGTGACACTCACTTCCTTTCCTAGGAAACCACACAAGGCAGTAGAGGAGGAAAGTGATTTCGCAGCTTGCATTGTGATCGGAAGCACTAAAGAACTCCTGAAAATGTTTTTCTCTCCTATATTGGAAATGTCAACTCAATTTAGCCAATACAATTTTCAATGTGTAATGTTGGAGTGTGAATTTCTGTATAAATAATGTAAAAATATTATTCCCCCCTATCAATGACTTCTGATGTAAAATATAGACACTATTGCACTTATACAAACTCTGTTTATAAAAAACAGCACATTTTTTTTAAAAAATAAAAGCCCCTTTTTAAACAGTACCTACAATTTTTCTTTAGACACACCCATTTCTTTTTGAAATCCTTGTGGCCCTGTCAAAAGATATCCAAAAGTGAAACAATAAATAGTCCAGAGCACAACACTTTTTGGCTGATTTCTAATTTTCATATACAGGAAATACCCACAACTTCGCAGAATACTAACATGAAGACATATTAATTAATTCTCGGCGTAAATAGTGTTATCGTATAAAACTATTTTCACTAAGAATCGATCTTGTCTTCATGTATCTTCATCAAATTTGAAAACAACTCTTCTCACCCTTTGCGGTTTTTTTTTAAAGAATCTATTGGGAAAATATATCTTCAGAAAACTGAATTTGTTTTAAAAGCCAGCCTGGTGACACTGTCACAAGATATCTATAAGTGCAATAATAAATAATTAAGTGCATAACACTCCTTGGTTAATGTCTAACAACTATCTCCTTTCCACAGCCAGCATGCTGCATGCCCTGTTGCTGCCTGTCCACGCATCTTTAGAGCCCAAAGAGACGGCCAACTACTACACCCTGCCGGCCATCAAGGCAATCCTGGACTGGCTTCTGCAGGAGCCGCAACGACACAAGGCGTTCCACAAGAACCCACAGTAAGTTGGATTTTTCATTAAGGGCGGATGCAAAACAAAGTGCCTCAATGTTAATCCAATGGGGAAAAAATTATTTTCTAAACCCCATTTCTCTGGCAGTATTAAATATTTTTTTAAAAAGTTTTTTTTTGTTTTCCTAAATGATATTGGTAGATAACTTGCCTGCATCTATAATCCCACTTTTTTTAATTGCTTCGAATATTTTGTGTTTAAACTATTTATTGAAAATCAAAAACAAAAATAATTCCAACTCATTTCAACAAGTGGGATTGTCGGGATTTGTAAGTCAGCTACATTTATCACATTAAAAAAACGTGTGTAAAAATATTTAATACAGCCGGAGAAATGTGGCTTCAAAAATATTTTTTTCTCCAGATTTCAACACTGAGACACTTTGGTTTGGAGACCCGCTGTCCAGTGGGCTCATTCCCCCCTTCAAAATATTGGTTTTATTTTGGTATAAGTTTAAAAATACTTGTTTGGGGTACACCAGTCTTGCCTGGAAACTCCAAAAACGTAAATCCCTCTGACATGTTTATTTTACTTATTTATTTTTATTGTGACACACATCGTAACACATTTTCATCTAATTATAAGACTGAGATAAGTACAATTTACAACCATGCCTTACCAAGGAATCGAACCCAGACCCTTAGCTCTGCAGTCCAAAGTTGTAACCGTTCACTACAGGGGCGACAGAAAATGTTTTCTTAAACTTAATATTAAAATGCCGGAAGAAAGTAAACAATTGTTCTTTCCAACATTTTGTTCTCGCTTTACCACACTCATTCTAATATTCTGATAAGTCTCTAAACTGTTCTAGCCAGAACTCTCTTCTACCTTAAAAAAGTTGGAATCTTGGTATAGATGTGTACAGTGGTTTGAAGGGGTTTTTTTAGTAGCTATCCTGTTAAATAGTTGAAAATACTATTTTGAATGTTTCTTCTTTCATGTAAAAATAAATTTCAAATGTGACAAAACTTTAGTTTATTAACATTTAAGAATTATTATTAAGTTTTGAAAAAGTCATTTTTTTGGCCTGATTAATTAGCATGTTTCACGCCTTGAGTGACAACAGTAGTAGGATTGTAAATAAGGTCTCAATTGGTTAATCAATTCAGTGGGTGGAGCTTATGTCAAACCACCCATGAAATCAGGAATGATTTACGTCACTTGAAACAAGACAATTCCTTACACAAACTAACTGCTCTTGTAAAGTCGTCATTTCTTTTGGATTATCATTTTATTCCAAAACTTTTTACCCTCTGTTCTCTTTCTTAACTCTTAAGGATTACTTTTTCAACATTATTTTATTGATTTTTCATTTATGTTTAAATATTTGTTTTTCAGGGTGTGGCATGGGCTTTGTAAGCTGCTGAATGACCTGGATGTGGTCACCAAAGAACCCTTCGACCTGAAGAAACGTAAATAAGTGTTCCTTCTCGAGAGTTTAAGATTGTTTTAGCAGCCCATAAAATTCATAATTTTTTTAAAGAAGACTCCCCATATACACTGCTCAAAACAATTAGGGGAGCACATTGCGTACCTTTGTTACCCTTCCAGTCCCACATTTTTAATTTTTATTCTAAAAATCTAAAATTTGTGAAGTAGATTCATTATGCATCCAGAATGAAATAGTATAAAACAGGAGGAAAATCTTAATTTCTTAAACTAAATTTAAGGGGGGGAAATTAGAATCATATCTTTTGAATTTTTAAAACTTTATTTGGTTAAAATATATTTTTAAAAATCTAAAAAATGCAAGTATGAAGAATTTTGGGTTAATTTATTTGCTAAAATTGTTTTAGAGTAAAATTTATTTTATCATTTTTTTCACATTTTCATTTAATTAAAACAAACATTATTTAATTCTTCAAAACACACGACTCTTCCATCTAATTGATACATAAGTGTGAGCTTAACTTAGTCAGAAAAATATCGTAAGCTGATGATTCCAATTGGAATCATTGGGGGTAAAAGGGTTTAAACCATGCGCTCCCCTAATTGTTTTGAGCAGTGTAGTTTGTGATAATTGTCTTTTTTTCCCCGTGTTTTTTTGAAAGTAAATTAGTTACTGAAATGAATGCTTGCATTAAAATAAATGTCATTTAAAACTAAAAGTCCACTAATTTTTCATTTTCTTTTTGATTCTAAAGTATAGGTTTTAACAAGCATATTTTGTTATAAACTTCCTTGTTGGAAGGAAAAAAAATACTGTTAGCACCATGAGATTTTTTTCTCTTTGCAAATATTCTGTTAATTGTCGACTAAATGTTATTAATTTCTGTTCAGTTGAAGACATCCCTCTGCCAGAAGACTGGGATCTGCAATCTTTCTTGCCTTTAAAGAAATCTCAAAGGTGAACAGATAATTCTTTAAGCTTTGTGATTTAACTTGGTGAAGTTGGAAGAAAATAATATATAGTTTAAAAGAGAATAAGTTTCTATTTCAGACTAAAGCCTATAATTTGTTTTGGCCTTAGAATATACTGAGCTTTATACAGTCCCTGGACAAATTATTAGGCACACTGCAAGATTTCATGTAAAACATTAATTACTGAGTGATATTGTATCGTTTTAATATTTTAAATTGATTTGTTTTTTATTTTTATATTATCCAATCAATTACCGATTTATTTGACGTAAATAAAACAGCATTAGTCTAGAAAAGCATAAGTTTATTAAGTTTTAAAGAAAAGTGAAATTAATGTTAGTAAAAGTCAATATTGTTGAGCCACCTTTAGCCCCTCAACTAAATATCAAAGCTTTAATTCTGCGCGGCATGGTATCAATGCAAGACTATACAGTCTCCTGCATTTGAGGATGATGATTCCACACATAAATAATCTTTTCTAGCTGATACAGGTTTGTACTTGTTTACGTTCATGTATCACTTTGTCAGCACAGTGTTGCCATATGTTAAAAATAAATATAAATATGTAGTCTACAACAATTCTTTTAAATAAAAATCAATAATATTGTAGTTTAAATATACCATTATTGCATAAAAGCTCTTAAGAAACATAAAATTACTAAAAACAATACAGTGCGTCTAATAATTGGTCCAACGACTGTACTTATTTAATTTGAATATTTGATTAGAGTAGCCACACAAATGTTAAAAAAGAAATCCTAACTTTTTTTTCTGGAAATTTTCAGTTAATTTCAGCTATAAAAAGTTTTAAAAAATCCAGTTTTTTTGTTAATTAAAAAAATTAAGATGCCTTGATTTATAAGTAAATTATTTCTACCACTTATTCTATCACTCTAATGTTGGATTTTCCCTAGTTTGACACTGTTGTACTACCATTGCAACTATTAGTTTGTCTACCTAAACTATATAAATGATTAATGTATTTCATGTGTACGGATTCATCTTAAATATTTCTAAAAGCCTCTGTAAAAGTCCCAAAATTTTGAAATCGAGTGTAGTGGTAAAACTCTGTAACTTTTAAAAATGAAAATCAATAAGTTAAAGGTCATTAAAAATTTCATTAAATGGCAACTGTTTACACATTTTTATATATTTGCTTATTCTTATGGTTAATGACCGACTTCCACTTTACCAACTCATTAAACATGCATTTGTCTTGCCATATTTTGTACAAAACCCTTCTTCTGTTTGTATTTGTAGACGCCTCAAGTTTAGCCTGAAGACTGCCGTCCCTAGCGACGAAGAATCCATTTGGCTGCGCTCAGTGAGGCTCTGCAAGCTTGGCGAAAGTTTGGCAAGTGTAGACCTGGAAAGGTAAGAGGTTAATTTATTCACTACTTGTGCCCAGATCTCCCACTAAGCCTAGGGCCACCAAATTTGAGTGACTTTTATGCTAAATTGTTGTTGCTACCTGAAACTTTAATAAATTGTGTCATTTTGTTTCTATTCCAAACAAAAAAAAATGGAATAGTTTGGTACTTTTTGTTTTGTCAAAATTTATAATAATAAAAAGTTTCATGTCTGATATCTTTGTCATAGCATACTACTTTTTTGACAGCAAAGAAAACAGTTTCAAAGATTTTAATTCCAGCTGAAACAGTTTGAAAAAAAAATTCATAAAAACTGTTTTTTAGGACACTTTAAAGAGCCTTTTTGTCGACTTTAAATTAAGATTCATATTCCTAGACAGGCAGTAAAGTACATAATAAATTTAAAAAAATAATTTTAAGTTCACTGATTTGATAAAATGAAAAATCTTTTTGTTAGCCTTACTATAAACCAAAATTTTGATTGCGGTATGTTGTACTTAATGAATAGGTAATTGAAAACATTTTAAATGTGAATTCGTTGCATTTGAGCTCTTTTCTCTTTGTTGTAGCTGCAGCAAACTGCTGTCCATGAGCGAAACGGAAGGCAAGAGGGTGTTCAAGGCAGTCCTCCACACAGAGTCCCTCTCCGAGGAGGTTTTGCAGCAGATCCAAGAGTTGACGACATCCTCGGATATTCCTAACGGCAGTAAGAGAAATCACATCTGAGTATAATGGGTGTAAAAGATGACCCTCTCTGTCAACAGGTTGAGGAAAGGTCGTTTCACGTTCTCTGCGAATGTGACAACAACTCTGCACAAAGATTTGAGTATCTTGGGTACCATTGTATCGATGCCTGGGAGGTTGATAACTTACCAATCAGGGATATTCTGAGGTTCATTTCAGCAATCGGCCTGCTTCAAGGTTAAACGATGGGGTTTAGTACAATAGACCAGTGGTCGCGGTGCTTGGCCCTGGGGGGGCCGCCCCACTCAAGTCATAAGAAATCAAATAGTTGAGGGGATTTTTCAAAAATGAAATATAATGAAATACCATTTTTTCCTTCTGGGCATTGGCAATTTCGGATTATGATATAAACTCTCTTGGAAGTGTGTTTGCAAATTAAAATTGGTGTTGCCAGAAATAATACAAAAGTGTCTTAATGGTTTTGAGTCCGAGTTCCAATGCCTAAACTAGTTTTTCAAGTTGACAAAGTATACTGCACAGAATACTCTGACGCAAAGAGTATTGTCACGTTGGTCAGAGAAATTATATTTTTATTAATGTGTGCTTTTGCTAGGTGTGATGACACACTCTGACACATAGTATTTTAGTATTATGTTTTGGACTATGTTACCTCGAATTGCTATTGGGTTGAAAATCCTAAAGGAAGATTTTTTGCACTTTTTAGAAGGCATTGATTCTAAAAAAGTTCTTTTTGAACAGTTGTCCATCTGTCTGAAACCACTGTCAAATTAAAAGAGCTACGTCATTCAAATTTGGAACACACGTTTCCAGTACTTGCCCGATGTCATAATAAGTTTTTCGAGAAAATCATGCATGCACTAATGCTAGCTGCTGTATTACCTTTTAAAGTTATTTAAGTTACCTTATAATTACATAACTACCAATAAATGTATTGATTTATTGAAAGTCATGTCGTGTTATACCCATCATTTATAAAGTTTCTGCATTCAAAATTTCTATTCTGAAATTAAAAAACTGAAAAATTGTTGGTAACTGACTGACATTTTATGGGTGGGTGTAATAAATGTATCCCATTACAAGTAATTTTGCAAGTTTTGATTTGGGTAAGTGTGTAGAATGTAACTTTATAATAACGTAGGTAACAATTTAATCATAATTTTAAAGAAAACTTATCGGAAGTTTAGGAAAAAATGGTTTGAAAATGTAAGAATTTAACACTTTAAATTGTGGATATTTTTACTGTTCATTTAAAAGTAAATTTTCTTGTATGTATAAAAAAATATGTTCAAACAATAAACTTCAGTTTGTTAAAATAGAGAATCCAATCTTTAAAGTGATATATGACATGAAGTATTTATTTAATTTTGAAATTTTGGTACAGAGGTTTGTGGAATTACCCCAGTGATAATTTAACAAGACTCAACAGAACTTCTCTGTGTGTATAATTAATGTGTTATGGCACAAAAGTCTTTTAAGTGATGCTTCACAAGATTTCCTTTCCAGACACCCCTGTGAGTGACGCCGGGAGCATGTCCCTCCGATCCAAGGCGAGAGATGAGCAGGAAGTGAGATTTAAGTTGGACGATGCCCAGCAGCGTAAAGAAGAATCCGCTGAAAAGCCCGAGCGCAGGACAAAAGAGAGCAGCTCGGCAAGGCGCACGGGGAGGCAGAATGTGGCCATGCAGGTAGGGTTACTACTACACTTTGTTGTGATTGTGTTTTCAATGGAGCAAGCGATACAGACATGTAGTGCCTTCAATTTCTTGACTTTTAACCTGCTGTTCTTTTTTGTAATTGAAATTTTTTAAAAATAAATTGTTAAAGTTGGTATTGACTACTGCTGAAGATGTCCGTCTGTCCGCACATTTCCAAAATCGATTTTATCTGTCAGGTCTAAAAAAAATTTGGTAGAAAGGTAGGACCTCAATTACACCATCTTTCATTTTTTTGTCCGTCTGTCTGTACGTCCTGGACATTTGTCTATCTGCCAATAATTTACCAATTGAATCATCATTTAAATTTTATTTTTAGTTATTTAAAGTAAGTCATTGTTTTCTGATAAGAATTTAATTAATATGAAAGTAGGCTATTTTAGTTCTTTTTAGAACTTCTTGTTATTGGTTATGTATATATAATGTGGTAAAGACCAAATTTTATTTTCACATTTACAAAGTTTAAAGTGTTGTAATATTAGTAATTAAAGAGCATTGTAAATACACTTATTTTCGCAAGATGTCCATTAAAATCAAACCTTCCGTGATTTTGCTCGCAGACAAAGTGGATTTTACGCTCCCCCCCCCCCCCCCCCAAAAAAAAAATCCCACTTTATTGTTACAAGATCTTCAATAGGCTAATTATTTGCCTATATCTAAAATAGTTTGTTTGACCATCTAAAGCCAGACCTGCTAACTCTCTGGATTTTACCCTGGAATGGTTCTCTCCAATGGCCAACTGGATTTTTAACCCTTATACACATTTCCGTATTGCCAGCTAATGTTTCCATCTTCTAAAATCTATAGTTACATTTTCCCTGGAAATCCAGAAAATTGTTAAAAGTTTGCTGAAAAGATTTGTAGAAGCATGGTAGCTTTACATAAATTCCTAATTATTGCTTTAAAATATGACATGTTGAGGGTTTTGCTCCTTTTTCCCCCTCCCAGGCCATTCTTCAGCAACAGCGAGCTTCTCAGATTCCCAGCCAGGGAAGAGGACAGGAAAGTGGATTGGAGAATAATAAGGTACATAACTTTCTACATTAACATCTCCTTCATTGCATGTAATCTAATGACTAAAAAACTATTTTTCTTCAGTTTTAATGAATTAAGGTAATAAATACAATTTTTTCCCCCTCTATCTCACAAGGGAGTTCGTTGACACATCTTTTTTTTTGCGTTTTTTAATCATACATGTCAGAGCAGAATGGCTGACACTCATGCACCAATCTGCGCATGCGCAAGCAAAGAGCCGTTGGGGAAAAACCGTTGAAGAAGCAGATGGGGAAAATGTCTTGTTAGAGTGAACAGCAATATGGCCTTAGTGCCGTTGTAACTAATTTTTAACCCTAGACACCTTAAGAGGGACTGTCAGTCCCATAGAGCTAATGCATTAGTTTTAAAATCACAAATTTTTCAAAATAATTGCTTGGCCATGTTATCCCGTTTTCACCAGGTATGGGAATCATCTTAACCTCAATTTAAAACAAAATTGAAAAGAAAATAACATCCGGCTATTTAATTATTAATTGATAAAGGTTTAAAATGGTGTCGCCATCTGAAGTATATTTTTGGCATTTTCAAACTTCAAAAATATATAATTAAATAACTTTATATCATTTTCGTTTCAAATTTGTTTCATTTCGATGATATGTTGATTCCCATACATGGGGAAAAAGGGCTAACATGGCAAAGCAATACTTCTGCGGAAGTTATGATTCCAAAACTAATGCATAAGCTCTATGGGACTGGCAGTCCCACTTAAAATAAATGAATGAGCCAAATTCAAATAGCATTATCTCTTTATTAATTTAACATACATTTAAAATTAAGTGCACACTTCTAATTTGCAAGATGGTAATGCTTGGTTTAACTTAAAATTTAAACATTGTCGCTATTTAAAAGCATATTTTAACCAGCTATTTTTTATTCATTGTTTGTCTTTCAAATATTTCTTATATTATTTAGATGAACACTTTATTTTTAGTCTAATTTTATAGTAATATCTTTTAAATTTATTTTATTATTATTTTAACTCTGATCCTGGCCTGTATTTCAGAAGTTGCTTCCAGATGCTCGCCAGGCCTCGCGTCCACAGAACATGCTCGACAATGCCCACCATCTGCGTACCAGTAACGAGAACTGTATGACTCCTCCAAACGAAGTAAGGAGTTACCGATTTGTAATCTTTTCTGCTGAACACTCGACGGAAGTTAGGCAAAAAATAGTCACACACAAACATTTACTTTCAATTACCTAAAAAAATAGGAGGTCATCAAGGTATTGCGATGGTCAAAATTCCGGACATTTTGCGTTTTCTATTAGTTTTATAATATGCTTATTCTGAAAAAGTGGTTTTCGAGCATTTTTGGAACATACTCTGCTCGAAATAAAAGCCCTTCAAATTTGATACACGCGTTTCCAGTACCTGCCAGACTTCATAAAAAGGTTTTCGAGAAAAGCCTGCATGCGAAAAAGCTAAGTCCTATAGAACTTTGTAGGCAAAAAGTTATTGAAAATTCCTTTTAGGGACTTATATTTTACCTTCCAATGTATTGTTTCATTGTCTGATAATTGAGAGTCGTATAGTGTTACATACCCCTAGTTTTCAAACAATGGAATCTGTTTTGACATCAAAAGATCTGTTTGATATCTTTTCCATGTGTATACAATTTCCATGTGTTTAAAAACAAGTAGGTTTGTTACAGAATCTGTCATTTAAACCGCTTCCACACAACATTTGTGCTCAACAGGAAACAAACTATTTATACACCTCAGAAAGAAATTCGCCAAACAGAGCCTTTAGCTAGTTGTAATTAAACATTTAAACGATAAAATTAACTATTTTCATTAATCTTCTTTCTCGTATTTAATAATTAGACTTTATCATTTGCTAAATTTGTTTGAAGTTCGAAGAATAATAATGTAATCTTTTTTAATAAATATCTTTGTGTCGTCACAATTTACCATTTACATTTCTTTCGAAAATTCAGTTATCTATCATTTGTTAAATTAATTTACAGTTCGAAAAATATATAATTAGTGCATTTGATGCTTTAAAAATAAAAGCGAAACTTTGCATATTTTTTTATGCCAAGTTAGAATTCTCTATGCATCAGTTTTTATTATTATTTTAAATAAAGTTTCTCATACGTTTAACGAAATGGCAGCAGTGAAAATATTGAACAAAAATGGAATTTGCATGTTATTTCAATGTAGATTAAATTTTTAGTTATTTAAATTTTAAATAAACTTCTAATTAAAATTTTTTAATGAAATTTGGAATGTAGCCTAATCTGATTTTTTGCTTCAAAATGACGTATCCCACTTGTCTGTGGGACTTGTGGTTCTTTCTGTGAAAGTGGGTGACAGACGGACGGACTGAACGATTGTAATACCTTCCACTTTTTACGTTATAAACGTAGTGTGGAAGCTAAAAACATGAAAATTATAATTTTCATTTTTTATTAAACACATGGAAATTGTTTTTATCCCCAGTATAAAGGAAATAATTAGATGTACTCAAAATTATTAATAATTCTATTTCCTAATACTCAATTATTTTTGCACAGCTGAATATGAATAGTACAGGTCATCATATTTCTCCCGAGCAGTACAACCATTTTCAACAAGCCCAAACAATGGTAAGTGTACAGCGAAAGCATTCTGTATTTTTGTAGGTCAATAAAATGGATATTTGCTTTCTTGTAACAAGTTTTCTTAACAAAGCATTTACAGGAGCTTTACTTGTTGAAAATGGTCTTCAGATATTTATTTATATTATTGAAGAATATTATTTACATGAAATTAAAATAACTCATTATATTTAGTAATATTAAAGTTACCAGTAATGTCTATTTTTGTTCTTCGTGTTCTTTCTTCACGATCTTTCATGTGGAAGTTATTTCATTTGGAAAAATGGACGTTCCCAGCATAATAATGCCTTAAATTTAACATAAATTAGCCTTATTGCTGTACTTGATACTACATGAAATCATGTGCTACATTTTTTTACGCATATTTATATTTATCCTACATATTTATCACGCGTTTCATTTTGGGTTAAGTGAATCACCTCAATTATCAGAATCTACTCTTTTAAGAGGGAAGCAGAAATTTTCCACTGTGTTAATCCCAGGAGAAAACATAATTTTTTACTTCGGCTGTATTGAATATGTAGAATATACCGATGGCCTTCGATCAGTGCTCTACTTGACTCATTAATAGATGATTTGTGGTGCTAGTAAAATGAACGATCTAGTGAAACGAACTATTTCAACCAATATGTCATCTTATGTAACTCGTTCTGGTTATATGCAAATGTTGATGTATTTGATTCTCTATATAAGCGTGCACTGCCCATGTTCCGGCAGTCTCGCTTATCTGTAGCACTGTGCCTTAAGCACAGCATAAAATTTTACCTTTTAGTTACCTTAGTTTATTCTACCTTAGTTGTTTCAATAAATTATACATTTGTTCCTGTTTACAACTAGTCTTCTTTCAAATGCATATCACCTTCTACAATACAACCTTCTATTAATGAGTCAAGTAGAGCACTGATCGAAGACCATCAGTATATTCTACAGTGGTGACCCGGACGTGATGAAGGAGCGAACAACTGACACATTGGACTTGGCAATTTCCGGTAAGTGGGTAAATTGAGAGGTTTTGACACGGGACCAGTGTTTTTTTTTTCAAGGTTTTTCAATTTTCTGGTATTTTGTTGTTTAATCATGGCTAAGGCTGGAGATACCTCCCCAGATCTTATGGATTCTAGCAAAGTTTTTTTTAATCCCAACGGGTCACCACTGTAGAATATACCGATGGCCTTCGTTCAGTGCTCTACTTGACTCATTAATAGAAGGTTGTATTGTAGAAGGTGATATGCATTTGAAAGAAGACTAGTTGTAAACAGGAACAAATGTATAATTTATTTAAACAACTAAGGTAGAATAAACTAAGGTAACTAAAAGGTAAAATTTTATGCTGTGCTTAAGGCACAGTGCTACAGATAAGCGAGACTGCCGGAACATGGGCAGTGCACGCTTATATAGAGAATCAAATACGTCAACATATAACCAGAACGAGTTACATAAGATGACATATTGGTTGAAATAGTTTGTTTCACTAGATCGTTCATTTTACTAGCACCACAAATATTTCAACAAACATATATGATAAATGAAGTTAACTTAAATGTTCCTATAATTCCGTTTTCTGAAATTAGTGCGAATATTTTTTTGTAAAATTATGTATTAAAAAATCAAAATGTATTCAAACCCATTTCAATAAGTGACATTATATATGGCCACTTATTGAAATGGGTTTGAATATTTTTTTAATACATAATTTTACAAAAAAAAATGTTCAAACTAATTTTTAAAAAATGGAATTATAGGAACATTTAAGTTAACTACATTTAGCACAGAAAAAAATCATCCCATCTGTAAAAATATTAATACAGCGGGAGAAATTTGGCTCAGAAAATTATTTTTTCCCATTGAATTAACTCAGAGAATTTTTGTTTTGTATAGCCAACTCTAGCTCCATTCCCCTTTAATATTTTAAATTAACAACAGATCAGCTTTTTTATATATATAATGAGACTTATGTATTTGCAGAGTGGAGTGCAGCAGTGTGATAGGAATGAAGCCTGGACCCAGCAATTCAACTTGCAGCAGTGAGTGCTATTCGATTGTCAACACTAATTGATAGTATTTAAGCCCTCACAATTGCTCAGCCTCAAAAAAAAAAAACTAAGAATTTAAGTTAATTGGAAAACTTTTATTTAGGATTATTCCAACGTTTATTGTACTGTAGTTGATACTTTTAGGACCTGCTATTTGTGGGTAAAACTTATGTAGGTAACTTCCCCAAAAATGTGAATGTAAGAAATGAAACTTTTGATGTGTTAAACATACAAAATAGATGTTTTTATAATTAGACTTTCTGGACACCATAAATTTTAAGGTCTTGGAATTATGCTAAGTCGGGATAAATGTTATCATATTATGTGTTATCATATTAACACCTCACAACCAGGATGTACATCGTCCACTCTCCTGTCAACAGCTTTACTTGCCTGATCTAAAGGCTCTTCAAATCAATAAATTAAGCATGGGAGTGAAGTCTTGAACTTATGCCAACTCATAGATACCATAGTTAAAGTATTATATTGGCAGATGACATGACCCCAATGCTAACGACTGGACGCGCATGGAGGCCAAATAAGGGGGCAAAATGGCCAGTGGTGCTGCCACTTTAAGGAGAAAAATACTACGAAAAAATACCATTTAATTCTAAAATTACAAAAAAATATCGTAAAAATACTAGCTGCATTTTGGAATCTTTTTAGTGACTTTAAATGCTTTTCTAGTATTTTTTTTTTGTAATTTTAGAATTAAATGGTATTTTTTTCATATATTTTTCTCCTTAAAGTGGCAGCAACACTGGCCATTTTGGCCTCTTAAAAGGCCTCCATGCGCGTCCCGTCGTTAGCATTGGAGGTCACGTGATCTGCCAATCTAATACTTTAACTATGATATCTATGTGCCAACAAGTGAAAAATGCCTCTTGGGATATTAATCAGATTAACCCACTGAGGGATACAGACGTATAAACCCGTCTCCTAGCTGTCAGATTTTCCAGCAACACACACAATTTTTAACAATTTATAAATTCAATAATTTTATTAAATTTTAAAATTTAAAGAATGGATTAGCCATTTATAACCATTTAATACAGAAATACATTTTTTAAAAAATTTAAGAAATTAAATTTTCAGTAAAATTTGACATTTAATGATTATGCTGTGAAAACAAGTTTACACTTAAGCCAATTTGCTTATCCATCAGAGGGTTAATATGATCCAATTATGTAAACCAACACAAATATTTTAAACACTTTCCTTTCCAGGACTGGTGTCCCCTCCATGCCCCAACTCCAACGGGACACCAACCCCATCTCCACCTACCTTCCCAGGATGACTCGACCCCCTCCCAGCTTTAACATGCGCCAGCCCCCTCCGCCACAACAACAACCACCCGCGCAGCACGTCATCGCACCCAACCCGGCAGCATTCATTGCCGGTACGGCTCCCAATGTGCTGTGGAACTACATGGGGTTCGTGGCTCCTGCTGCAGCATACCAGCAAGGACAGCCAGGGGCAGTGCTAGTGCAACAGCAGCAGCCACAGCAAGTTGCGCAGATTGCGCCGCAAGCGGCGCAGAGGGCACCGCAAGGGTTTTACGTGGTGAATGGTGGTGCACAGCAGCAGGAGAGGGTGAGTTCCAATTGTGTGCTTTTAGCTTCCTCACTACGTTTATAACGTAAAACGTGGAAGGTATTATCGTTTAGTCCGTCTATCACCTACTTTCATAGCCCAAACTACAAATGTTCCATGCAAATGTGATAAGTCAAAATTTCAGCACATCAAAATTTGAAGACATTGAAAAAATTAAATCACCATGCCATTCACAATAATTGCTCAAGAAACTTTTTTTTAATTAATAAGAAATTAAAATAAATTTTTTTTGTGACATAAATCAGTCAGTTTGAAATGATGTCAAATATATTCTTTGATTGTATGTTGATATGAAATGTTTTGCTTCTATTTAAAAGCGAGGAATATTATATAATAATTCTTTGATATATAAATTAATTTAAAAAGAACGATAATAAACAGTTATTGAATTTTAGAAAGATAATAAATGAACAACACAAATTTAGAGTGTCAATGTTTAATATAGAATTAATACTGTGTTTGGGTGCCTTTTTCCCTGTTGGACCCAAATATTCTGTGGTAGCAGGCTAAGTGACAGATTCTGTTACGAACCTCCTACAATGCACCCCACAACTCTTTAAAAGTTTTTTTCCCTTCTGTTTCATCATTTAAAGTGCAGTGAAGTAACTAGACTAATACAATACTAAACAAACATATTAAATGTTATTCCTCGTTACCTCCTGAATTTACATTCCTTGCACTCCTGGAAAAACTTCTGAATTTCACTATCATAGATAGAGTATGAACCCTGTTTATATCGTAATTTAATCTTAATTTAACCTGTAGTAGTTTGCAAGTTTTTCTCCTGTCAGGCATATGTGCCAACTGGTATTATTTACTCTCTCTCTCAATCTACGGTTTATTACAGTCTCTAGTGCGAAATTAATCCAGCCCAATTCCTGTTCCAGGAGCAGCTGGGTGCCATCGCGGCTGCCTACCAACAACAGCAGCAGCAGCAAGTGTCGAGCAGTGTGTTGAGTGAGCAGGTGAAGGAGCACCTTGCCAACCAGGCACTCCTGTGGCAACAACAACAGCAGGAGAATGGGGCATCACACCTACTCAACCAGGTAGGAGCAGTTTAAAACATGACTGCTGTAGGCAGGCAAACTGAAGTAACAAGGACCGTGAATTGAGGAGCTTAGTGGGAGAACGTGCTAAGTGACACTTTTGAAAAAATTTATATTTTTGTGTCAATGAACATGTCATTCCCTCTTTAAAAGATAACACATTTCCCCTTTTTCCATAAACTTGATGTTAAGTATATTTTTTACCGTTTGCAAATAAGACAAATTTCAAGTGCAAACTAAAAATTATATAGCTCATTTTCTTCTTTTCGCCTTTTTGTCACTTAGCACGTTCTTCCACTAAGCTCCTCAATTGGACCACTTTTTATCTGAAATATCAGTATGTTACTGCATGTTTAAGTTAGAGTAGTAATTAAGTGCTTGCAACAAGGGTCCGAGTCATTTGTCTAGATAGTGCAGTTTACCTGCGCACGGCAGGAGAGTAAAATAGGTTAAGTATGAGATTAGATTGTAGAAGAAGTGGGTGCCATTACCTTGGCAATCAATTTAAGGGCGTAAGGGAGGGGTAGCCGGGTCTTCTCTGCATTAATCCAATGGGGGATTTTCTAAGCCAAATTACTCTGTCCAATGAAAATTTTACAAATGGTTTTTTATATGATAAATGTAACTAGCTTACAGGACTCTATATTTCCACTATTTTGCAGTTGTTCCAAATATTTTGTTGTACAATTATTTATGGAAAATTTGAAAAATATCGTAATCCATTTTAAAAAAAGTGGTGCTATAGAGACCTGTAAGCCCAGGTGCATTTGTCATTATTATTTTTAAAAAATCATGTGTAAAACTATCCTTAGAAAGATTTATCTTCATTATCAAGTTTGAATTGCTGTCTAGTTTCTTTTTGAAGTATTTTATTATTTTTGTTGTATCACTGACTGTAGCTCTGGTTCAATACCGAATAATCAACCTTTTATATATATCGTAACCTAACCTGTAACTACAATTGCTATTGTATGTGATCCGCCCCTTCTGGGAATTGTTGTTTGTGCACTTGTTCTTATTTCTTATGCCGTGAATAAAGTAAGTTGAATACAATGCTCATTTTTGTCTTCGTGTATTAGAACTCGCACCACACCTAACCTGGAAATGCAATCCTAGTTCAATTTTAAAACAATATTATTTCTATCTTGATTCTTGCTTGCTATGAACCCACATACTTCCTCTTTTTTGGTATTAAATCTGACTTTCTTTGCAGGTTGTGGGTCGCGGGGGTGTGACGCAGGGGGGCGGCAACCAAGTGGCCCCCGACATGAGCCCCAACACCTACTCCCTGTTCAACTCCCCCTGGCCCCCTTCAGGGATGCACGCACCCCTGCCACGCACCAACAAAGACAGTGAGTGCAAAGTTCTCTCTTTTTTTAGGCTGGGATTAAACTGAACCCTTTCACTACCAGGAATTACGCTGGATACATCCTCTAAATAGAATTGAAGAGTACAGGGGAAAAACCGCTTAATTTCGTTGAAAACTTTCCTCATCAGGCATCTTTGACGATGATAGCGAGTCATCGCCTAAACTGGTGTAAGGAAACCAGTTTCTCAATTTTGTTGTGCATTTTCTCTCACTGCAACCTTGAAACTCAGTTCCGCGTTTTATTCAAAAGACTGTGTTTATCATCACGTTAAGCTTTAAAAATATTTCTAATTTTTCTAAAACTATTAAGAGAAATTTAAAGATTCACAAATTAATTGAAAAGTCCTAAACCATGACTTTTCTACCTACCGAGACTAACCAAGGAGACGGCCTTGGATTAACGCGATGCACGATTCCGACGCTTGGACCAAGCAAAGAAGAAAGAGAAAAACCGGTTTCCTGTCGCCAATGTCCGCCAAGCAGATACAATTACGGAACTAATCCTAATACATAAAGCGGTTCTTCCCCTGTACTCTTCAATTGATTCCAACTACATAACTAGTACTGTACATCTCTTTATCCCCAATAGATTTACACGTAATCGTCGTACATTTTCTCATAGCTCTTCCCATTACAACTATATTCAAAATTTTCTGTTTGTATAAGTTTTATAAAATTTACAATAACTATTCTCATGACCTAGATATTTTTGCTATGTCTTTTAATGATTTTAAAGCTAACTGTTTCCAACTTTTATCTGTGAAATGTGTTTGTCTGTTTTATACTCAATTATTTCGTGTTTGTTTTATTTTCTAATTGTTTTGTTTAATGTACATTGTAATAAGATAGAGATAATTGTAATAAGACCAAGTAGCCCCTGCAGGGTGGTAACAGAACCTGGAATTTAGGGAATTCTCAGGTAACTTTTTAATTTTGGAAATATCTAGGAATTCTCAGGGAATGTTTCAAATTTTGCTAAATATCAGGGAATTTTTCCATTTTGGATTATGTAAATAGTAGGTTTAGGTTGTTCTTGCGATCACTATACTAGCGGACACTTCTTGATCACAAGAAAATATTCTGGTTGGTCCGATTGGCCTGAACCAGAGCTACGAAAGTAAACTCAACTCTCTTCTATGCAGAAGCAAAAAACTGTCAATTATTATCAAATGCCAAATATGCTCCAAAGTCTCAACGCTGTGTACGATGTCGTTGGGTGCTACTCAGGTGTTGGCTCGTCACTTGACTGTGGTACTAAATTACGACGCCCGTCGCCAATAGCCCTCGTGTAGCTCTAGTATGACGATAATTCAAACTAAACTAATAAGTAATTGTAGAATCGGGGAATTTTTTATGAAAGTATCAGGGAAATCATGGAAATATCAGGGAACGATTTTGTTACCACCCTGCCCCAACATGAGCCCCAACACCTACTCCCTGTTCCACTCCCCCTGGCCCCCTTCTGGGATGCCTGCCCCTTTGCCACGCACCAACAAAGACAGTGAGTGGACATTTTGTACTTAAGGCTATTTTCCGGACTTATACGCAGTGTACGTCCTTTCGATTCAATCATTAACAACCAGGTTGTACACAGATTGCGTCATACAGCTGCAGCAACAACTTTGCTTGCCGGGTCTATGGGCTTATACTCAAGAAATTAAGCCTGGGTGGGTTACCATCCTAAATAACTTATTTTTTTTGTTGAGAGATAAGCGATTTTATCTAACGAGTAAACTTATTATTACCAAGAATAAGTTTGTAATACTTCAAAATTTAGAAAAATCACTTTTTATAAATTATGTTTATTGAATAAAGTAACAAGGTTTAAATGGATGTCTAAAGTCAATCCTTCGGATGGTTTAAGCTGCTTTGCACGGGGTTTTTTTCTGTATCTTCTCAGTAATGAATTAAGATTTAAGTACCCTCAATTATAAATTTTATATTGTAATGTGTGCCGGGTTTTTAAAAAAAATATTTTTTTTTTTAGAAACTTAATAAGCCTTTTATTTAAGTTTAAACCATATTTTTCGTTTTAAAGCTGATATTTTGTGTGTGTTTTTTCATTGTGTATAACATGTTTATCTTATATATTGTATTTATTCGATGTAAAAAGGGAATGTGCATAGTACCATAGTTCAAAAGAATTAAAAAAATCTGGCTATCCTTATAAAATGAATTTTTTTTTTTTACGATTTGGGGTAGACATATAATTGCCTATCCGCTAGAATATTACTTGTTTAATGTTTCTATAATTGTTGATATTAAATTGTATAATTTTGTGTAGTTATTTTATAAATATGACCCATGATTTTGATTTCCATGTCAAGTACTGATTGATTCCAACTTTTTGTCATTGCAGGCCAACACAACAACATAGATCCTGTCTTTATGCAGTCAAGAATTCAGGTATGTTATTTATTTTTGCCACCATCGATACTTATATGAAGTCTAGATACCTTAATCTGCATCATTATTCATATACCATCTGCATTGGGAATAATTCTTCATATTTAGAATAGACTTCTTTGAAAATGGCACGATGTACTTAACATCATTATATTTATTTTGTGTAAACAGAATTTCTTAAAATAATTTGTTTCTTCCTTTATTTTTTTGTATTTTAAATTTAATGGTAATAAATGCTGAGTAGTTTTATTAAAAAAAACATTTAAGCATATTATTTTTGTCATAGCTGATCTTATTGACTAACTAATCTTTAACAATAGCAATCTTTGAAAGTAGTTTTATTAGTTACCCATAATATGTTTGTCTAAATAGTCTCCTTTCCTCCCTGTATCCCAAAATACTTTATTATTATCAATGTATAAATCATCATTGATATCAATGTATAAATCACTTTGTAAAATTAAAAGTGCTTCCCTTTTTATTTTTTTGATGTTAACCTGTAACTCAGGCATGAAAGTTTTCCGCCTTTCGGCGGAAATCCGCCTTTTTTAATCTCATTTTGGCTGATCCTGAGATCGATGCAAAACCGTTGAGAAATTGTGACCCATATATATGGGGGGGGGGGGGGGTCCAAGATCAAACAAGGCGAGACAAAACAAAACACTACGAGACGTCAATGTTTGGTTGACCGATCTGTCTTGAACAATAAAAATAACGGAATCTATATCTATTGCCATTTCGCCGCAAATAATCGAGCAAAAATTACGAGGCATCGAGGTCTGGTTTTCACTGATCCTTGAACTATAAAAATAAGACTCCGATTTTACCTCAAAATAAGCACAAATTACGAGGTGTTGAAGTTTGATTGGTAGGTCTGTTTGAACTAAAACTATAAAAATAAAGAGTCACTACTAGTGCGATTTCGCTGCGAACTAGTAAATATTACGATTCGTATAAGTTTTTTTGGTTCAATGATCCGTCTTGAACCAAAACTATATTGTAAAAATAAATAGACGTAACTGCAATTATGCTAAGAATTGGAAAATATTTCAAATGCGATCATCGTAACACGTCTCTGAATAAACTCAGTTACGATCTCATTTAATTTGAGTTCGAAATATTATTATTTTTCTTATAAAAAAACATCGGCTTCCATCGGTATACCGATATTTTTAAAAGCCGATAAACCGATTTCTCACTAAGTTAACTTCGGAGGCCGATGGCTAATTTTTTGAACAAGTGGTGCATTTTTTAAACCAGGGTCCGATTAAAGCGGTATTGCATCGCAAATTGCGATGCAAATTCACTGAAACAGCGATACAAATTGTCCACCGATTCGCTAGAATTGCGATGCATTTTTTTTATAGCGATTGTTTACTTTTTCTTTGCGCCGTAATTAGGTGAAACTAAACTTAAATTTTAATAAACAATAAGTTCAAATAACAGATTATTATAATGAAGATACAAATTTTAATTAAAATTTGAAGATGAATTAAAATTAGATTACACTAAGTTTTCTTTAAATCTCGGCCAGCCATTGCAATCTCCCATTAGAAGAGGAGTCAGATAAAGCTTCCGGATTTACTTATTTTGCTGCCTAGTAATTTTCACCTACCGATGGCGTCACATTGCATCAGGATGATTGACAGTTCTCTGGCTCTGTTTGATCGGAAGAGTGTCTCGTTACTTTTGTAGCTCCAGTTTAGGCCAAGTCGAGCAACCAGAATATTTTCTTCTGATCAAGTGTCTGACTCGGTGTCCGTGAGTCGTGATCACAGGAATGGCTCTAATTAAAAAATACTTTTTGTTTACGTTTGAACTTTTTTCTACTTCGGCCTATACTGTAGTTTCTGATTTTAGCAATTTTTATTTTTAAAAGAAATGGAGTGTCCACTTATAGAAGCTTTATATATTCAGGTTGTTAGTAAATTTCGAGTACGTGAATTTTTTTTTGAAAAGTGTTTGATTTTTTTAAATTTTGTATGAACCATGTTAATAAGGATATGTATTGAAAGACCAAAAGTTGGGGATTTCAATCCCAAAGAGGTAGTCAAGAATTTTTTTGAAAGTTTTGAATTTTTTTTTATAAATAGAACCCTGCTTGAATCGTAATGGGATGAACTAAACTCTTAAATGGTAATTGTGTTATGATTTTACATTTATCTAGTAAGAGTAATTCATTAGTTATCATATTTTTTTATTAAATATGATTTAATATGGCATCGATATACAGTTTTAAAGTAAAACTAAATTACATTATTTAAGCATTATTTTCTATGTGTATTTTATAGGAACTAATATAACTAAATTTCTAATTGGTTTTACGTCGTTACGCCGATAGTGCAAAAAAATTGAATTCAGTGTTCAGCCTTTTTGATTAGTTTGCACTTTCATGCCTGGTAACTACAATTACAGGTTAACATCAAAAACCTCTGGGATAGTTATGAATTCACTCTGCCTTTGATTTTAAACTTATCAAATAGTATTTTTTGAATACAATAAACTGGGTGTATAGTATACCCATCTGGAAAAGTTTTTTTTTTTTTTGTTGGAAAACTTGGATTTTTTTTGTTTGATATTCATCTGTTATTTTGTTGTATGGAAGTAATTATTAGGTTATTCATAATATTAAATTTGTAAAAAAAAAAAGCATTTCATTAATAAAAATTACCTCCCTCAGCCTCTCCCCACTTAATCTTCTTCTTATTGTATTGAATTTTGAACTAGTTCTTTAATTTGTATTTTACAGATTTAAAAAAATTATTATTGTAACATTCAAGTTTTGCATTATCACCTAATATGAAATATAAGACGGTAAAAGTTTTGGGTCAATGTGGTCAAAAATTTAAAAATGGGTCAGTCTGTCTGAAACCACCCTAAGACTTGGACTAAAAGAGCTAAACTGAGAAACTTTCTCTAACTTTTCTATCTAACTAAGCTTTAACTTCTTCCAGTCCCTGTGGTCTGGGCCAGGCCCTTCCCCCTTAGAACGTCTCTTGGAACAGCAGAAGCAACGCAGGGACGGATCCAACCAGTGAAGGACGACGGCAGAAGAAAAACCTCGACCACGGAATTTCACAAAATCCTTTCGACTTGAAGTAAGGAAAATGAGAAAAACCCTTCAAAAGATGACGCAAATGAAGGTGCAACAAAAGCGGCGCAAGACAAGCAACTTGGCACCATTTGCACCCAGCGTGTGCTTTTTTCTAAAAAAATTCACCGATCGACCGCAACTAGCTGCGCAACTTGTAATCATGACTTGTTGAGTGAACACGACTTTGGACTTTAATCCACAACACGCAATGTGTGTGTCGCATCAGAGATGCAGCTTTTTGGTTTTGACTTGTATCAGGAGTAATATTGAGGAATATTTTTTAAGTGTGTATTTAAAAGCACTGTATAATGATAACGTTCGAGTGTAGAGTCGCGTTAGAGCATAATTTTGTTTCCGTTATTTTTTTTACCAGCAAGTTTGGAGTAAATATCAGCTTTAAGAAAACTGACGTGGAATTTAGATTTTTTTTTTTACTTGACTGAAAAATATGTTAGCTATTGTTTGTAAGTGTATTTTAAGGGACTGTAATAATTAAGTTTTCGACGGCACAAATTGGAGTTATGGTTGAGCATTAGAGATCTTTCCCTCGTTATTTTGATGAGAGACTGAGAAGTGTCCGTTAGTTTTTAAAAATTAATGCCTTTAACCTGGAAATTAAAAATCTTTAAGGAAAGAAATATGTATTTTTTTATATTTAAAGTCTTCAACACTAACTACCAAAACAGTTTTGTCTGTGTTTAGTATTTTAACCCAATTGTGAAATACAAACTAAAAAACAATGTTTATGGGTAAGAGGTACCATAATATTTTAGTTGCGCTTTTCAGCCTGCGATCATCAAATAATTTGTTTACGTAAGATAGCTCTCGTTGCTAGATAAAAATAGTGGAGGGAACTGAAAAAATAACTTGTAAAAAAACCAGATGAAAGTTCTTTAAAGTTCTAAAAAAAAAAATTTAATTACTTCTTCACATGTTTTATGTAGTTGCCAATTGACACGATTTCTGATTAATGAAAAGACTCGTATCATTACGCAAAAAGTCATTGTGATTCTTCTGAGTTACGCTGAAAAAGTGTAGTAAAAAAGTGCAGGTAGCAAAAGGGAATCGTCGCCACGGTTCCTTCTTCAAGCAGTTCTGAGCCTATGTTTAGCTGTTGAGCGACCGATGGAAGTGTGATTAGATAAACTTCTTTGTGTAATCTATGCAAAAAGCTTTATATTAAAAAGGAGTTAGAAATGTTGGTGCCTTTGGGGGCAGATGCTTGTGTATGTGATCATTATGGTGAGTCCAGACATGTAGCAATGATTCTTGTATATTAATGGCACATAACTTTAAGACTATTGGAACTCTATTTTAATTTATCTAGTCACTGCTTCTGTTCTTTTCTGAAGTGTCCATGAGTTTTAGTTTTTAACATTTTATTCAAAATTGTTTAATTTCTGTCCGAAACAAGTAAAGTACTTTAGAAAGATAACTAGTGAGTAGCACAAAATATTGTTGTTATTCGCATAAATCAAAAGTAGCTTTAAATTTAAAAATTATAGATGATGTTTTTTTATTTGAGACATAATCGAAGTAATCACATTGGAATGCTGCATGTGATGTCATATGATGCCACCATACATATAAAATGCTGCATTACTACTGATATGAAAGGGAGTACATTCTAAGAAGGTATCCCTTGAAGAATAGGGAAGTTTCTTTAAAGCAGTGGTTCCCAACCTTTTCTGGACCATCGCCTCGTATTTTAGGTTGATCAACATCCATCGCCCCCTTTTAATTTTCATGCTAATCATATTTTGAGTTAAAGTGTAACTATAAAACAGTTTTATAAAACTAACCATTTATAAAAGCAACCAGCTTTATCCGGTCACTTTTAAATAAAATAGAAAAAAACATAAAACACATATTTTTTAAGAACAAAATTGAAATATTTAACTAAGATATTTTTAGTGGTTTCTAGAAAATTTAAGAGATTTGAATGTAAAAATTAGCTTGTTTGGTTATGGTTGGAGAATGGTTTTACTGTACAAAGGTACAACATTATTTTAATTTTCCCCCTTTGAATACTCATCGCCCCTCAAGTATTTTTGCCCCCTTGATAACACAAATTGCCCACTTGGGGGCGATCGCCCCCAGGTTAGGAATCGCTGCTTTAAAGTGCCACACATTCTATGCAATCCAGTAACCTGTATACTTGCATTTATTGCTGTAGTTATATGGAATAGCATAAGAATAGCGTACCTGATGCATTTTTAATATGTGACACATTATATTCTGTGGCATTACTGTTGCTAATACAATGCAGCATTTCTGTTTTCCAGGGCGTTGTTTGATACATCGCTTTATTTTTAGTGTAGCAGCCAGGGCCAGATTTAAAGATTTGCCGCTTGTAGGCTACGAAACGCCTGATTTGAAATAACGTATTTATTTGCGGTTATGGTGTTTTTCCTTCTCCCACTTCTGTTGTAAGATATCCCAGATATAGTTTTCTTGATTTTTTTTCTGTCTACCTATTAGTATCATCTATGTACCTTTACATTCTAAATCGAAAGCGAAAAAATAGGCAAAATTTTTTTAAACTGTTCCACTTTTTTATTCAATTTCCAAATCCGGAGGGAAAGGGTGCAATTGCCCTCACAGCTGCTATGTTTGCTACTAAATATAAGTATTATATATACGTTTACAGTTTGTGCATTAATGTAAATTATTTGTTTTCTTTCTTAAAAATATTAGTATCTCTATTTTTTATGCCAAATACCGCTTTAATTGGTCGTAAAATTTGTCGCCCCCAAAAGTTCGCCGCTCTAGGCTACAGCCTACGTAGCCTATTTAGAAATCTGGCCCTGGTAGCAGCACATATACATGTTATGAAAGCTACAACTAACGGAGGGTTACTCATTTCGATTACATTAAGTATGATCCAGGCTACATTTGCTCCACTGCTACATTTGTTGCAGTTACAGTCCAAATAGGAATACATTGTTTGCATGTCTGGACCCGACTTGAGATTATTCATTTTTTTTTAAGTGCCATTCTATGCAATCCAGGGAATGTCATTGCGTCCTTATTTTTGTGCAGCTTTTCATGCCATATCTAAGCTTTTTCTTCATGTTTTTATTAGCAATTTATTTTATGGGTTTAAATCTAACTGAAGCTGGTACAGTAATAACCTGTTAGTCTTTTTGTGTCCGAGCTGCTTTAACTTTATGTAATAATTTACTTTTGGGTATATCTAAAGAAAAGAAGTTCAAGAAGCTCTTAATGCTAAATATATAGTATAAACAACCGGTTACGACCGGAAAAATACACTTTTCATGGAAATTGAAGATTTCTATGTGCCCTATGTTATATCTAGTCCAGTGCAATCAGTCAATAATACAAAACCACCTTTGAATTGACACATATCCGTAATTTTGTTCTTTACGCTGAAATGTTTTTAAAGTTTTATTCAAGTAAAACAAACTTAGATGTTAATTTAAAGATAATTAGTTGAAATTAGTAGTCAGTGCATTTTATTATTTAAATGGTAACAACTCTAAAATAGCCCTGGCACTTGGCAAAAAGTTTTTGTTAAAATCTTTTCAATTGACTTTTTAACATTGTATAGTTATAGGATCTAGATTAACAAGGTATTACTATACTAACTTGTAACTAATAGTAACTTGTAGTAACTAAACAGTAACTTGTTTAATTTTGTCATTCATAAAAGGTGATACATTAATTTTTTTTAAATATTTTTTAATACATTGCAAACAAAATATATGTCTCTTACAATCAAATGCGAATTCAGATGGGGTAAACTAAGATTTTTCTCTCCAAATAATGTAACATTTTCCATAAACATTTGTTTACAGTGTTAATAAATATTCCCGTAAAATTAATCCTTGTTAAAATATGTCATTAATTGTTCCTCTTTCCAGGTTAACGAATTTAAGCAATTTACAAATAATTAAAATTTAAATTGCACTTTATTCATAAATTTGATCACTTATCCAATCAAGTAGGGCCTTATCCATTTCTCAAGAAGTTATAAAAACAATATTTTTATTGTATATTTTTTTGGTGTATGGAAATACAGCAACTTTAGAATTCATTAAAGTAAGTTATTGAAAACTTGCAATAGTCTAGAAAAATGTTTTGTTTGAAGTAAGGTTGTTTTTTTTAGAAAAGGTGTTTTGTACAAATATAATTGATCTCAATCATTGTGTTTTATTGTAATTAAAATATACTGGAATCTTATTGGCCATTACTTGGGTTTATTTTTTAAAATTAGTTTGTACTAGGATTTGTATAGAGATTGATAGAGATCAAGATGATTTCCTTTTTTATTTTCTGGCATAGTATTAATTCTATTACTATGCAATTCCATGACATTTTTGAACCTTAGTAAAAAAAATCTCTCGGTAATATGTTGGATTTAATAACTGTTCTGTTCCATCATTTTTAAAGGTAATGAGTCCTTTTAAAAAATTATTTCGAAATGTGTGATCTTATACAGGTTACAGGTGTGACTTTGATACACAAACTATGCAAAAAAAGGAAATTATAGTATACTACCCTTCGGGAAAAGCCTTATGAAGTTTTTATATATTGAAGAACTTTTTTTCAGAGCAACGAATATTTAAGCCCTACTCCTTAAAAATGTACAAAAAGGAAACTATTTCCTATCCCCGTCTGTAAAGAAGTTTCAAAAACTGCTGGCTGCTTTCATTTTCTTAAATAAAAAATAAAGTATAAACCCTGTAAAATTGTAGTTTTCTTTTTAAGTTATTGTACATTAAGAAGGCTGTAGTGCCATTTGCAGTATCCACATATAAAAAGCAATTGCTGCTGATTGCCAAGGAAAAAAAATATGTCTATACTGCACTTAACTGACCCTTGGTTGTGGACGAGTCAACTTAAATTACCACTTATTTTAAAATTGCGGCTTAATTTGGAATTTTGTTCAGTTTATGTTTCTCTATTGGAGAAAAGGTTGTGCTCTTACTAGAACACATTAAATGTTTTAAAAAATATGACTATTTTAAAGCTCATCTGATTTTCTTATTTGAAAGATTTGTTTGCTCTGTCTACTTAATTTTGGCAATTTTGTTTTATTTATACACAATACTAGCCAGAGTGTGTTATTTGCTTTTTACTTCACAGTGGCTGCTGATGTAGCTTTCGTGTGACATGTAGCCAGATGTGACCAGATTCTCCCTCCATTTGACCCCTCGTCATTCATTCCATCCCTCCATTGACTAACTGATAACAAACCACTAATAATTGAGAAATAACTAATAAACACACAATACTAGCCACAGTGTGTTGTTTGCTTTTTACTTCACAGTGGCTGCTGATGTAGCTTTCGTGACATGTAGCCAAATGTGACCAGACTCTCCCTCCATTTGACCCCTCATCATTCATTCCATCCCTCCATTGACTAACTGATAACAAACCACTAATAATTGAGAAATATCTAATAAACACACAATACTAGCCACAGTGTGTTATTTGCTTTTTACTTCACAGTGGCTGCTGTAGCTTTCGTGTGACATGTAGCCAAATGTGACCAGACTCTCCCTCCATTTGACCCCTCATCATTCATTCGATCCCTCCATTGACTAACTGATAACAAACCACTAATAATTGAGAAATAACTAATAAACACACAATACTAGCCAGAGTGTGTTATTTGCTTTTTACTTCACAGTGGCTGCTGTAGCTTTCGTGTGACATGTAGCCAAATGTGACCAGACTCTCCCTCCATTTGACCCCTCATCATTCATTCCATCCCTCCATTGACTAACTGATAACAAACCACTAATAATTGAGAAATATCTAATAAACACACAATACTAGCCACAGTGTGTTATTTGCTTTTTACTTCACAGTGGCTGCTGTAGCTTTCGTGTGACATGTAGCCAAATGTGACCAGACTCTCCCTCCATTTGACCCCTCATCATTCATTCGATCCCTCCATTGACTAACTGATAACAAACCACTAATAATTGAGAAATAACTAATAAACACACAATACTAGCCAGAGTGTGTTATTTGCTTTTTACTTCACAGTGGCTGCTGATGTAGCTTTCGTGTGACATGTAGCCAAATGTGACCAGATTCTCCCTCCATTTGACCCCTCATCATTCATTCGATCCCTCCATTGACTAACTGATAACAAACCACTAATAATTGAGAAATAACTAATAAACACACAATACTAGCCAGAGTGTGTTATTTGCTTTTTACTTCACAGTGGCTGCTGTAGCTTTCGTGTGACATGTAGCCAAATGTGACCAGACTCTCCCTCCATTTGACCCCTCATCATTCATTCCATCCCTCCATTGACTAACTGATAACAAACCACTAATAATTGAGAAATATCTAATAAACACACAATACTAGCCAAGTGTGTTATTTGCTTTTTACTTCACAGTGGCTGCTGTAGCTTTCGTGTGACATGTAGCCAAATGTGACCAGACTCTCCCTCCATTTGACCCCTCGTCATTCATTCCATCCCTCCATTGACTAACTGATAACAAACCACTAATAATTGAGAAATAACTAATAAACACACAATACTAGCCACAGTGTGTTATTTGCTTTTTACTTCACAGTGGCTGCTGATGTAGCTTTCGTGTGACATGTAGCCAGATGTGACCAGATTCTCCCTCCATTTGACCCCTCGTCATTCATTTCATCCCTTCATTGACTAACTGATAACAAACCACTAATAATTGAGAAATAACTAATAAACACTTAGCATTAGTAAAATAGTAAGAACTAGTAATATTAATCAAGTCTTTTTAATGTTTTGAAAATAAAACACTTTGAAAAAAAGTTGTAAAATCTATTTCCTCCTGTAATATAGATATTACAACAATTTTTTTGCAATTAAGATTTTACAACAATTTTTTTGCAATTAAGATTTTACAATTGATTCTCTTTGTTTTTTCGGAAAAGGAAAGCAAAGGTGTTTTGGCGGGAGACAAAAAGCGGGACTGTGTTAAGAAATGAGTGGAACAATTAAAACTAATAACTCATTATTAAAATCATTAATTCAATAAAAAAACTAATTACCAGTAAAAATAAAATAATGATTTATCAAAATTAACAATTTAATGGTTAATGAAAGAAATTAATGACTCGTAACATAACAGCCTTTTTACTGGTGACATCCTGATATTGAAAACCATATAGACTCAACAAAGCCGAGAGAAAATATAGGTATGTATCTTGTATTAAAAAAATAAGATAATTAATCTAACTATGTAAAATAATATATTTTAATAGAGTACTAATATAGAGAATAAAAACATTACAAGAACTAAATGTCGCGGCAACACAAAGCTATGGCGAAAACGCTTCAATTCAACGTTTTATTCAAGTAAAACAAACTTAGATGTTAATTTAAAGATAATTAGTTGAAATTAGTAGTCAGTGCATTTTATTATTTAAATGGTAACAACTCTAAAATAGCACTGGCTCTTGGCAAAAAGTTTTTGTTAAAATCTTTTCAATTGACTTTTTAACATTGTATAGTTATAGGATCTAGATTAACAAGGTATTACTATACTAACTTGTAACTAATAGTAACTTGTAGTAACTAAACAGTAACTTGTTTAATTTTGTCATTCATTCATAAAAGGTGATACATTAATTTTTTTTAAATATTTTTTAATACATTGCAAACAAAATATAAGTCTCTTACAATCAAATGCGAATTCAGATGGGGTAAACTAAGATTTTTCTCTCCAAATAACGTAACATTTTCCATAAACATTTGTTTATAGTGTTAATAAATATTCCCGTAAAATTAATCCTTGTTAAAATATGTCATTAATTGTTCCTCTTTCCAGGTTAACGAATTTAAGCAATTTACAAATAATTCAAATTTAAATTGCACTTTATTCATAAGTTTGATCACTTATCCAATCAAGGCCTTATCCATTTCTCAAGAAGAGTTATAAAAACAATATTTTTATTGTATATTTTTTTGGTGTATGGAAATACAGCAACTTTAGAATTCATTAAAGTAAGTTATTGAAAACTTGCAATAGTCTAGAAAAATGTTTTGTTTGAAGTAAGGTTGTTTTTTTTTAGAAAAGGTGTTTTGTACAAATATAATTGATCTCAATCATTGTGTTTTATTGTAATTAAAATATACTGGAATCTTATTGGCCATTACTTGGGTTTATTTTTTTAAATTAGTTTGTACTAGGATTTGTATAGAGATTGATAGAGATCAAGATGATTTCCTTTTTTATTTTCTGGCATAGTATTAATTCTATTACTATGCAATTCCATGACATTTTTAACCTTAGTAAAAAAAAATCTCTCAGTAATATGTTGGATTTAATAACTGTTCTGTTCCATCATTTTTAAAGGCAATGAGTCCTTTTAAAAAATTATTTCGAAATGTGTGATCTTATACAGGTTACAGGTGTGACTTTGATACACAAACTATGCAAAAAAAGGAAATTATAGTATACTACCCTTCGGGAAAAGCCTTATGAAGTTTTTATATATTGAAGAACTTTTTTTCAGAGCAACGAATATTTAAGCCCTACTCCTTAAAAATGTACAAAAAAGGAAACTATTTCCTATCCCCGTCTGTAAAGAAGTTTCAAAAACTGCTGGCTGCTTTCATTTTCTTAAATAAAAAATAAAGTATAAACCCTGTAAAATTGTAGTTTTCTTTTTAAGTTATTGTACATTAAGAAGGCTGTAGTGCCATTTGCAGTATCCACATATAAAAAGCAATTGCTGCTATTGCCAAGGAAAAAAATATGTCTATACTGCACTTAACTGACCCTTGATTGTGGACAAGTCAACTTAAATTACCACTTATTTTAAAATTTGGCGCTTAATTTGGAATTTTGTTCAGTTTATGTTTCTATTGGAGAAAAGGTTGTGCTCTTACTAGAACACATTAAATGTTTTTAAAAAATATGACTATTTTAAAGCTCATCTGATTTTCTTATTTGAAAGATTGTTTGCCTCTACTTAATTTTGGCAATTTTGTTTTATTTATAACAATACTAGCCAGAGTGTGTTATTTGCTTTTTACTTCACAGTGGCTGCTGATGTAGCTTTCGTGTGACATGTAGCCAGATGTGACCAGATTCTCCCTCCATTTGACCCCTCATCATTCATTCCATCCCTCCATTGACTAACTGATAACAAACCACTAATAATTGAGAAATAACTAATAAACACACAATACTAGCCACAGTGTGTTATTTGCTTTTTACTTCACAGTGGCTGCTGTAGTCTTTCGTGTGACATGTAGCCAATGTGACCAGACTCTCCCTCCATTTGACCCCTCATCATTCATTCCATCCCTCCATTGACTAACTGATAACAAACCACTAATAATTGAGAAATACTAATAAACACACAATACTAGCCACAGTGTGTTATTTGCTTTTTACTTCACAGTGGCTGCTGTAGCTTTCGTGTGACATGTAGCCAAATGTGACCAGACTCTCCCTCCATTTGACCCCTCATCATTCATTCGATCCCTCCATTGACTAAACTGATAACCAAACCACTAATAATTGAGAAATAACTAATAAACACACAATACTAGCCACAGTGTGTTGTTTGCTTTTTACTTCACAGTGGCTGCTGATGTAGCTTTCGTGTGACATTTAGCCAGATGTGACCAGATTCTCCCTCCATTTGACCCCTCATCATTCATTCCATCCCTCCATTGACTAACTGATAACAAACCACTAATAATTGAGAAATAACTAATAAAACATAGCATAGTAAAATAGTAGTATGTTATTATCAAGTCTTTTTAATGTTTTGAAGAAATAAAACACTTTGAACACAAGTTGTAAAATCTATTTTCTCCTTGTAATATGATATTACAAAATTTTTGAATTAGATTTTCACAATTTATTCTCTTGTTTTTTTTCGGAAAAGGAAAGCAAAGGTGTTTTGGCGGGAGACAAAAAGCGGGACTGTGTTAAGAAATGAGTGGAACAATTAAAACTAATAACTCATTATTAAAATCATTAATTCAATAAAAAAAAACTAATTACCAGTTAAAATAGAATGATTAATCAAAATTAACAATTTAATGGTTAATGAAAGAAATTAATGACTTGTAACATAACAGCCTTTTTACTGGTGACATCCTGATATTGAAAACCATATAGACTCAACAAAGCCGAAAGAAAATATAGGTATGTATCTTGTATTAAAAAAATAAGATAATTAATATAACTATGTAAAATAATATATTTTAATATAGTACTAATATAGAGAATAAAAACATTACAATAACTAAATGTCGCGGCAACACAAAGCTATGGCGAAAACGCTTCAATTCCCCCCCCCCCCCCCCCCGATGCAAATTTGTGCCTATTAAGGGGACGCGGTACCCAAAATTTAGGGCTGCCTAGAAAATAATTAAACATGCTAGAACGCTCTGGTTTTAGGATATTGCAAAAAAAGAGAGAATCCTTTATAATGGTAGAGGTTTATTTAAAATGATATAGTGGTTGGGAAAAATGTTTTTTGAAATTTTATGGTTTTCCGCATATGTTTTTAAATTTTTCAGCTTGTGAATGGTTAAAACCCTAAGGCTTTTAGGTGAATTAATGTAGAGCTCCAAAAAATTTTTTTCCTGTATTAAGGCATATACCATAAACAAAATTTGGTATGGGATAAGGGGTAGTGTTAATAGTTTTTTAAAAAAACAATTAAGTTGAAAATTTACAAAAAAAATCTTATTTTTTGGCCATTTTTATACATAAAGCTACAGAACTGTTCTTGAACTGTTAGCTCAATATCCATACCAACTTTAATAGATGTTGTGTGAACATGAAATTTTTTTTATTCCATTAAAAAATTTAAATTGTAGGGGGAGTAGCATTTTGAAAAAACGTTAAAAAATTTTAATTAAAAAAAAACTTATTTTTCAATATTTATTATTTTTCTGCATATGTTTATTGAATGTTCTTTGCAAAAATTAATTATAAGCAAGAGTTAATTTGGATGCTAGCATTAAAAATACTGGATTTAATTTTTTGGGTACCGCGTCCCCTTAAGTGATCACCAGACCAATAGCGATCCGTCGGGAATTCATCAAGCTAATTACCTTTAGTATTGCCATGCCACCAATTTTGTTCTGTCTATGTTGGTACCCGATCTAGTGAGTTTATATTTGCAGTTTGTTGATCATATACAAATAGTCCATTTATTTTCTTTCAATATCGTCATTTATAGAGTCATATTTGTGTTATTTCACGGTAATTTTAGGACTTGGTTCTTTAAGTTCGCACAGGGCCTCGCCTCAAAGAAGGGCGGCCCTTGCTTTTGGACGTAACGGAAGAGCTGAAGAAGTCTGAAGCTGTTGGAACCAAGCTATGAACAGGGTACTGTTGTTATTCTTAAAGTTCTCTTTCGAAAGCTGAATTTTCAGACACTTAACTATGAATTAAAAACCCGCATTTTTCGGAAAGCCCAATTATATTTTCATTTCAGTACTAATGGTTAATTTTTAGTGGATTTAAAAACCCAAAAAACTGGCTATTTTGCGTAGTCATTAATCCAAATGGTCAATTTTTAGTGGATTTAAAAACCTAAACTGGCTATTTTGCGAGTGCTGGAGCATTTGAAAAAAAAAATTAATTTGCATTAACTTTTTGTAAGCATCGAAGCAAGATAGTATTTCAAATAAAAAAAAAAGTTAAAAGCATTTTCTGTAACATTTGTAATATAACAAGAAGTTACGACGAAGAAACGACTTTACTGTTACTTCAACCATAAACAATACACGGCAGTCTGCAGTTCCAACAGACACACGAAAGATAAAACGATTTAAAAAAAAGTAGGCAAAAATGATTATCTCTGTTTTAATTAATTGAATGGGATTGTTTTGCGGAGGATCTGGCAATAGCTCTGCAGTTTCGTTTTCATGTCTCTGGAATTACTTTTGTTGATATTCAAAATTGAGTTTTCTAAGAATAAGTTATTTTAGTTGTTATTTTTTAAAATTACAACTTCTTGCTGTGCTGTTGGTTGTTTTAATCATTTATCAAGGAAAACTTGCATTGAAAGAAGTTAAAATTTAAAAAAAAATAACAACTATAATATTCTCTTCGAAAACTCACTCCCGGATACTAAAACAACAGTAATTCGAGAGACATGAAAACAAAACCGCAGAGCTATTGCCAGATCCTCCGTGAAACAACCCCATTCGTGCGATCCTAAGGCTTTTGTAATAAATAAGCTGGAGCTCCTTTAAAAAAAAATCCTACATTGACAAAGATAAATTGTATTTGATAGAAAATGCGGCTAAAATAAGGTGTAGGTTAAGTTTTTATTAAATCATTTTATTGCGGTTGAAAACCGAAATGGAGATTTTGTGTTTTCTACCTACACGTTTGGGAAGATGCTGAATATAAAAAAGTGGTTTCCGAACATTTGTCCTTCTGTCTACAGCTCGAGCCAAACGAGCTAAGGAAAATTCAAAATGGGTGCACGAGTTCCTCTCGGACATCATAATAAAATGTTCGAGAAAATCGCGAATGCCCAAAGGGTAGCTGCCATTGAACTTTTTCGTTTAAAAGATACGGCAAAATTGCTACTAATTGATAAATTTGATTGACCTGCCAAACAGATGCTGCCATCTATCTTCTTCCGGTTGCACTAATGGACCATTTGATGATAGTGCTGCCATCTATTTTCTTCCGGTTGCACTAATGTACCATTTGATGATGGTGCTGCCATCTATCTTCGTTCGGTCGTATTACATGTGTGCAGTACAGATCCGTCACAATCTGCCCGCGGATACACCGTAGAGTCATTAACTCGCTTTCGATTTTGACTAAAAAGCAAGTAACAAGAAAACTAAATTTAAAAACTTTTTTTTTTTAATTTGTAGAATTTCCTTCTCGGAATACGACGCAGACATGCACAAGTAATGGATAGCCAAGTTTTAGCGAATTGAGGAGACATCAAAGGTGTTCGTTCTCCAAAAGGGGTAAGTACTGTTATAGGGTGATTCCATGCAAAATTATCCTTTCTGTAGTGTAAGTCACGTTTGTAAAAAGTGATTATCACTGCAACTTTTAACATTAAATGAAAAAAAATTGTGGAATAGTTGATCTACACTTATTATAACTAAATAATGTAATATACTTTATTTAATTTGATTTATTTTTTAAATTTAAAAAGTTTTAAATCTCCTCTTAAATCGTGACACAGTTTCATGGAGTGAGAAAGTTTTTAAGTTAAATATTTTATTGGCGAATCATTAGTTTAAAAACTTTAAATAGCATGGTTAAATAAATTACTGTAGGAAATATATCGAATTCCAGATTTAAGTTAAAAAAATTTAACAATAATTTTAAGAGTGTCTCTCCTACATGCGGGTAAAATTTCAGAAAAATTGGAAGGAATTTATGCATTTTGAGGGTTTTTATTAATATACTTTTTTTAAATTTAAATTTCAAACTAAATTTTTATTAAAATGTTTCCTCTGCAAAATGCAAACCCAATTCATATCAATTCCTTCCAATTATTCTGAAATTTTATCCGCATTTACGGGGAGGGCACCCTCATATCATTTCTTTAAAACATTTTTTAAAATTGAAATAATTAAATTTAAAAATTACGTAATTTGATAAATTATAAGTATAGGAATAATATCAGGGTGTCCCTTTAAAAATAATGCGTAGAAAATTTCGTAAAAATTGATATGTCGAGTTTGCAAACATAAGTACATAATTGTTTTTTTTCTTCTAATTAAAAAATCGTTTTTGCAAACCCAATATAAAACAATTCTATATAAATTTTTACGAAATTTTATGCGCAATTTTTTTAAGGGGACACCCTGATATTATTTCTATACTTTTTTAAAGGGGGACTAAAATTGAATGTTCTGGTAAATTTGAGTCCGATCACCCCCGGGGCGGGGGTGATCGGGAAAGGAGGGAGTCCCAGCGTCCCAGGAGCTACTTACTCCTTTCTACCCACTTTTCCACGAGGGCAAGGTGGGGTAAACCTATGGTAATGCTCGGGACAGAGCCCGAGCATTCCCAACCGAAATAGGAGCCAGAATGTCAGACATTCTAACCACTATACAAGCTGGGGCCACGAAATCGAGAGCGCGATAAGCGTACAGCTTCTTTTCAGTCTTGGCCGAATTTGGCGCCAGCCAACTATACACTTTACGGCGATAAGTGTTAAAACTAAGCGGTTTTTAGTTCTGTGATCGTGGCAGAAATCCGAGATACTTCTACAGCCCTTGTGTTGCTGTAGCGCGACGTTGATTCAACCAACCAAGACCTTTTCTCAATTTCAAGCAACCTCGTAATTCGAAGGAAGGGATTTATAAGCTCGTTTCAGCACAGCGCTTGTTCATGTCCGTTGGTACTACCGGATGGCAGAAGTAGCAATGGTAATTCAATTAGATTTTCATATGCGACAGAAGAGAAAAATAAACTTGCGGTCTTCTAATAAGTTGCAACAATTTTTGCGGCACTTCAAATTAGCTTAGCCACTGCTCGATTTTAAACTGTAATTACGATATTCGCTATCGTTGTGTGTGAGGGATCATCGGCAAAATCGGACTTACGGTTTTAATACTTGAAGTGTGTTGGAAAAAAAAATGATGCCGTACATTGCGTTCTTTCTAAGTAATTGAGAACCGCAAGTACGGTTTTCGCTTCTGTGTGAAAGATCCACTTGAGTTATAGTTGCCTCAACGTACCTCCGGCACCGTGAGCTCAGGGGTTAGGTTTTAAAATATCGTCGCACTAGAGCTACTGGCGTCATATTTTCGGAAGCACACGAACATTGCCGGAATCGCAGAGAATAAACCTTGGAGGTTAGAATGAAACCGGCATGCCTCGATGTCGGAATCGATCCCTCTCAGCACTAACCGAGTGAAGCCCTTATTCGTGTCAGTCTGTCCTGGAACGGATTCCATGATCAGCCCAAACTAATCTTTACCCCCCCCCATGATCTGTCTAACTCTTTCTTGTATATATTATAGATATTATAATATATTATATATTATATATATTAATATAGTATAATATTATAATTATTTAATATATAATATATTATATATAATATAATATATTTTTAAATTATATTATAATATAATATATTTATAATAATAATATATTATAATATATAATATATATATATAATATATATATATAATATAATATATATAATATAATTATATAATTATAATATATAATATATTATAATATATTATATTATAATATAATTATATATATATATATATAATATAATATATATAATATATTATATATATAATATAATTAATATAATAAATATTAATAATATATTATATATAAATATATATATAATATATTATATTATAATATATATATAATATAATATTATATAATATATATAATATAATATATTATAATTATATATATATATTATATAATATATTATAATATATATATATATATAATATATATTAATAATTATATATATTATATATAATATAATATATATTATATATATAAATATATATATATAATATTAATATATAATAAATATAATTATATATATATATATTATATATATATATATATATATATTATAATATATAAAATTTATATATTTATATTATATTATTAATATATATAATTATATTATATTATTTAATTATATATATATATTATTATATTATATATTAATATTATTATATTATATTATTAAATTATATATTAATTAAATAAATTATAATTAATATTATTTTTTATAATATTTATTTTTTAATATAATATATATATAATTTTTATAATATATTATATTATTTATATTTATTATATAATAATTATTTATATTATATTATATATATTATAATATATATTTTATATAAATATAGTATAATATATTAAATATATATTTTAAAATTTATATAATATATATATATTATATTATAATATTTTATTAATTAAATAAAAATTATATGTATTAAAATATTATATTAATATAATATTTTATAATATTTATTTATAATATATAAATATTTTATATATTTATAATAATTATATTATATATTATATAAATATATTATATTTTATAATATTATATTATAAATATAATTTAATATATATAATATAATAATATATCTAATTTTTATAATTATTAGATTATATATTATATTTTTATATTATTTAATAATTATATAAATATAATATATATATTATTAATAAATAATATTATATTATAAATATATAATAAATTATATTATATAATATAAATAAATATTATATATATAATATTTATATATAATTTAAAAATATTATCATTATAATTAATATATATATAATATTTTTATAATATATTATATTATAATTAATATTATATAATATAATATATTATATATAATATATTATATATATATATATTAATATAATATAATATATTATAATTATATTATATATTATATATATTAATTATAATATATATTATATTAATATATTAAATATATATATTATAATAATTATATATTAATAATAATATAAATTATTAATATTATATATATATAATATATATTAAAATTAATAATATAAATATATTATTTATAATATAATATATTATATATAATATAATATAATATATTATAATATAATATATTAATTATATAAAATAATATAATATATTATTATATTAAATATATATATATAATATATTATATTATAATATATATATTATATATATAATATATATATAATAATTATAATATATATAATTATATATATTAAATATATATAAATAATTAATATATTATAATTATTATTTATATATATATATAATATATTATATTATAATATAATATATTAATATATATTATAATATAATATATTATATTATATATATATTAATATATTATATATATTTTATAATATATATATATTATATTATATATATATTATATATATTATATTATTATTATAATATATTATTATAATATATTATATTATAATTATATAAAATATATTATAATATATATATTATAATATATATATTATATATAATATAATATATTATAAATATATATTATAATATAAATATATTATAATATAATATTTATAATATATATAATATATATATAATATATTTATATATATATTATATATTATAATATATTATATTATAATTAATAATATATTATTATATTAATATTTATATATATATTATAATATAATATAATAATTATAATATATATATATTATAATATATTATATTAAATATTATATATAATTAATATTATATATTATATTATATATAAATATAATATATTAATTATAATTATATATTAAATATAATTAAATATATATATAAATTATTAATATATATATATATATAATATAATTATATATATTATAATAATTATATTATAATATATATATTATATATATATTTTAAATATATTATAATATATATATTATATTAAATTATATTATATATATATATTATTTAAAATATTAATTATATATATATAATATAATATTATATTATATATATATATAATATATATAATTTAATTATATATTATATATATATAATATATATTATATTATAATTATTATATTTATTAATATATTATATATTTATTTATTATTATATATATATATTATATTAATATTATATTATTTTATATAATATATATATTATTATTTTAATATAAATATTTATATTTTATTATATATATTTTATTTATTATATATAATATATATTAAATATTATATATATAATATATTATAATATAATATAAATATATATTATTTATAATTTATTAATATATTATAAATAATATAAAATATAATATATAATATTATATATATATATTAATTATAATATATTATATATATTTTATATTATAATATATTATATATAATATATATTATAATTATATATATATATTATATATAATAATATATAATTATATATAATATATTATATATAATATATTATATAATATATTATAATTTTATATTATTATATATATATATTATAATATATTATATATATATATTATTTTATTAAATATTATAAATATTATATATATAAATATATATAATAATATTATTTATATAATATATTATATTATAATATATAATATAATAATATATAATATATATATATTAATTATATTATATTAATTATAATTATATTATAATATAATATATTAAAATAATATTTATAAATATATATTATATTATATTAAATTAATAATATTATATAATTATATTATATAAATATTATATAATATTATATTATAATTAAATATTATAATATAATTATATTATAATAAAATAATATATTTTATAATATATTTATATTAATATAATTTTATATATATTATAATATAATATATAATATTATAAATAATATTTATATTTAAT